>CM070511.1:58594169-59033960 GCA_036346375.1 Guadua angustifolia
CCTCCGTCTTGCCCATGGACGTGAAGCGAGCACACTAGCGAGGACCAGCAGGACGGACAGGACAAGCACAGTGATTGTTGCGTTGTGCTGGTAGGTTGGCTACATGAACATATATGAATTTTGATAAACATCATCCAGACATTTTCTAAGATAAAAAACATCTAAATTATAAAGTGTTAGATCTACTTTGAGATCAAGCTTAGAATCTCCATACTTTGATCTAAGGGTTCAAAATTTGGATGTTTTAAGTCCGGGTGAAAGCTAGACACACCCTATAATATATTGTTAATGGACTCCTTTTCGATGTCAATAATCCAAATCAATCACATGTAGAAGATTAGTGTGACAAACGCGAGCAATAATTGCGGAATGTACTGCTAGAAATTAAGCAACCGAGTTAGCAACGGAGAGCCATGGTGAAGCAATGAAGCCTGGAATTTGTTCGAGGTTGATATTTTTTGCACGGGATGTCACAAATTCAATAAAATGTGTATGTATAGGTTTGCTCAAGGGTTTCGCAGAGAAAGATGGCTCAAAATTGTCAAGGGAGTAGCAAAATTAGCACAAGAATTGCTTCACAGATATACTGATCATACAGAAACCACAAACATTGTAACCACTCATTTCAAATAAATACTTTCGCTTTTCAAGTACTGGCGGGGAAAAGTAAGAAAACCCGTTGATGTCTTTGATGCGACTCACCATACGCAAAAACATTAAGATCTACCAGTTCAAATGACCACTGAATAATGCGCCGCAGTATAGCTTCAAATGGTAAAGACACCTCGTGTTTTGTGCACCTGATCAGCCGTCATATTTGGGGGGACCAAAAATAGATCTTACCCGATCTTTTCCATGTTCATGTAAATAAACAGGTATCACACATTGACATTACAGCATGAGGAAGTAACTTCTCCAGAAATTGCCTGCTGCTGTAGAATTCTTCTTTAATCACTTCTTAAAGATGCGGGGGTAGCAGCAATCATGAGACTACAAGCAGACTCAGTATGGCAAGAGAACGCAAGGTTAATTACACTTTGCTTGCATGTAAAGCCATGCACAAATTACATAATTTTATCTCCCCCACTACTTACAGTGGCACGAAGCTGACTCCTCGAAGCATATCCTTCCGCCTTCTCCATAGCTTAGCTTTTGACTTGTACAGAAATGCTTCCAACCTTGAATATGAAAACAAAAAAGAAAATAGATGCGATTCGAGATCTTCTTGAATCAGCAGGATGTCATGTCATGTCATCCTCCAATGATTTTCATTATTTGTCAATGATTGTTTTAGGTAATCTGACAATTGTACAATGATACAGGTCTCATTACCAACATTCGAACTTGTACACCTAAACTACTGCAGCTGCTGTGCTTGTGCTCTCGGTTTACTGGTTATAGCTAATGCTACAAAACTGGATGGTTAATGGTACACTAACGCCCCAAGAGAATCCATGGGACCAGCTAATGCGGATTCAGGATGATGTGCTTTTTTTTCCATGAACCTCTTGAGTTGCCTCGGAAAGCACAAGAAGGACATCTTATAGATCCAACAAAATGTACGTTCATCAATTTGTGCTGTAGAGTGAACTTAAAGGTCATCGTCCATCAGTTCATCTGGAAGGTGCACTTTTTCCATTGCGGACTGCCAGACATTAGACAAACATATATCTCAGTTACTGAAACACAAATGTATTACAGTCAATAAGACCAGTACGGTAATGGTAAGAAATTAAAAATAAGTGCAATGATTTAACTAGCAATGATTATTGGACCACCCTAGGAAGAGACACAGAGATAAGTTTTTTAAAAAGGATAGTGTGGGAATCAAGAAAGGGGTGGAGGGGGGCAGTGGACAGGTGGGATAAGGAAAATAAGACAGTGCTATACCTTAATTATAGCAAGGTCAGCTGCCGGAGGTTTCAAATCCAGGGCAATGCCAAAGCAAAATACAGCCTTGTCAAGAATATTAATTTGCTTGTATATCTTTCCCATCAGTGCATACATACTACTCTCATGAGGTGCAATATCCCTCAGCCGCTCCAACTCATCCAGAGCTTCCGGATATTTTTGAAGACCAACAAGGATTAAAGCCTTCTGATACTTGGGAAGTGGATTCTTCTTATCAGCAAATATAGCTTTCTCCATCATTTCCAATGCATCATCAGTCCTCTGATAAGTTCGAATTCAGAAAGAAGGTTCATAGTTAAGCATTGTCCAGAAGATGATGAAACTTCTAGTTTGGAGAGAAAGTGGAAACCAGAAACTAGTTTATGGTTGTTGATAAATGATATCGACCTTTAGAGCATGCAAGGCCATTCCAAGATAGCACATAAGAACAGAAGAGCGAGGATTTATCTGAAAAGCCCTTCTGAAATGATGCTCAGCAAACTCAAACTTTTCCTGGCGAAGGTACACCACTCCAAGGCCATACCAGGCATTGTAGTGCCTTTCGTCTACCTGAAGTGCACATCTGTAGAATTTAATGCTATTCTCATAATCCTCCAATGCAGAATACCTATAGTTCCAAGGAATGGCAGTAGGATTAGAAAATTTGACAGCTCGTCTAAACATGAATATGGGATGAATTAGAAAGAGTTAAGTGCTAATTAAGTGTGATTTGGTCTTAGTTAGCAATCGCATGAATAAACTTTGGATTAAATAGGGTGGTCAAAGTGCCACACGATCATTAGTTGCTAATTAAGTGTGGTTTGAACCTGTATTAGCACACTTAGACAAGTTCAGGGACCCAAGTGACAGTGACACACCCGTGCAAGTTTAGGGACCTATGGTGCACTTTGCTTAAATAGACATGTAAAATCAATTTATGGGAGCCAAACATACTCGTGACCGCATAGAGTATGAGCATATGCAACTTTTGAGTCAAGCTGCACAGCACGTTGGAAGTTCTTCAAAGCAGTCTCGTGATCTTTCAGCGAAGCAAAGCAATTTCCGACTGCACACCTGTTGCACATTCAAAACAGATACATTAGAAATGCAACATTATATCATGTAACGAGGGGTCAGCTTGAAAGCATTTCCACTAAAGATTTGCAATTGGCCCCTAGCCTAGACTCATCCAGCTGTATTGCACTGCACTGAGACCAAGACCACATTTAACATGATTAAACCAAGATTGGTCCAACCAGATTTTTTTTTAATGATCCTCAACTTTAGTTTCTGTATACCTCATGTTCAGGTCCAAACAAAAAGGAACCATGGCAAGATAGAGGGAAAAAAATCAAAATTTGAAATGTTGGGGAAAAAAAGGGACCCAACATGATTATTCACTTAATGGGGATAAAAGACATACCATGCTTGAGGAGATAGTCTATCAATAGAAATAAGCTCTTGAGCAAGGTAACTTAGCCTCATTTCCTCATTCAAATGCTGAAAAAGAAGCATGTGAGTTTGGAGCTAAAGGTGGTAATAAAGTAGGCAAGTCCAACAGCAGTGTTGACTTACATATAGAACAGTGGAGTAGATGTCCATTCCCTCCAATGTGCATGGTGATAGTCGATGAGCTAACTCAAAGAAATGATCAGCTTCTAAATAATCAACCAATTCAAAATATGCCTTCCCAACCTGCGTAATTGACCAAAATGAAAATGAGCTTTTCTTGTCAAAGTAACAAATTTACATACTATCGTTTATATCTGTATATAGTACAAAATATGTTATGATATAGTTTTTATAAAGTAGAGACTGATCTTATATTAAAGTGGCAATTAAATATCTGCAATAAGGGACTCGTGCACATGAGCACATCTATATTAACATGAAGTAGTCAGGTTCCAACTCAAACAATCAGTATTCAAGGTCAACGCCCAAGTTGTAAGCTTCCAAACTTCAATCCCAAAATTGACTCTAAACAACAGATCAACAAGAAGCATAGACTATTCGCTATCATCTTACCCTCCCAATAAATAGACCATCATGAATTCATCACACCTTCGAGTTGATATAACATCTAAGTCATTGTCAAATTTAAACCAGAGGAAGCAAAAAAAGTTGTCATCTGAGCCACTCCTCAACACTCTCTGTTGATTTTTATAAGGCACAGTCTCCTAAATTGAATTTTGACCTTATAATTTCATTTATGATATATTGTTAATAACTACAAAATCGTGATCATATGAAAGTACTTTCAAATAAGAATGTCATAGTACCACTTTTGTTTCACTAAACCTATATATTGTTTAACTAAATGTTTTATAAAGTTTGGATCTTGAAATATGTGGGCAACTTACAAAAATAAATGGAGTACTACACCTGTTATGAATAGCACTTGTATTCAATATGGGAATTTGTTTTAAAATAATACATTTTTATTCAGAATTTCAAAATATACCATGGAAAAAATATGAAATATACCCTGCCGCCTGCATGTGGGGCTAAATAGCAAAATAACGCGCATGTGAGGCCACATCACCCCACCTCCTGTCGCCCAATGAAATGGCGATAAGGGCTAATTTGATTCTTGTCGCTTAATGAAAGGGCAACAGAATAAAATTGCCTCGTTGCCGCTAATGAAATGGCGATAGGCTAATTATGCGTTGTCGCCGATGAAATGGCGACATAGGCACACGCGCCATTTAAACCAAAATCGTGGCCACTTAGGGTTGAATTAGCCTCGCCATTATTTCGCGCCATGTGAGGTCAGTGACGTGGCCTCCTATCGCCGCTTATTTTGCTATTTAGCCCCTTGTCGCCCATCCAACGGGCGACAGGGGTATATTTCTGTAATTTTTTCCCGTGGTATATTTTTGAAATTCTGAACAAAAAATGTATTATTTTAAAAAAAAATCTCAATATGAGGCCAATAGACCAACATATATAAATGTACAAGTGGGTACAAAAAGGAAAACCCATATAAGGCAATATCTATACAAGAAAAACTTATATAAGGAAAACCTATATAAGAAGTCTATATAAGACAATATCTATACACTTGACACACACCCCAACAACCAAATGCAAGGCGTATGCACTAGCATTGCATTTCGAATGGTTGGCACTAAAATAAGGAAAATCCAAAGTCCTAGTCTTGAAGTAGTCGTCATAGCATCCAACTCTTGAGAAACCAAGCTGACGAAGGAGCCGAGTCGACGAAGAAAGACGGACAAAGGAGCCGAGTCAACGAAGAAAAGAGCTGAGTCAACGTAATGAGCAAGAAATCAGAGTCGATGGAATGAGCCGAGCAGATAAAAAGAGACAAGCCGACAAAAGAACTAAGATGCTAAGGACTTGAATGAACACAATGGAAACAAATGGAATACTAGCGGTAGAACTAGCATGAATGAAATACTAGCGGTAGAACTAGCAGTAGCCCAAACACACCACCGCACACAAAAAAAAATGTTGAAGAGCTAGCGCCGAGATCCAAAGAACGGGAGCCGGAGCCGATCTAAAGAGCTAGAGTCAATCCAAAGTGCCGAAGAGCCGAGGCCGAAACCAAGAGCCAAAGCTAAAGAAGCCAAAGCTAGAGCCGAAAAATTGAAGCTAGAGCCAAAAGCCGAACGAAAAATCTAAGCTATTTCATAGCCAAAGCACAACCGGATTTAAATTGGTTGTGGGATTCGTTTCAAATCCGATTGGGAGTTGTCTCTCTCGGGCTCGGGCGAACGACAGTCGGCACAGGTGAAGCGAACTAGGGACTCGAAGGCAACCGGCGGTTCGGAAGACGGCCGAAGGCAACGATGGTTGACGCGAGCCGAGCTCAAAGCGTTCGAAAATACCGACATCGTTCGTCGCGCAGCACCATCTTGCGAAAGAAACCAAGGCGGCGAAGGAAGAAGCCGCGAGCAACGAGGCGAAGCGGAGATGGCATCGCAGAGAGGTGGTCGGCAGGCGTCGGCATCGGAGATGGCCCAGAGCGGAGCGGCATGGAGGCAAAAGGCGGAAAAGGCCATGGTCGCACCAGAGGAAGGCGAAACGATGTCGCGGGAGGCGGTAGTGAGCAAAGCAACGTCGGTGACATAACAAAGTGAAGCCAAGGTGCGAGAGACAAGCGGCGGCACGCGGCCAAAGGATTGAGGCCAACAAGGATGAGCAACGACAGAGAAGCCACGTCGACATAGGTGGCTACCTCGAGAATGGAGATTTCTTCTCCCGAGGGCAGCGACAGCGGAAGAACAGGTGGTGGCTAGGGATGGCCCAAGTGCCACAACCAGTAAAACCCTAACCCTAACCTTACTCTGATACCACGTTAGAAATAGCACTTGTATTCAGCATGAGGCTAATAGTCCAGAATATATAGATGTACAAGTGGGTACAAAAAGTAAAGCTCATGATATAAGGCAATACCTATACAAGGAAAACTTATATAAGGAAAAACTATATAAGAGTCTATATAAGACAATATATATACCCTTAACAATGCCAACCCTATGTATCACCGCCATTAGATAACATAGAGATACAAAATTCCAAATTTTCATTACAATAATCAAAAACATATAGAAATCACCACCCATATTGCATGGGTTGTACCTGGCATAGAACCCATCCGGTATTAAATTGTGCCTCTGGGAGTTTTCTGTAGACTTCCAATGCTTCCTGACCATTAAGTGAATGAAATTAACCACATCACTGGGTAAAAGGTTAGCATTTGTAACACAAATATCTTTAACATACCTGGCACTTAAATAAGCAAGAAAGCCTATAGCCTTCCCCAAGTGTTCGTAAAAGCCCCAAGAGCTCCCTGATACCAATTGCCAATTTGGAGTCTTGTGACAGAATTCGTTCAGCTTTATCCTGCTCAAAGCATCTTCCATCAGCTATAATTACAGAAGATGAAGTTGCTGCTACATTATCTGTCCACATTTCATCGACAGCTTCATACCTGCCTCCTAAGATTCAGAAAAATCACTTTCATCATTCTTGACAATGGCTAAGCAGAACATGCGGCACCATCCATATAGCACAACCAAATGCAAAAAAATATACCTAGAAAGTATAGTTTGACAAAATGTATACTATAGTGAAAGCTAAGGTGAAAGAACGGTGATGATCCAGTAAAAGGGAAAATATGGGTTCATTTAGCATTCTAAATGTCAAAGTTCTTGAAACAGAACTTCACGGAAAGAAATTGCTTTCAATATTTTATCTCAATGATTATCAGGGAAAATTTCCATAAAGGAGTGAGGAGTTCAAACTAGCATAGAATCACAAAATATATGAATTTCGTAGTGACACTTTATTTATTTTCAAAGATATTTTTCCTAAAAATCAAACAAAGCTACATACCACATCAAAGAAAAGAGATTAGCAGTCCTGCTGTTCCTGTGCTATGTCAAAAAAGAAACTGAAAGTAAATAAAGGCTGGCAGGCACTTGAAGAGAGAGAAGATAATGTTATGGTTTTGGTAGTATCATAGATGCTTACAATTTTGAACCGACATTAGGAAGCATATGGGAAGAAGAAACAACAAAACAATATCAATTTGATGACTTAATATAACTAATGCAGACTCATAAACAGAACATAAACATCTAGGCAAACACACAGTTGGATCCAGATTGAACAGGTACATAACATATCAACCACATTTTGCTAGGTAAGGTTTATGTAATTGATGAATCATCCACATTGAAATAATAATCACCTTCATCAAAATTTTCTGTAGCCCGTGGTTTTCCTTTCCTAAGTTGCATGGAACGTACGGCTGTTGAACACAATTTCGATGACGTGGACGAGTCTACTCGCAATTTACCTGACAAGTGATCTGTTCCATTTGCTCCAAACTGCGAGATATTTGAATTTGAATTTACTGCTGAATCTCTAGAAAGTCTTGCACTTCTTCGAGGTACTGAATCACTACTTTGGTTAAACAACCTTCCAGAAACCTGAAAAGAGTCTTCAGTTTAATATCATCACAAGCAAAACTTAAATCATAGAATATGCTAATTATCAACAGCCAGACCTCATAGTAACAGTATAATAAAAAACATGTAGATCCTATATTAGAGTACAGGGGTCATTCCAACAAAAAGGCAATCAGAAAAGAAAGATTACAAAGGAACTGAAGTAAAGATTAACCAGTTTCACATCCACTGAATATTATATCATGGAGGAACCTGTGACAACAAGATGAGAGTTACAGAAATATTTAGAAGTATAGCAATCTTCTCGGTTCCTACTTCCTAGTATCCCACAATTATTGTATACAACACTACTGCAATGTAGGATAAAAAAAGAATAGGCAAATAGAAAATGAGGCAACAATCTAGCAACCCATATGCTGATTAGTAATTAATGAACAATACAAATCACCATGTAATAGAAAACAAGCTAAAACACATGACTGCAATCCAGGTACTGTGGACCACTAGGCAATAGCACAGAACTGATGTCCTGAATTCTGATATAAAGGACCATGACTGGAAGTTTAGACTCAAACAGGCAGAAAGTTAAGACTACATTCGCAATCGATACTGAAGCATTATCAAGCAGCACTAGCACAAGCAACTAGAAAATATCAAACTAACGTGCATTTGACTCCAATCACAATATTATTTTCAGAGAAGATTTAAGTAAAATACTAAAAAGTGGAGTATCCAGTATCCACATTAAGAGAAGAAATAAGCACTGCAATGACTTGACATAAAGGAAACCATAAAAGCTCCTAAGTTAAGGCAATAGAAAAACATGAAAGTTACAAGAGAGCAAGTTTCAGTTGATGAAAGAACAACCTTCTTTAGCCTTGCTTCATCCAGGTATTTTCTCCTAAGTGGTTGGTTCACTGCATTAACCTTTGGTTTGGCAGGAGCATCACCACTGGTTGTATTCTGATAAGCATGGACATTCCTAAAGAGTGGTGGTGGAACAATACCAGATGTCTGCAAAATTAATTAAATTAAGTAAAATGAAACTCTGCCATAGAGAGAAGTCCAACAAGTTACGAACTAAATCTTGTACATGAAGGGATGAGGTCTCCAAGAATTACTGACTTCAGAGTCTTATAATGTTTCACTATTACTTCCTCTTTGTCCAAATAAACATAGAAAATCAACTGCTACAAAAGATAATTATGATATGCTATCTCTGCCCATGCCACCAAATGTGAAGCATAAGACATTCCTGGCTGCTTAACATGCTTCTAGCAACTGTTGATTATATCTAGTCCTACAAATCTACACTAAAAGACAATCCTACAGAGTCTTAGGGTCCTATTTTTATTAAAAAATATATATAATCCTACAGAGTGAAGAATTAAATAGGTTCAACTAACCTGTGTTACAGTTGGTGATGGGGTGTCAAACTGTGCTCCATTAGATGGTACACTGTTCTGCACGTGCAATGCAGTTGCTCTTGCATGAGGATAACTAGGTAGCTCTGCTGTGTTGTTAGCATGCAGCTGTTTGATTTGCTTAGGGCTAATATCCCCGAGGCCTGATGGCACACTGGAAGATAGAACCCGGTTTTCGTTGACAAAGTTCAAATTTTCCAGATTTGATGTGGATGTGTGTTTCTGCTGGAGACGTAGAGCAGTTGCTTCGCTAAAACACTCATTTGCATCTTCAGCGACGCCTACAAGATGGTGACACACTTTTAGGGTATGTTTATAACTTCCAAATTTTTCAAAATGCAATTTTATATTTTTAGTGAGGATGAGGCCTTTCATGCTAGGAATGTTGAGCCATAGTGTAACTGCTACAGAAATGCAGGGATAATAATCCGTGTAGAACTCTAGGCATATCACTGAGTATAGTGGCAAAGAACTAATGTTCTGCATAATGACTGAAAAAGAATGTGTTTTCATTGATAACATTAACATCAAGCTAAAAAGAATGATTGGATGCAATGCAAGTTTGTATACAGAATTTATCACAGTGGCACTCAAATTTGCTGATATACAAAAGTCCCCATATATCAAAAAGTTAAGTAGAAGCATGACAGCCACAAACAATGAAAAGCACATGAAGAACATATTCAAAATCCACTATAAGTCACATATTTGAGAAGATGCATTCTGCAAAATATGAATTGTATGTTTCATTATCTACAAATAAATCTTGCAAAAATTTTGATGTGAAGCAACACTTGATGCAAGTACTTCAGTGTATCACAATTAAGCATACAACTACTAGAAAACTTTAATTATCGGAGCATAACGCACCAACCTAGTATACACAATTCCTCATATGCTACCCATAAAAGAGGATCTAGAGTCAAAGCTTGAATATATTGCTCAGCTGCAGCTGACACTCTGCTAGTGTACCTACAAGCAGATGAAGGAAATATAATGAACTGCGCCACAAATCAAAATATGCTGCAAACACAGATTCAGTTATACCATGTATAACGAACCTGTAAATAATTCCAAGAAGGTAATGTCCCATTGCACCACTTGGAACCTGTACAAAGGATGAGAACAACAGAAGTAACAAGCTGGCCAAAAAGAAAAAAGCAGGCAAAGATGTGATAGATTTTTCTTTTCACTTGATTACATCATCCTTGTAGAATCATATAGTTGGTGGACAACCTTTGAAGAATGTCATGCTCCAGAAAAGAACAACAAAATAGAATGTCTTTGCAGTTTGCGCCATTTCTGTCAATGTTCACCCAGTACACCACTTATCATAATTCCACAATTACCAAGAACTGAAGGGAATGTATGCACATCTGATTTTCATTTCTATAACATAGTTGGTACAATTTCCTCGAAAGGCAAGATACATTTACCGGGTCTAATATTTTTCAACTAGTACTTTGACATATGCTTGTTGCTCCAGCTTTTGGAATACTTGATTCATAAATCATCAAACATGCCAGAACAATTGCTCTTTCTTATAAAAAATGATATTTTGTGGAAACCCTTGTCAACGACAAAACTTGAGTTTCACTCATAACAAAATCTAAGGCCATTGGATGAGATCTTTTCAGAAACACAGGAAACATATCACGTTTACAAACATGATATATATATTATATACCTCCATGTTTGGCTCATTGACTGGACACAGAGCTTCTTCAGCTTCTCGAAAGAGATTCATTCGAAAGCATGATATAGCAAACAAGTACCGGGACTCTGGCAGCTTCTTCCCTTCATAACATATAGGAAGCAAAATCATAAATCACTCAGAACCACTTTCATACCCAAAACAGAAAAAAATACTGAAATTTGCAAAACAGGAAAGAGAAATATGCAAAACAGATGGACAAATAATATATTAACATTCTTTTTATTTTCCAAACATGTCATAGCATTTCTACACAATAGGTACTGGTCATGTGGTGAGCAGATTTTATTACCTTTCAAAATGTGGTATGCAGCATAGGGCTGGTTGTTGTGGAGGTAACAGGTCGCTAGCAACTGCACATTAGTCTGTGCACAGGAGAAAAGGCAAGAATATTTAGTACGGCATATAACTCTGGTCAAAACTGATTTAGAAAAGGAGAAAAATTAAATTACACACTCTATTCAATAAGTGAAGCTGAAAATGGTCTTGTTATAGAAAAACTGGCATTGGGTTCAGCATTTCAGGTTACTCACTATATAGCTTTAGCTTAATACCTGCTAAAAAATAAAACCATATACATTTGATCTGCACAAACCTAATCCTACTCGAATTACTGAAAACTACAGCTGAAAAACCCAAATAAATAACTAAACTCACACTCTCCAGCTACTAAAAGAACAGGAGAAGTTTGAAGGGGGCGCGTCATATAATAACCTCTTATATAAGCTATAAGGAAAATTCCTGTAGAACATAAGGCATAGCCGTAGCCATTACTCGCTAAAATATGTAAAATAAGCTGCGAAACTGTCTCCCGTTTTAGGCTGTAAAGGCCCGTCTCAGCCTAAATTCTCCATAAACCGTAGAGAAATCATATGCACTACCCCAGTTCCATACGAGCCGTTGCTGTTCAAACTCCCCATAAACCCCTACCCCAAATCCCACCGCTCAAGCTCCAAACGCGCCCCTAAATCACCCCCGGCGCGCGGGGGGATTATTCTCAGCACCAAATCAAGCCATCCTAACCTCCTCGGGAAGAGGGAGCTAGTACCTCGGTAGGGAACTGGGCACAGAGGCGCTCGCAGAGGAAGATGGCGTTGCGGTGCATGAAGAGGCGGAGGCTGCTGTGGACGCGGTCCACCATTAGGGTTTCCATCGCCGCCGCCCCGACGGCGAGGAGGGCGAGGCGGCGAGCGCGATACGAATGCGGTGGAGGGAGAAGCGGGGGCTCGTCTGAATCGCGACGGATCGATTGGATTCGAAGGTTTTTTGGGTGCGATTTGGATCGGGGAGACAGGGATTCGAACGAATCGCAGTTTGTTTTAGAGTGGAGCCCCGGCGTTTGAAATGGCTGGTGCTTCTCTGGCGAGCGGCGTGTGGGGTTTGCTACGGGTACAGAGAGGATTTATCCGCGGCAGGTCTGTGACAGGTGGGGGCCAGATCTCCTCATTTGAATTGTGCCGCCGTGCTGTGTGGCAGGTTGTGTGTACGTTGGATCGGCTTTTGAGTTGGCCTTCGCACTCGCAGCCATGAATGGGAAAGCATGGTTTCTGTAGTTTGGTTCCTTGTCTACATGGCACAAGTTGCAAGAAACCACTAGTTCTGATATGCTAGATCTAAGGGCCTGTTTGATAGAGCTTTAGATTTTAGTTTTATCTAAAATTGAAATTTGTAGGTTAAAATAAAATGAATAAAATTTATATTTTTGGTCTAAAATGTAAACAAGATGATCTATCTAAACACTTTTAATGTACTCATAGCTTCAGCTTCATGAATCTGGTAAAGCTAGAATTTTCAGTTTCACCAGATTCACGAATCTGGAAAAGCTAAATCCCTGCCAAGCACATCCTAAGCTTTCACAGAGCAATTCATGTTAAATTGGTAGGAAGATCGCTCATGTTTTTTATCCCGTCAATTGATAGCACTGATCTTGCCCTCGTGCTCCTCACTTTCTATCCTATAACTGATGGAAATCTAGGTATTATTTTAATTGCAGATTTGAATATTAAACATAATCCCAAAATAATCAAACACAATAGGCTATACAGAAGATACCACATATTTCTGAAAAGTAGATCTTGTACGAGATGAACAGAGGGAAAATATGAGAATTCTTACGATAGGCTTGATGACAAAAAGGATGCAGCGCAGTAGCGACCGGCCGTAGAGGAAGTAGTCGACGTCGTGGATCGACCAATAGCAAGATGAAGAACTTGAGCGGTCAGCGCAGCTTGCCGCCTGTAAACCTTATTGCCGCCTGCAGTTCTCGCATGCGGCAGCGGTTCGGAGATCCCGCTCTCCTTGCCTCGCGGTGCACGCCGAGAGGAAGGTCGATGAAGAACGAGCGCAAAGACGAAGACGCAACACGGGTCACAGTGAATGAACGCAAGCGCAAAAGCCAAAAGCTCAATCATGTCGGACGTCTCTGCAATTTATAGTTTGCACAAAGAACGGTCAATAAATTGACCGTTATAAAGCACCATTATACGCTAGTATCGCAGATCAGATTCAAACGGCCGTTTACATTAGAAACCGACGCCATTACGCCTGTTTGAATGCTTAGTTAATGACCCAAGAATGTAGAGAAATCAAGATTAAAAAGGGTTTAAACGTGCAGAATTTAATCCACAAGACGCGGGAAAACACGCTGAAATACGCGGTAATCGCGAAATATTGCTGCAAGCGGCGTGTGACTTTAGCCGTGCTCCTCACCCTCCATACGCCTCATTACAAGGCATGGTGGAGCTCTCCTTTAAACCGGTGTTCTCTCTCTCAACTAGCAATATGGTACTAATCTTTGTAGCTTTGGCATTAGAGATAAATGGGCCACTTGGGCCTCATTTCTAACAATCCCCACCAATGTCGAAGCAAACAAAGACTCAAAAGTTTGATCAACGTGTCAATCTTCGTTTAATATATCAATGTTTGTGTAAATCCCATACGGGTTGAACTTTCACCTAGAATTACGAGATCCATCCTCCCACAACTAATGAATGGACTAAGCCTTGAATTCACACTTTATGTGGTTAGATTTCACCCAAATCTTAAGCGATACTAGGTCGCCAAAGAATTTCACCTCAACGGAGCTTTAAATGGTCATGCTCCCTAATCTTCTCATGAGCTTTCTTGAGAATGCCCTTTCTCGTGAATCTGCGACCTCACAGCTTAGGCTCAAGTAGGTGTATTCATTTTAGGTATCCCTGAGGTCGATACCTTTTCCTCTCATTAGGACACTAGAATACATTAAGGTTTTAAACCAACCTTCCATATAGTTGAGAGTACTTAGAACATGGGTAGATTTAGTGTACTCTCTTGTTACAACCACAACTTGTTTTTCCCATTACCTAATTCACGGATCTCCGATCAAAAGGATGGGTTACAATTGTGAAGTAACTCAAATGGGCCTCATTCCCATGTCTTTCGACTTAATAGAAATCGCATTTCTTGTTAGCCCTTTGTAAAAGGGTCTCGCCAGATTTTTCTCGTCGTATATAATTGATACTATCACTCCGAGCATCTCAATTTTCTGACGATTTAAGGTTTCACGTTTCACATGTCCGAGGACTTCATATTATCCTTAGTACTCATAACCTTGATCAACACTTTGTTTGGTTATCGCAGACATTAGGATCGCCGGATTGGTTTCTCAACCAATGGCAAGTCCAATGAAGCTCTCTTAGCCATTCAAATTTCAACAAATGGTCGTGGTCTAGTGCTACAAGCTCACTTCCATGGTTGACCGCGTCAATATAGTCTGCTTACATGACCTCCATGAAATCGCAGAAGACCCGCTAATGTAAACACATAGCCATCGGTAGCTTTGATCTCATCTCGATCGAGATCCAATTTGAATCACTATACCCTTCTAATACCGGAGGGTATCCAAGATAGTGAATTCCATAAGAGGTAGTACCTCTTAGATAGCGCAACACTCTCTCAAGAGCCTCCCAATGATCATCTCCGGATTCGATGTAAATCCCAGCTTAATTTGCTCACAAAGAAATGAGATATCGTGTCTCGTTGCACCTGACTAAATACATAAGGGACCCAATTATTTGTGAATATCTTAATTGATCTTTCCTAATTCATTATTTTTATGTAAGTTTTACACTTGCATCATAGGGAGTTGGGGCTATTTTGTAGTTCTCAAAGCCGGCGGCTTAATAATTTTTCTCGCATAATGGGACCGACTCAAAGTTATCCCATTCTCGCCTCGATCAATTTAATATTTAGAATTACATCGCTTTCACCCATGTCTTTCATATCAAAACAACTAGATAAGAAAGACTTGACCTCGCCAATGATAGCGAGTGTTGGTCCCAAATATAAGTATGTCATCAACATACAAACACAAGATTACTCCTTGACCCCCACCATAGCGATAATAAACACATTTATCCGCCTCATTCACAAAGAAAACTAAAGCAGATGTCAAAGTTTTATCAAACTTTTCGTGCCATTGTTTAGGTGCTTGCTTTAAGCCATACAAGGATTTTAATAATTTGCACACTTTATTTTTCTGTCGAAGAATCGCATAACCATCTGGTTGCTCCATATAGATTTCTTCCTCCAACTCTCCATTAAGGAAAGTCGTCTTTACATCCATTTGATGTATGTATAGACCATAGGAAGTCGCTAATGCAATGAGCACTCTAATGGTGGTTAATCCGCAACAGGAGAATAAGTATCAAAATAATCCTCTCCTTCTTTTCTCGGTATAACCCTTGGCTACAAGTCTTGCCTTATACTTATCAACAAGACCATCAGGCCTCATTTTCTTTTTAAAGATCCACTTACATCCAACTGGTTTGCACCCAAGAGGAAGTTCACTATCTCCCATGTTCCATTAGCCATGATGGAATCCATCTCTTGATGACATGCCTCTTTCCAATACTCGCATCGTGATGCATAAGCCTCTCAAAGAGTTTTTGGCACATCGTCCACAAGGTATACAATAAAGTCATCACCAAAGGTTTTTTCAACCCTTTGTCTTTTGCTTCATGAGGAGCCTCATTTGTGACAATATTGTTATCCTCCTCGTGGATATCACAAGTCGGTTCAACAATATTTGGTAATTCAGAGGAAGATGGAGGATCGTAAGAAATTTTAGAATTTTCATTAAATCCTTCTACTCTCATAGGATAAATATTCTCAAAGAAAGAAGCATCTCTAGATTCCATTATTGTGTTAGCAATAATCTCAGAGAATCGATTTACTACTAAAATCTATAGGTCAGATCTTGTTATGTGCATATCCTAGAAAAATGCAATCAACTGCTTTAGGTCCAAGCTTTCTTTTTCTCGCAATGGTATATTGACTTTTGCCAAACACCCCATGTTCGCAGAAAGTTGATATTTGGTTTTCTCCTTCCATCCTCATAATGAGTAATCTCACTTCTTTTAGTAATTACTCTGTTGAGGACAAAGTTTTTGTTAAGATAGCTTCCCCCACCATGACTTAGGCATACCCAAGACTCTCTAACATGGCATTCACCAAGTCTGCTGCTGTCCGGTTTTTCCTCTCAACCACCCCATTAGATTGAGGTGAGTATGGTGGTGTCACTTCATGGATTATACCATGCTCAAGACAATATTGGGAGAATTCCGAGAGATATACTCTCCTCCACGATCGACCTTAACCTTTTAATTTTCTTTTCTAGTTGGTTCTCAACCTCGACCTTATAAATTTTAAAGTAGTTTAAAGCTTCATCCTTTGTTTTCAAAGAATACACATAACAATAACGTGTTACATCATCTATGAAAGTTAGAAAATATCTTTTGCCTCCTTTTGTCAACAATCCATTCATCTCACACAAGTCGAATGGACAAGATCTAATGGTGCCAAATTCCTTTCTTCCTCTAACCCCTTAAAGGGTTTCGAGGTTGTTTTGCTTGCACGCAAGATTGGCACTTTGATCCTTTGACAATATCACATTTTGGAATTATTTCAAATCTGGACATTCGAGCAATGGTATCATAACCAATATGACATAAACGAGAATGCCAAACATTGATTCACAATTATTAATTTGAGTAGCAACATTTAAATTTAAACAAGACTCCAAAGACACTTAAGTTTTAACAGCCTCCGCCTCATAACCTTTTCCAACAAAGTTTCCAAACTTGGACATTACAACTTTATTAGACTCAAATACTAGCTTATAACCATCTCGACATAGTAGGGAACCACCGACAAGGTTCTTATTTATTGTTGGCACATGTCTGCACGCTTTCAAGCGGACATCTTTCCCGAAGTGAGCTTCAGTTCTACTGTACAACACCATGCACAAAAGCATGCACCCGTTCCCCATTAGGACGGAGGAAGCCTCGCCGCTGGTAAGAAGAAAATAAAGATATGTCGAACATACGTGAACATTTGCACCAGATCAACCCACCAATCGCTGGATTGACATGTCAAAAAACAACAGGAGAATTACCATACCCTCCTCAAGTAGTTCCTCACTTATGGTCACGCTGGCAATTTTCTTGCCTTGTTTATTTGGTCTGTTCTTGCGGAAACGCATGTCTTTAGCCATGTGACCATCTTTTCCGCACACAAAACAGTAATGTTCTTCATATCTTTCTTCTCAAATTTCTTCTTCTTGAAGCTAGTATTTTTATTTGGTTTCAAGCCTTTGTTGTTGTTGCCACTCTTCTTCTCAATCACATTTATGTTGTTTGGTTCCCGAGAAGAAGTTTTGGTGCATCTTTGGCTCGCTTTTTCTTCCACATCGAGAGCAAAGAATGAGATCTTCAATAGAAATCTCTTCCTCTTGTAGTTTTGCATCAATGGCAAAATTCCTCCAAGAAGGGAAGTTTAGCCACAATGCCCGCATGACCACAAATTTTGCGGGTAAAGCACATCCCAAATGTGCAATCTCGCCCACTAGTAGTCGAAAGTCATGCGCTTGAGCAACAATCGATTTAGACTCATCCATAGTAAAATCGAATAGTTGCTCGTGACGATACAACCAAATGACCAAACCTCGGCTTCGTGATATTTTTGTTCAAGAGCCAACCACAACTCAAGGGCGTATGTGTAACTCATATACACATCATATAACCGATCCGCCAAGATGGTCGAATGCAGCCCAATGCGGTGTTATTCGATTCTCATATCACAGATTCTCCTCATCCGTAAGCGGTATTGAGGAAAATCACCCACCACATACCAGAGACATGAGCCAAAACTTGGCTCTAGTCGCCACCTACTAAGTTCGACCATTGAACCTCTCAGATTCATGGCATCACTCGACCAACCATTATTTGAATCACAATCACACAAATAATACCAATAAGGTTTCGAATGATGGAAATCTAGGTATTATTTTAATTGCAGATTTGAATATTAAACATAATCCCAAAATAATCAAACACAACAGCTATACAGAAGATACCACATATTTCAAAAGTAGATCTTGTACGAGATGAACAGAGGAAAATATGAGAATTCTTACGATGGGCTTGATGACAAAAGGATGCGGCAAGAGCGACCTACCGAGAGGAAGTAGTCGACGCCGTGGATCGACCAATAGCAAGATGAAGAACTTGAGCGGTCGCACAGCTTGCGCTGCTGTAAACCTTATTGCCGCCTCGCGTGTTCTCGCAATGCAACGGTTCGGAGATCCCGCTCTCCTTGCCTTGCGGTGCACGCCGAGAGGAAGGTCGGTGAAGAACGAGCGCAAAGACGAAGACGCAAACAAAGTCACAATGAATGAACGCAAGCGCAAAAGCCAAAAGCTCAATCATGCTCGACGCTCTGAATTTATAGTTTTGACCAAGAACGGTCAATAAATTGACCGTTATAAAGACCATTATACGCTAGAATCGTGATCAGATTCAAACGGCCGCTTCATTAGAAACCGACGCCATTACTGCCGTTTGAATGCTTAGTTAATGACCCAAGAATGTAGAGAAACCGAAGATTAAAAGGGTTTAAACGTGCAGAATTTAATCCACGAAGACGCTGAAAAACACGCTGAAATACGCGGTAATTCGCGAAATACGCTGGCAGCAGCAAGGCAGGACTTTAGCCGTGCTCCTCACCCTCCATACGCCTCATTACAAGGCATGGTGGGAGCTCTCCCTTTTAAACTGGTGTTCTCCTCTCTCAACTAGCAATATGGTACTAATCTTTGTAGCTTTGGCATTAGAGATAAATGGACCACTTGGGCCTCATTTCTAACAATAACAAGTTTTGAGCCTAACTAACATAATATTAAAGTAACACATGCAAAATAATATCAAATCGATGTGGTGTCCATAGAAGAGTATTTAGTGTGTTCATAGTACTTTCTAAATGCTAGTAGAGATATAGATATAGCATGGTAGAGTTGACTAGTCAACGGTGCTCTTCAGGTCAAGGTAATTTTTAGTTTTATGTATTTTAATAGTAAGAAACATGTTATTTACTAAACTTTATTACCGTTTTATCATAAAAAGTATTGATATTTAAAGACCAACTCGTAACAACGGTAACAAATGTATTTGATAGTAAATACTAGTTAACATTGCATTATAGTTTATATATTTTAAAAAGTAAGAATCATATTACTTACTAAACATGACATATTATTGTAAATTATCGATATTTAGTGATCAATTTGTAACAATGGTAAGTATTGTATTTGAAATAACAAATACTAGTTAGTATTGTATTATTATAGCCCACAGAATAATATTAAATCATTAATAAATAAATAACATTTATGTGATTGGAGCGCGATAGCCTCTAGTGCGGGGCGAGGCAGATCATGGCCAGGTTGAGGCAGTGTCTCCGGTTGGTGCAAGGGGATCTAGAACTCTAAATACTAGTATGCATCGTGACCATTGTACATGCAATCTATGAATAAAAAAGTACTACACACTAAGTCTCAAGATATATCTTTTCAAAAAAATCAATCCCATCCCCATGCTTTATCTTTGGGGATAGTCATTGCAATTTTATCCAGTTACATGAGTTCTATTAAGGGGTTGCACTTGATTTTTCGCTGGATCTCACTCAATAAGGTTTTTCTTTTTTTATATAAGAAGAAGAGAAGACTTGCACAAATCTTAAAGCAAGCGAAAAGATAAACAAGCAGCATCACCCTTCATTCATGCTTTAATATTTATATAACTTTTAAAAGAGATGCATACAAGCACCTCTCTTGCAACAATTAGAGTCTATCTGAGACAGAGAATTTTTTCAACTAGTTGCATTGCTGGTACTACACGTTGCTGCGTGCGAAAGGCAACACCGAGATAGGTAGGCATTTTAACAGAGAGAAAATATATTTTTTAGGAAGACCCCTAAAAAAGAAAACAAAAAACAATTCTCTAAAAATCAAAAATATTTATTTTAAAACAATACTGAAGCATGAAAAAATACTGTAGCTCGGACACTGTAGAAACTACAGTGCCCAAGCGTTACTGGCGGGACGTTCAGGCAACTTCCATACCTCTCCATGAATCTTAAGTTTACTAGTTGATCACGATCCCGCACGTTGCTGCGGATGTAAGGAAGCATCAAGATAGACATAGATTTTAATAGAGATAGGAAATCTTTTTCGAGAAAACCTGAAAAAAGGAAATTAAAAAGTAATGTTTTCTTTTAAAAAAACCTAAAAATATTTCTTAAAAAATGGAAATAAAAAATAACAAAAAGTGATTTAGCACTATATCTTGTAGAAACCACAGAGAGAGGAAAAAAGAGGTGATATTCGTGGATGAGTTCTTCGACGAGCTATTCGACACCGGGAGGAGGAGAAGGAGAGTGAGGTGAGGGGCGAAGCTCGGATGGGGACTCCGGGAAGGAGAACGAGGTGGTACCGGATGGGGATAAAGTGCAGGTGGATGGCGATGATCCCATCAGCAAGAAGAAGAGGAGGTATGACAATTTTGTTATGTTATTGCAAGGCATATAAATCATCTAAAAAAATATGGATTTTGCTTGTTTGTAAAACTTGTGAAGGAGTAGATCCTAACTAGCTATGAATGATGCTTAGGTTTAGTTGAATATTAGTAATGCTATACATAGAAGATCTATCATACGTAACTAATTCATTTTTAAAAAAAATGACCAGGAACTCTAGCATTCATTATAGAAGAAAAAACAACAAACTAGTTATATATGCACGCACACATACTTGTGCATGCACTCACCTCTACAAGAGATGCTAGGTTCGATTCTCGGTCGGTGAGGCGAGCAACATCGGCCTCCACCACTGAGTTATCATGCAGTCCTCATACGTCCCTAATTCATAATGTGTAAAATTGCAAGAACTTACAAAACTTCAGTTGTGACTGCATAGGGTGAATCATACTTAATAATGGAAGAAATTTTCTATACCGAGTACTGATGTTGAAGAGATTCAATGTCATGATTTTGTATAGGTTAAATCACAAAAAGTATTCAATTTGCATTGCTGATCGTGTGAGGATTTCAGGGTTGGGAAAAACGGTTACATTTGCATGCACATCCATGTTGGTCCTTACGCTATTCGGTATAGATTTTTGTCACCAGTTGGGAAGAATCCGTTTAAATGTGAAGATGAATATTTTAAAACTAGATTGTAAAAGCTGGATTGTTAAAAAGCTCATGGTTGGGTAGATTATATATAGGGGCAATGGTGGGTAATTTTGGTTGAAGTTGGGGAAAAGCGGGAAAGCTAGGGGCAATGGTGTAATTTTGGTTGAAGTTGGATGGGATTGTGGTCTTTTGCAAAAAAAAGTGGGAAAGTCTGAAGAGTGGATTGTGGGATTGCTACAATCCGCCTCCAGATTGTTATAATCTAGATTAAAAGTTTGTTTGTTGCCCTTCCAACTTTTAAAAGTCGCTTTCCACAATCCCAAATTAAACAAACAGGCCTAAATGTGAAGATGAATATTTTTAATTGCAAGTGCAGTTGGGCAATATATGGGCGTTGCTCGTTATATCGCGTGAGCCTGCATCCACGCATGTAAGATGGTTGTTTGGTTGCTTGCGCTGAAGCGGATACTGAAGCCAAGAAGATGCACAAAACACTTCAAGATTAGGCTCTTGGGAAACAAACTCCATAACTGTTTCCCCATAACCAGACTAGGGTAATGCAGGCTCGTGCGAGATGGCAACCAAACGACCCATAGTCTCATAATAGCGGTATGTGTTGTGAATTTATTAGGCAAATAAGGAACAGGGATTCTACCATGAAATTGTGAGAGAGAAAGAAGATGTATATAAAGGATTTGGAGACGACGAGCAAGTATCTCGAGGCAGAGTGTCACCGCCTCAGCTACGCACTCCAGTGCTGCGCAGCTGAGAACATGACACTGTGCAAGAGCACGCTGAAGGATAGGCCAGTTGGTGCTCCCACAGCCTTGCAGGAGTCTGTCACGGGTGAGACACATCAACAAATCGTTCTCATTTTCGTATTTGGCCATTAACCTGGGTGAACAAATCTTCTTTGCCGATTGGTTTTTATTGGTCAGGCATGCTGACAAACTAGTTACTTTCTGGATTGCACGTATCAATCACTAGCATCGTCCTGTGCTCTTGTGACTTGAATCATGGATATGATCTGTCAAGCTAATTGGGTTATGCGACCCTCATCGATCGGTATAAATCTAGTTATCAATTGTGATATCTGATCGTTCACTCAAAACATTTGTTGAGTACAAGGATATATTCTTGCATATGATCACGCTTGCTTAGCATAGTAGTGTTTTCTTGCCCTGGGCTTGTCAGCCACCGATAGAAGTTGGCATGAACTGCAACCTGATCGCTACAATTTACCAGGACGATTCTTATCATAATTCTAAGGCTAAATGCAACCGTTTCCTGTTTGCAGAAACCCTGCCACTGGTTTCCCTGCTTTGGCTCGTGAGCATCGCGTGCCTATTCCCAATGCCCAGTCTACCCAACCGAAGTCCGGTGCCTTCAAGGCTTCAAGGAGCACCGGAAGAGATCTCGTGATGGTAGCTGTAAAGACAACAGTGACAAGCCACAGACAGTGGAGTTCATTCTACAGTCCACTCCTTATTTGCCTCTCCATCTTTATCTGCAAGTATATGGTCCATATGGACGTATGGTACCATGCACATGATCAGATAGCTTGCTGAGAATCAATATATTTGCTAAGATGAGATTAAATGAGAAAAACAAAATGCAGTTGTAAGAGTATCAGTGATTTGCCTTAACCGCAAATATTATCATTTGTAAATTTTGATCAGTACATGCAGCTGATATAAATGGTTCATAAGCAGATAAACTCCTGTCATTTGAATGTAATATATAAGGTTATATTGTGCCTTCATGAAATAATTCGGAATGATTTATCAGTGTTAACACAGACTGCCGATCTGGAGCGAGTTTAACATTATATAACCTTCTAAGGATTTAAGATGAACCCCAATTGCATTTGCAAATAGGGGCGGAGATAAGGTCTTACTACATGGCTCCATTTGCAATTAGTCCTTGCTTGTTCAATGTAACTAGCAATAATAGCGCGCTACGCTGCGCCGTTCTGTAGAGTCGATAGGACCCGTCGGCAAAACTATAGGGGTCGTATTTTCGGTTTTCATATTTGTTTTAAAAAATAGGTCGTCAGCTATAAACCTTCAAGGAATCTACGTTTTTTAGAAAACCGCGGTTACAACCTGTCGTCTGGTAAAATTTGTCGAATTTTCGATTTCCACAATTTTTAAATAAAATGGGTCGGTAGAACTTGCTGGCGAATTCATGGGATATTACAAACCTTCGATGAATCCGCGTTTAATCTACGGGTTACTATAAACCTTCGACGAATCTGTGTTTTTTTAGAAAACCGTGGTTGTTTTTTACGCATTTCGGGATATTTGATCGTTTTTGTTTTTTGTGTTTGTTAAAAAAAATGGGTCGTTAGGACCCGTCGGCGAATCTACGGGTCGCTATAAATCTCTGGATGAATCTACCTTTTTTTTAAAAAACCCCGCGGTTATGACCCGTTGGCAAATCCATAAGTTGTTATAAACCTTCGACGAATCCGTGTTTTTTTTGTCGATGTGTGTTTTATTTAGAAAATTGCGGTTGAATTCGTGTTTTTTTTGTTTTTTGTGTTCGTTAAAAAATGGGTCGTTAGGATCCGCCGGCGAATCTACGGGTCGTTATAAATCTTTGGAGGAATCTATTTTTTTAAAAAAAAATCCACGGTTATGACCCGTTGGCAAATACACAAGTTGTTATAAACCTTCGACGAATCAGTGTTTTTTTGTCGATGTGTGTTTTATTTAGAAAATTGCGGTTGAATCTGTGTTTTTTTTGTTTTTTAGAAGAAAAGTGCGGACTTTTTTTTTATGTATTTCCTTTTTTAAAAGGCTGCTCGGACCCGCGGGCGAATCCATGAACCGCTATAAACCTTCGACGAATCTGTTTTTTTTTTCGTTTTTTTGGTTTTTTGTGTTTGTTAAAAAAAATGGGTCGTTAGGACCCGCGGGTGAATCTATGGGTCGCTATAAATTTTTGGATGAATCTACATTTTTTAAAAAACCCATGATTATGACCGTTGGCAAATCCATAAGTTGCTATAAACCTTCGACGAATCTGTGGTTTTTTTGTGACTAAAATATTTTTTCCGGGTTTTTTAGGTGACGAAAACATTTTTTCTGATTTTTTTTTGTGGCAAAAACATTTTTTCCGGAAAAAACGGAGAAAGGACCTGAATGTAAGAAGCAGGGACCTGTTTGTTATTTTTTTGGACCTGTTCGCTATCCTGAAAAATTAGAAAAGGGCTTGTTCGCGATTTGAACTTAACGTGTGACTTTTCTGTAAAATACCGCGCTAGGGACCTGAAAGCGAAGGAAAAAAAATATTGCTGTCTCACAAAAAATTGCAAAGGACCTATCCGTAATTTCGGAAAAACCATGTATTGAAAAGTTAGATTTGGTATCTCATTGTTTAATTAGGTCTTACCATCTGGCACCATCCCTATTTGAAAGATTTAAGAAAAACTAAGTTTAGCAGGACTAGTGGTTTCTAGTGTTCATTGCTATCTTTTGTTGCTTGGAAATTCATTTCAATTAAGATTTGATCGACCTTAGTTCTGTAGTTTTACGCTCATGCATCAAAATTCACCAATAAGAAATGTCCACACACATACAATCCATGACTTGAATCCATAATATGTAGATGTTAGGATTTTAACCTCGATCTCCTTACCAGACATTTAGTTTCTTCCCCCTAACAGACCCATAACTTTGTTTTGTGAGTTATGACCTTTGCTTTCGAGACAAGAACAATATTGCTACATGTAATCTCTCTGACCTTAAATAGTTAGCACTTTTAACCGAATCACGCATACAAAGCACTGAAATTTTGTAGAAAATCCATAGAAAAAGTTCAATTGCTACACAAATTGACAAAAATTCTTGCGGTCCAATGCATTCTAGTTGGCCATACCAGAGTCACATACTCAGAGCAACCCCAACCCACCCCCTAAGCCTCCCCCTATCCTAAATTATAAGGAAACTTAGAAAAATATAAGCTCCAATCTAACCCTTATTATAAACCCCTATTTTAGGGAGGTACTCTCTCACCCCTACATCTAGGAGGTTTCTCTTTGCCCCTATTATTTTCTTTGGTATTTTTTTATTCATTTTAAAATAATAATTCATGGGTGCAAAGTAATAATAATGTTTAGATAAATAATAGGGGTGAGTAATAGGGAGTATGGGTTGGAGACAAATTTAATATAGAGTACTTCTAATTTTTATACTACCCCTAAATGAGTGATTTAGGAGAAAAATATAGGGATTTAGGTTGGAGTTGCTCTCACATCCCAGTGGAGCAAATTGACACTCGACATGCTCTGATGCTCAACCGTTGGATACGTTCCCCACTTCTGCAGTGGCGACTTGTAAGCGTTCTGGAAGTGTCCAAGACTTGCAGTTTACTCCGTTGATCTGTTCCAACTTCCAAGATCCCTCCCTTCCCTTCCATTGCTCCTTCCAAAGCCGAGTCCAACACAAGCTCCCACTCCCAGATCTCCCACCCCCACTGCCGATGAGCTCAAGCGCCGCCTCCTCCACGTAGCCGCCCACGGTCCGCGCGCACCAGCCGCCCCCAATGTCGTTGGCCGGCGACGCCGATGCCGAGCCCCTCGGCGGCACCTCCTCGGCCGGTCGCGTGCTCGGCCGCGCCCTCGACAAGGTCATCAAGCACTCCTCCTGGCGCAAGCACTCCGCGCTCGTCTCCGCCTCCAAATCCACCCTCGACCTCCTCTCCTCCGCCTCTGCCTCCGCGTCCGAGTCATCCGCTTCACCTATCCACGGCCTCCCCACCCCCACCGCCGACGCCGCGCTCCACGCGCTCCTCCTCGCCCTCGACCCCGCCTCCCCCAAGGTCGCCGAGCCCGCGCTCGAGTGCGTCGCGAGCCTCCTCTCCCTACGCCTCCTCCTCGGCGACGTCGCCGCGGCCGACCCCTCCCCGGTCTCCAAGCTCTTCGCCGCGGTCCTCTCCTGCGGCGGCCTTGGCGATGACGCTCTCGAGCTCGCCGCGCTCCGCGTGCTCGTCGCCTTCGCGCGGTGCCCCGCAGTCTCCGTCCGCGGGGAGTGCCTGGGCCAGATGGTGAAGGCTTGCTATAACTTGTACCTGGGGAGCGCGAGCTGCGGGAATCAGCTCTGCGCGAAGCTGGCACTCGCGCAGGTGCTAGCAGTCGTGTTCGCGCGCGTGGAGGCGGACGCCATGGACGTGCGCGTGCGCACGGTCTCAGCAGCCGACATGATGGACCTCTCCGACCGCAGCCTGAACGACTCCAGCGTCGTGCAGGCAGCGCAGGCGTTTATAAACGATGCGATGGAGGGGAGCGACGCACCGGAAGAGGGCCCCCCGGTGGATCCGCGGGCTGAGGGGACCGGCAGTGGGGAGGATGAGGGGATGAGCAGGATCAGGGAGGATGGGTTGGCGTTGTTCAAAAACCTCTGTAAGCTGTCGATGAAATTCCCCACTACGGATAACCCGGATGATCCGGTGCTTCTGCGGGGGAAGGTGCTGTCACTCGAGCTGCTTAGGATGGTCATTGACAATGCAGGGCCGTTCTGGAAGACGAATGAGAAGTATGTACTTGACAGTTATGCTGGTTCTGATTATATACATTAAAATTCATTGCATTGCCTATTTCCGTCAATATTATTGTTCCAATGAGTATTGATATGCGTAATTGACAGAGAAGGAAGTTTAAAGTGGGCAATGTATAAAATTATACTTAACAATATTGATAGTGCTTTTAAGGGTTTTTTTCCTAGTCATTTGTGGCAGTCTTTCAGTAAATAATCTGTGAAAAAAAAGTCAAAAGGACACCAAGCAGGTGGGTGAGAAACAAATACCACTGCTACATAGCCTGCACTTGCTGACAGTCCGTGTAGAGACAGTGCACACCCTCTCAGACTTGCCAATCCACACTGATCTTTGATTGAGGGAGGGATTGAAAATGCTACTTGGCTCTAACAATATCATCATAGTATTTTTTTTCCATGCGGGAATGTATCAAATAACCATACCCAAAAAGTCCATACTGGAAGCTGTTTAGGTCATTTCATGTAGGATGCTGAATTGGGCACCAGGCTCAACAGAAAGGACAGCCCACTAATATTGATTTTTTTTCTACTGATGCAGGTATCTTGAAGCAATTAAGCAGTACCTTTGTTTATCCTTGTTGAAGAACAGTGCCTTGTCAGCAATGAGTGTTTTCCAGCTTTTGTGCTCCATTTTTATGGGTCTTTTGTCAAGGTTCAGATCTGGTTTGAAAGAGGAAATTGGAATATTTTTTCCTATGCTTGTCCTAAGAGTTCTTGAAAATGTCCTTCAACCTAGCTTTTTGCAAAAATTGACGGTTCTAAACTTTTTGGAAAAGCTATGTAAAGATCCTCAGGTTATTATTGATATCTTTGTGAACTATGATTGTGATGTTGATGCACCGAACATTTTTGAAAGGTATGTTAGTTTTCTGCTTGATGGACATTTTCCTTCAGTTTTGTTTTATAATCAATAAGAGTCATTAGTATTCTTGTCAAATATAGCGAAACAGTCTGTACACTATACAGTCAGCACAGTTCTACACTTCCTACTTACTATTTTTGTTGTTGTTATTCTCTTTCTAATTTCACAATAAAGTGATTTAATCCCATCAGATCTTCACAGGATCGTTAATGGACTACTAAAGACTGCTTTAGGTGTCCCTGCTGGATCTACAACAACATTAACTGTCGCACAAGACCAAACATTTCGAAGTGAATCTGTCAAGTGCCTTGCAACTATTATTAAGTCAATGGGTTCATGGATGGACCAGCAACTGAGAATTGGTGAATTCTTCCCGATAAGTTCCGAAACTCTAAGTTCAATGGACAGCCATAATATCCATAATGGAGAAGGGCGTGGAATGGATTATGACCTACAATCCGACTCTCGTAGCTCTGACGTATCTGATTCTTCCTCACTTGAGCAACGGCGTGCTTATAAAATGGAACTTCAGGTGTAAATGGTTACCTAATTGAATTTGGTTTTTTCTACTGTTAAATTGTTTCTGTTTAAAGGGTCGCACCTTTGGGATTCCTGATAGGTTTAAATTTCCTTTTGCAGAAAGGAATTGCCTTGTTTAACAGAAAACCTTCGAAAGGTATTGATTTTCTTATTCGCAGCAAGAAGATAGGTCATTCTCCAGAAGATGTGGTTTCTTTCTTGAAAAACACTGATGGCTTAAATGCAACAATGATCGGAGACTATTTGGGTGAAAGAGATGACTTTCCTCTCAAAGTCATGCATGCTTATGTGGATGCATTAAACTTCGAAGGCATGGACTTCGGTGTGGCAATTAGGTTTTTCTTGCAAGGTTTCAGGTTACCAGGGGAAGCACAGAAAATTGACCGGATCATGGAAAAATTTGCTGAACGCTACTGTAAATGCAATTCAAATGCTTTTTCCAGTGCAGATACCGCTTATGTTCTCGCTTATTCTGTGATATTGCTAAACACTGATGCTCACAGTACCATGGTGAAGGATAAGGTAAGTCAAGCACGATTAGCTTTTGTTATCATCTGGGGATGGCTCATTTAATAATGGAAATTTTCATGTGCAGATGTCTAAGGCCGATTTCATGCGCAATAACCGGGGAATTGATAATGGGAAGGATTTGCCTGAAGCTTATCTGTGTGCATTGTACGACCAAATTGTCAACAATGAAATCAAAATGAGTGCTGATTCTTTGGCTGCACAAACCAAGCAGCCCAATAGCATAAGTAAGCTTCTAGGCTTAGACAATATTATCAACTTAGTTAACTGGAGACAGACAGAAGACAACGCACTAGGAGCAAATGACTTACTCATTAAGCACATACAGGAGAAATTTAAAGCAAACCGTGGGAAATCAGAGTAAGATCAGCATGTTTTTTCTTGCTTAGAAAACTTGAAATACTTAAGTGCTGAGTTATATTTTATGAACTTATGCTTTTGTGTAATGCAGGTCCGTGTTTTATGTTGTTTCTGATGCAACCATTTTAAGATTCATGATGGAGGCCTGTTGGGCTCCTATGATGGCTGCATTCAGTGTGACACTTGACCAAAGTGATGATAAGGCTGCCACATCACAGTGTTTAAAGGGATTAAGATTTGCCGTGCATATCACATCTGTTATGTGCATGCAGACCCAAAGAGATGCTTTTTTGACATCCATAGCCAAATTCACATCCCTCCATTCTGCTGCTGACATGAAACAAAAGAATGTTGATGCTGTGAAGGTAGGAGGCCACACAAAGCACATTGTTTCTGTGCAATTTACACCTTTGGAACTTATATTCTAGCTTGTTTCTAGCAAAGGCTTCTTGCATATCTTTTGGTTTTCTAATGTAATCACACAATCCGTTGTTTTTTTTTAATCTGAGGGAGGCTTCAGTACCCTCATGGAAAAATGGAAAAGCACAAATGTTAAGGCACATTGAGGGTCAGTCAGATTTGCAACCACCGACTACTCCACTACTAATAGTTCTGCTTCATGATTTGTGCAATTTATCTTTTTGGGGGAACATAGAAGAACTGCTGAATTTGAGCACAGTGGAGTTTGAACCATCCGAAAAGTGAATTTTCTGTGTTACTTTCTGGTGATATCTCCAGTAAATGATTATCATCAAATATGCCCATTCTTGTACCTATTGTCTACCGAATTTTCCTTTCTTGAGGGTGTACCCAATGTTCCTGAAACAAATCTATTTTTGTTTTGTTCATGTTATAATTTACTGATAAATCATTAGGCATATCTGATTGTTTCAAAGCAGCAGAATGATATATTTAGTTTGTATTTCAACAGGCTATAATATCCATCGCAATCGAAGATGGCAATTACTTGCAGGAAGCATGGGAACATGTATTAACTTGTTTATCACGGTTCGAGCATTTACATCTACTTGGAGAAGGGGTACCTACTGATGCTTCATTTCTGACAGTACCTCTGGTTGGGTCAGAAGAAAAAATTCAGAAAACTACTTCTGTTCTACCTTCAAAGAGGGCCAATGCTCTTCATAATCCTGCCATGATGGCTGCTGTTAGAGGGGGTTCTTATGACAGCACTGTGGCAAAAACCAGTGCCTCAGCATTGGTTACGCCTGAACAGATCAATAATTTCATATCGAACATAAATTTGCTGGACCAGATTGGCATTGTTGAGTTAAATCATGTATTTGCTCATAGTCAAAGATTAAACAGTGATGCCATTGTTGCTTTTGTGAAAGCTCTTTGCAAGGTTTCAATGATTGAGTTGCAGTCTCCGTCAGATCCTCGTATCTTCTGCCTTACAAAAATAGTAGAAATTGCGTAAGAGAATTCTTGAGATCCACTCATAAAACCTACCATTTTAGTAATAACAAACAGCAGCCATGGCTCACTACTTCTTAACTAGTCTAATCCTGGATTTCATTCGTGCAGGCATTACAATATGAACCGCATACGACTGGTGTGGTCTCGAATTTGGAATGTGTTGTCAGAATTTTTTGTGTCTGTTGGATTATTAGAAAATCTTTCTGTTGCAATATTTGTGATGGACTCTCTGAGGCAGCTGGCAATGAAGTTTCTGGAAAGAGAGGAACTGGCAAACTATAACTTTCAAAATGAGTTCCTTAAACCTTTTGTGATTGTTATGCAGAAGAGTACTGCTTCAGAAGTACGGGAGCTGATTGTTCGATGTGTATCACAGATGGTTCTAAGTCGGGTTAACAACATAAAGTCTGGCTGGAAGGGTGTTTTTACGGTATGTATTACTCTGTACAGTTAATTTTAGTTTACTCAGAGTCCCTAGGACAAGTTAACATTGGAGCTAGTGTGACCTGTCCTGGAAAAAACAAGCTAATGTGATATTCTTATGCCATTTATGTTGTCAATGTACAGGTTTTTACTTCTGCTGCAGCCGATAATGTGAAAAGTATTGTCCTATTGGCATTTGAGACTATGGAAAAAATTGTTCGAGACTATTTTCCATACATAACTGAGACAGAGACCACAACATTTACTGATTGTGTTAAATGTCTTATTGCGTTTACAAGTAGCCAATTTAACAGTGATGCCAGTCTCAATGCTATTGCGTTCCTCCGATTCTGTGCTGTTAAACTTGCCGAGGAAGGATTTGTTTGTCAAGACAAGGGTGCTGACAAACCCAAGAATTCAGACATGTCAGATGGAAGTACCACTGTGAACAAGGATGACTATGCTTCCTTTTGGATTCCTCTTCTTGCCGGTACAGTGTTTCTTCTTTGATAGTGCTAATTACTTTATAAGGCAGCCTGAATCTTGTTAGATGAAAATCTAGAGGCATGGAGATGGTGGTCTGTAAGATTTAACCATATTTGTTTTCTTACCTTTTCAGGTTTAGCCAAATTGACAACTGATTCAAGACCAACTATCAGGAAAAGTGCTGTAGGAGTGCTTTTTGACATTTTGAAGGATCATGGACATCTCTTCTCGCAGCCCTTTTGGACCAATATTTTTGAATCTGTTGTTTATCCTCTATTCAGTAGTGAAAGGTCTACGGCCAGTGATCGGACCTCAACATTGAATAGCACTGATGATGACTTTTCGAATCTTGAAACAGAGACATTGGCAGTGAAATGTTTAGTGGGTTTGTTTGTTAATTTCTTTGGTATGATGCGGCCAGAACTTGCTAGAATTGCATGTATTGTCACATATTTTGTCAGAAGTCCCTATAAACATTCTGCTAGTATAGGTGTATCTGCTTTGCTGCATTTAACAGAGCAAGTTGGTAGTGAACTTTCTGAGGAGGAATGGAAAGAGATTTTGCTGTGCTTCAAAGAATCAGTGAAACATACCTTTGTCGTATTCTCTAAAATTGTAAGGATGATGCAAGATATTGAAATTCCAGATAGAATTGAATCTTATTCAGAAGCCGAGCAATATTCAGATCATGAAATTTATAGTAATGATGAAGAGGAAGCTAATATGGAGACAACGTCGTATGCTATTGTCAAACTGAAGAATCACATGGCCCTACTACTCTTGGTTGTTCAGGTACTTGCTTTTTGTTAATGAAATAATGTAAATTTATCTTGTTAACCCACTCATACATGGTATAAGTTTGATTCAATGATCCTTTTTGGATGGTGAAACACAAAAATACAGGCTACTATTTGGATCTTTTACTCACTTCGGTGCTGGGCATCTGGCTAAGATGGGCCTAGGCCATTTTTAACCTAAGTGCCTTAGAAATCCAAAGTTTTAGTTGCTAGGTCCTAGGGTTTTGGTCCTCAATTAAGGTTCTAACTTTTGAAAGAACAGAGTAGAATAATGAAATTGTTACGACAAAGAGAGGGTGCGAGGATCGATGACTAGAGTGGTTGCTATGTATCTTTACCTTTTCCCAATTTAACCAAACCTTGCCAATTGCCTCTATGAGACAGGTTGGTTCTACCTAGAGGTTATAGATGCCACTGTGCCAGTTTTTGTGGCAAATTAAGCTTTAAAGGGTTATCAATCATCTTCCGTTGCTGGGTAGTACTTAAAAATCTCATTCCTAAGTGGGCAAGTGATACAGACGTACCAGTCTCTTTGGCTTCAGAATTTGCTGACAAGTCTACCCATACCACACTCATTTTTTTCATTCTATGCAGGGCATTATTAAATTGTATGAGGAACACAGAGAATATCTTCGTGCGGAGCATATTAGCGTTCTTTTGGAGATGATATCAACAATTGCAACACATGCAAGTGAAGTGAGCTCTGAGTCTTCATTGCAGATGAAATTCCATAAAGCATGTTCCCTTTTGGAGGTATCTGAGCCAGCAGTCGTCCATTTCGAGAATGAGTCATACCAGAGCTACCTCAAGCTTCTGCAAGCTCTGCTCCATGACCATCCATTTTTAGCAGAAGACATGAACACAGAATCGCGGATACTTGATGCTTGTGAGAAAATACTGCGGATATATCTAAAGTGTGCAGGACATGAACCATCTGATGAAGCTTCTCACAGCGATCCATCTGTGCATTGCATAGTGCCACTGGGCGCTGCTAAGAAAGAGGAACTTGCTGCCAGAACTTCGTTGGTCCTTGTAGTGATGCAGTTACTGGGCAACCTAGAGAAGGATTCATTTAGGAGAGTACTGCCCTGCTTTTTCCCACTGTTAGTTGATCTGATCCGTTGTGAGCATAGCTCTGGAGAAGTTCAACACGCGTTGTACAAAATCTTTCAATCATCAATAGGCCCCATGATACATGTATAATAGCACATTCCTGTGCTGCTAGGGGCATCCTCCATTTTGACGTCGTAGTCCAATAGCCCACAGTGGACTAAAACTTCAATTTGACTTCCCGAATCCTGATTGAGCCCTCTCCTTCAGAATACTGGAGTTCAAGGTGAAAATCTCTTAATAGTTCGGCGCTTGCATATTGTGCTATATATTGTTAGTCAACTAGTGAGATCAATCTGCTTTTTTCTTATTTTTGCAGTGTCGTATTACCAGTCCAGATATCGGGGAAAGGAGCCATTTTTGCCAACATCCATTTCAGCCAGTGAGTTTCATCATCTGAAAATTATAGTGAGACAAGGATTACTCCTTATGATATAAGCTGAGGTAATTTTTCGAGACCCTGTTATACAGAAGGGTCTCGTGCTCCTGTCCCACCATTGGCATCGCCTTAATTTGAGGGTATACTGTATAGTGTGATATGTGCCGCGGCCACGGCCGTCCTACTAGAGGAAATCGTTTGAAGCTATGATTGCTTGGTTATAGCTTTTCTTGTGAAAACCAAACTAGCCTTTCATCGTTGCATATATTAATTATCCTTGTATCTATAATGGGATGTGTTTGTAATTCTTTGTTCATATGAACGGAATGCTGCAGTGAAATTTTGTTGTTTAGGCATATGAAGCCATGAGAACTGTGGTTAAACCACTAAGAGCGTCTTCAGCAAGGGCTCCTAAAACAGGGCCTCTATTTTGGATTTAAGGACTCCTCCTATTTTTTGGGGTCCTATTTTCAGAGCACAAGTCCAGCAACATCCCTTAAATCTCAGCCCCTATTTTACTTTTTCTCCTATTTTGACATATCCGCTATGTATAATCTTCATTTGACATCACTAAAATTCAATCAAAAATATTTGTAATACATAAAACATAAGCATATTAACATTTACAATTTAAAAACATGATATTTAAAATTTAAATTTAAAATTTTCAAAACATGATAAATAGATAAATAGAAACTCCAAACAATGAATCAAACTACGAAACGCTGTGAATTGCCCACAAATGCTCAATAAGATCATCTTGAAATCTCTCGTGTATTTCTCTGTCTTCAATCTCTTGGTGTATCTTTAAGAACTCTCTATTTTAAGGTTTAGGGGCTGGTTTAGAGACTCCCTGGGAATTGAGGCTGAGGAGGCAAATTTAGGGGCCTCTTAATTTTAAGGGCTTGATTAGAGGTTCTACTGGATCTGTATTTTTTACTAAACTCCCTATTTTAAGGTTTAGAGGCTGATTTAGAGGCTCTGCTGGAGATGCTCTTAACAGGAGATGTGCTTTGCAGTCAAAACATTTAAGCATTCGAACGGTGTAAAGGCAAGCTGTTGGTTCACTGCGGCGAATAACAAACTATGCTGTCCACCACCGTTCTTGCATGCGTTGCAACTTGCAACAAAGCACACTCTTCCATGGTGGGATTGGCATTATTTAATTACACGTTGCGTGAAGTGATACATAGTTTCACCGTTTGTGAAGAATAATTTACACAGCCAACCGAAGACACAATGACATCGAAAGACCTATGCCCCTGACGCAATACGGCCACACGCATTTAATGTACGAAAAGGACGAATAGAACGGCTACTATACACAGAACCAGACGCATCAGCGCTTTGAAAGAATTGACCTGTTCTACGATTTGGACCCTACATGAGCTACTGTACACAGGTTGGAGGTCCGGACTCCATTTCCGGCATCCAATTTGGTCCATGCACAGACCACAAGCTATCAGAATTCCTGGAAGAATTTAGGGAATGTACAGACACTGACAAGCAGAGCAAGAGTGGCTCCATTTTCCAGCTCTCGTGCTTTGCTGCCCCATCCAACGGAGCAGCTTGACATTCACATTATAAGGATTTCAGGTGACCATGGATAAGGACAACCTGAAATAAAGTGCGAAGCAGATGGTTCAGCCTAGATGAAGAATAGCCCTTGTGAAGGTCTTTCATAAGAGGCATGCTGAGTATGTTAAGATCGACGCCATAACCAACCTGTAGAATGCAAAAGATGACAGTTTGCAAGAAAAGAAGCATGCCGCCCAATTAGCAGTAGTGCAGTTCTTAGTCCTGCTGCAGACTATAGGATACCTGTGATGAGAACTAAAAGATGTCAGCCACAACAGTGTCTAACAGGAACTGGAGCATTTAAGCGGTGAACGCACCTCAAATTTGTCACTCGTTGGCATCCTTTTGTCAGCCCGACGTTTGTTCGGAAATGTTGTTTGGTGGGAATTGCAGTGCACGAGCAGGGATTAAGAGCTGTTGCTGAGGGCGTGGAGCTCCTGTTTCCACAAAAGAGCAGCGTGTTACAACTATATATGAAGAACAAAATATGGTGGGGTTGTGAAAGACATTGTCTGTTCGATCCAACCATCAACAATCAATTTCTTGCCTGGAGGATATTGTTGCTGAGCCGTTGATACGCGCACCACATTTGCAGTGTTCTGATTAGATAGTGGGTGAACGTGACTTGGTACATAGCCAGGTGAATAAGAATGATCACTTTGTACAGGCTGGCCAAACTGCCCATATGGGTAAACTGCCGGGCTTACTGTTCTGGGACCGCCATATACTGGAACATACTGTTGTCCAACAAATGGACCATATGCATTCTACAAAACTAAAAATATAATAAATTAGCAAAAGTGATAACTTGGAAAGAATTATGTAATACATAAAAGATTCTGGAATTCTCAACCTGTGGATATAAGTATTCAGGTCCATATGTCGATGGGCTGCATTGAGAAAACAATCGATCATCAGTTGCTACAACCAGTTCACTTGGAAATAAGCAGATAGTCTAGCCCGAGGACATTATCTATACTACAGTCCTGCAAAGCATACAATTCCAGACTAGCTACAGCTTTAATCAATGTGCCAGACATTTACAGCCTAACTGATCACATCGTTAGCTGTGCATGATCTTTGCCAACAATGCATTGAATGAACTGTTAACCTACCCATAAGAAGGATATACAAAGGCCTGTGAGTAGTTGTAGGGGGGTTGCTGATATGTTGGGCTTTGCACATACATGCCCCCTGGAACCGCCACACCTCCATTGTATGGGATGACCGACCTTATAGGTGCTACTACCACATTAAAAAGAAGGGGAAATTCATCACAATAATTGAATATACACACGCTAGGGCCTGAAAAGGCGAAGACACAAGCATAAACCAGTAAAGAGAACTACAAAACAGTATGTTTTTGCTGCAGAGTCCTGCCAACCGCCAAGTGCTGAACATAAAAGAAATTCGTAAAATTCAAAAAATGTTGGCACATATATATTTGGTTGGGAGTGTGCATCAATCATGGAGTTATATCACAGTATCACAATTTGGTCTTTCTACGAATGTATCTTGGTCTATCAATTTTGATTTTCTGAGGAAAGGCTTGACAGAATCATTATTTTCCAGCCAAATTTGAAAAAGAAAAGAAAAACCTTGCTAAAATAGCTAACCGCCAATTCTATGCTCTCTTATTATAAGTGTTTGTGCATTGTGAAACATTCATGAAGGCCCATGAATGATCAATGAACATCGAGTAAATTTCACAAAACTACAGGTTTCTTGTACAAACTATTAGGAAAAATACAGATTTTAGCTTCTATTTCATAAAACTACAGATTTTAGAAAAACTTATTTTACAAAATTACATATTTTAGAAAAACTTATTTCACAAAATTACAGGTTTCTTTTACAAATTATAAAAAAAAAACTATAGATTTTAGCTTCTATTTCACAAAACTACAGATTTTAGGAGAACTTGTATCACAAAACTACAGATTTTAGGAGAACTTGTATCACAAAACTACATGTTTTAGAATGAATCGTTTCTTATAACGGGCCCGACAATCTAGGCCCACATGACAGCCTCATGCGTGAGTGAAACAGGAAATGAGATCATGTTAGCCCGCTACATGGGCTCACACTGTTAGACCCGTTATAAGAAAAGGCCAATTATAAAACTTATAGTTTTGTGAAACAAGTTCTTCTAAAACTTGTAGTTTTGTGACACAAGTTTTCCTAAAATATGTAGTTTTGTGAAATAGAAGCTAAAATCTGTAGTTTTTTTTATAGTTTGTACAGAAACCTGTAGTTTTGTTAAACAAGTTCTTCTAAAATCTGTAGTTTTCTAATAGTTTGTACAAGAATCCTGTAGTTTTGTGAAATTTACTCATAAACATCTCACAAAAGGTTTGCATTCCATCAAAAGCAAATATGCTTATGTTTGGTTTAACGCTTTGTGATGATTAACATCTTTCATTGCAACTTGCAGACAATGAAAAAGATGTCTGAGTTGCAGATGAACAATTTTATCCAAAAAGCAATAATGATTGTCCCACGCTTTCTACTACCCACCAACTCATGAGTAGTCCTCTTTCTGTTATTTAATCTCCCCTTCAATCAAGTCCTAAAGTCCTACACTAACACTATCACTCCTTCACAAACATAACTGACAAAAGGACTAGTAGCTCTCAAGTTTCTTTTATGTTCTTTTGTTTTTTAGAACTCAAGCTTCATCTCACAGTTGAGCTTGTACTAGTAGATTCATTAGCCGTCCTTGGCACTGTAAACAATTGTGTGAGGAATTACATATCTACTACTCATCTAATAACATGTTCTTTTTTATTTTATAATTAGTGACAAGACTGTTAGGCTCTGTTTGGGAGAGCTCCAGATCCCAACTCCAGCTCAGAGTTGAAACTTATAGGCTAAAATAAAGTGAATTAAGTTTATATTTTTAGTCTAAAATGTAAACAAGATGATCTACCTAAACACTCTTAATGTACCCACAGCTCCAGCTCCACAAATTTCTGGAGCTAGAAATACCTGCTCCACCAACTCCACAGATTTTGGTGGAGCTGGAGCTGTCCCAAACACCCCCTTAGTTAGCAATTGAAAAGAAGAGACAACACACACAAAAAAAAAGCATAGTGACTCTGAAATGATAGAAAATGCAACGATTATGATAACCTACAACTCCAATAATTTGGGAATGGGCATTGATTAGAAAGTACATTAAACCAAAAGGGCAAAAGGTTAAGCTGCGGGAAAGAGTTTTATACACATTTGACAGTTGTGTAATTAGGACAATAGAAAACCATGTTAGAAGACCTACCAAAAGGCACAGCCGGCCCAGGCCGCCCTAGGATCGCGAGATTACAGTTCGCACGCCGCCCGTCGATCACCGGGTATGGGTCCATGCAGGCCATCCTCGCTGACTCTGGTTCCCGGAAGGTCACCTGTACACACCTCCACACAAAATGAAGACACATTAGCATTAGGAAATACGAAACGTATCTCCCAAAATTTCCACTGCCAAAATCAACTTGTTTCAACATTCCGTCCTCAAAGTCAAATAGTTCCACAATTCATGAGGAAAGCACTAAATTCCCACTCCAATTTGGAGTCAGTAAAAATATCCCAGGCATCCAAAAAAATGTTAAAACATCGAAACCCTAGACATCACGAAAACCGAAAGTTTCCGATCAATACCCGTACCAAAATTAAACTCTTTCCCCAATTTCTATCCCAAAATCAACAATTCCCCAATTTCCTCCGCGAGGACTGCAAAACTCCCAAATTCACATACCTTTCCCGCCGATCACAATCACAAAACCTCCCAATTCAACCCCAAACCCCTGATTCCCACAAATATCTGGACCAAAAACCATAGACTCTATCTCGAAAATCGAACCTCCCCTGATCCCCATCCTCCAAAACTCCACGAAGAACACCCAAACCAACCCAACCTAGCCAAAAACACAACGAGAGAGAGGAGGGGAAGCTTCCTCACGAATCCGTATCCCTTGGACCTCCCGGTGGCGCGGTCGGTGATGACGACGGCCTCGAGGATGTCCCCGTAGGCCTCGAAGTGCGCGCGCAGCCCCTCGCTCCTCGTCTCCCAGGCGAGCCCCCCCACGAACACCTTGGTGAACGTCGTGTCCCCGTACGGTCCGCTCAGGTAGTGCAACGCCGGCGCCCCCCCACCCCCGCCTCCTAGCCCCGCCGCCGGCGACCGCTGCGGCGTCATCAGCCCACGCGCATGCACCGCACAGCGGGCTCGCAAACCCTAACCCTAGCGGCCCAGCGCAGCGCCACGCAGCGCGGCGGCTAATAACCGAAGCGCGACACGACACGCGCGAGCGACGAGTGTCGTATTAGCAGCGAGGCTAACCACTAGCTAGGGTTGATTAGGCCGAGGATTAGCGGCGTTATTAATAGCAGCGGCGGGCGGGCCTGGTTGTGCTAAACTGCTAATCCGATGAGCGGTTATAATCAGCGGTTAAATTAGGCGGGAGAAGCGAGTGCGGAGTTGGTGACCAGAGAGAACACAGGGGAGAGAGTTCTTCTTTTCTTCATTTCTTGTATGGATTGGAGTTGGATGAGTTTTTTTTCTTATTCTTATTTCTGTAGTTTTTAGGTTCTTAATTAATGTAGGAGATGTAGTATTTAAAATATGAAAGTAGTTTTTACCTTTGCCTGTACGAGTATGGGCTGTTTGTTCTTTTATTTATTTGATTTGTAATTATATGTTAACACAAACGTATAAGAATACTACAACGTAAATGAACTTGTGGTAGCTCAGTTCTAAAAAAAATTTATTTGGTTAGTGCTTTAATGCACTGTTCATTCTGGAAGAATGGAAGCATAAGTATATCTAACGATGTCAGAATACATATGTAGCTGATTAAGTGGTCCCCTACTTATTTCGTGTTTCTTCTGCACGTCGACGTCTGCCATCTCAGCCAATACTCACCTTAGTGGAATGATGCTCATCTGCCTTTTGTGGAAAAAGCACGACCTTCTCTGGAAAGGAGGTGATCAATAAGCCGCTTCATTATTTTAGCACTTTATCCTTTTTTCTTCAGATCCTCCGAGTTATATTAATAACTCATGAATAGTACATAACTACTTAATTTTCACACTGAAGATTCAAGGTGAACAATATGTAACCATCAAGTCTTTGGATCGATAGATATGCCGGACCTCTTTATCTTCTTCGTATAAGAAATCGGTTCTTGCAGTGATATCATGATTGCTGATGATCATGATAACGTAAAGTAGTAGATTAATCCTTGTTGATGTGTAAGACCTACACTAGTAGCAATGTTGCTCGTGGAAGAAAATTAAAGAGGGTTTATTTATACCCAAATCAACCCGGTATCGTTCTTCAGCGTAGGTGTTGCCATCATCACGGGTAACAAAAATCTAGCTAAAAGCTCACCGAAGAGGAATAAACTATAACAATACTAAAAAAAGAAGAAACTAAAGAAAATATTACTTACCGAAATCAATAGGTTTCCCATCTAATCAACATCGACGGAACATCAGAGAAGAGGGGAGAGGGGCCGGCGGTGGGTCGACGGATTTGCAGCCGGCTATTCCAACATGTAACCGTTATGAGTGATCAACAAATCTCATGCACGCGTTCTTTTTTATATGTTTGATCATTGTCGCAAGACTGGGTTGCTTCTAAATGTGTCTCAGAGGGTGATTCCCAACGGTTGATATATAAAATAATCCCTCGCGCTCAATTAAACGCTTTAACTAGAGTATCTGCGATCCGCAGTCTACAACCAAAAATTTCAACTAAGGAAAATATTTATAGGTTTTGGTATGCTCAGCCGAATAGATGAGTGATGGAGCGTTCCCTGGGAAGAAACAGGTGGAATTAGGCAGCTAAAAGTCAAAGGGTCGTAGTAATGCAACTCACGGCAACAACCTAAATGGCCCAAATAGAAAGAAAAAAAAACTGCGTATTTCGTTATCATCATTGTGCCTTATCCATTTTAATCGTGACAAGCTTGCTCAGGCATCTCTTTCACTTGCAATAATTTAATATCAATCTAAACTATAATATCTCAAAATTTTAGGAAATAAGTTAAATCAAGCAAAAGATCACCTCAAGAATCCGCATGAGGACGATTATTTCAACTTAGATTCAGACAAGTATTTCTTGATCATAATTGGAATAATTTCCATTACATGTATTTGGTTATACTTGTTATAATTGAAACAATTGGAAAACTCTTTTCAAGGAAACTCTAAATCAGAAGTCGATACAAAGATGGATTAAACGTGAACTGCTGAGGTAGTGATTATTGATATGCTTGGGATGGCTCGTACAACTAGAGCCGGTGATGTATATCTATAATAGGTGGGTAGAGAGTGCCTTGAGAAGGGTAGCGCTGGTGAGGCTCTCTACACAGGCTAGAATATAAAGATAAACCATTAAACTCGGACAATAAGCCGTATTTATCGTATCAACCATAGTGTCTGGAAACAACCAAAAAAGGTTGTCTTATGAAGGTATTATGATTTTCACATTGGGTATGAGTAGATAACTAAGTGTAATAAGCCTGGTAGGCCTAAAGGCCCGGTGAGGAACGCGAATTTGGAACTCATGTGGGGTTAAATACCCTAGGGCGCTATACTTAAATGTCGTGAAATGAATACCGCCGATGTGCATTGAAGTCAGATACAACTAGTATACTGTGTGATGCGCACGGGGGTCGGCCCGATCTTCTGATGAGAACGATACGTCGGTTTGGTGTAGTGACGACGCTACCAATCCACGGGATCAGCAACCAAGCAATCGCAACGTCACCACACGAGGCGATCAACCGAATCTAAGACCTGATTGATCCTTGTACCTGCTGCAACCGAGAACAAGCAAGAACAAGGTGAGAGCAATTCCAATCCAATAATCTCAAAGATACAAAGGTGAGGTTCTGTTTCTCGTCACGGGTGGTCTAGTCGACACACGCGAACACGAGGAGGGACGCACATGGGGTCTACCAAAACACAACAAAACCTAAGCGTAAAGAAACGGTGGCGGCCACATATATAGCGGTGGCCAGGAGGTGTAGGGCAGCCAAAAGGGTGGTGGCCACCAAAACCCTAAGATACATGGGCCATAGGCTAAAAAGTGAGTGACGCAACACCTGAATTTCTGACCCGTGACATTGTTCCGCATTTTCCCGTCGTTCTGGAGTGAATTTGGAAGTGGGGCTGGATCCATTGGAAAGCTTATCTCCTAAGCTTTCAAGCGGGTGGTCGACGCTGAAAACGGAGTCCGGAGCCCAAGTTATGCCCGTTTGAAGTTGGCATGCTTTGGATGGCCGAACCGGGCTTTTGGCATCTTGGGCTTCCATATGGGCCTTCCTTGACGCGTGGGCCGTTCTGGGGTGTGTGCTTGAGGCCCTTGTCTGTTGATGTGATGAATGGGCTTTTGGATTAAGGCCTCTCGGCGACGAAGTTCCCGCAGTGTCAATCATTTGTGACGAAGATGGAGCAGCGTCGGTAGTCATTGGCGAAGCCGGAGAGGAAGGAGGGGCAGCGGTCACGCTGGTCGATCCGTGTTGGTGATGTCCTCATCATCCTCCCTTCTTGAATTGGAGTCGCCCTCGACTCCTTCTCATGATCCGCAAAATGTTAGTGGCAACAGGAGGCAAGGAAACAAATGTCTGCAAAGCAATATCATGTGAGGAAACAATCTTATTTAAAAGAATTTCTTTCTTGAACATTGGTTTAGATTGTTGTACTCCACTAACAAATTTGTCATCCTCATGTTCTTTACCATTAGTTCTTTTTGCATTAATTTTGGCTAGCTCAGCAGGAGTCATTGGATTCAAAACCAATTTCTTTCCATTAAACTTGAAAGTATATTGATTGGTTCTACCATAGTGAATAGCATCAACATCATATAACCAAAGTCTACCTAATAAAAGTGAACATGATTCCATAGGTATGACATCACAACAAACATGCTCATGGTATGAACCAATGGAGACAAGAACTTGCACAGCTTTGTGTTACTCGAACCTTACCAATTGAGTTGAACCATTCCATTGAGTAAGGTTGAAGTGGGTCGTGGTCAAGCCAAGTTTCTCGACCATGTGTAGACTTGCGAGGTTGGTACAGCTTTCCTCCATCAATGATGACGTGTACTGCAGCGTTCTTGCACAACAAACTTAGTTTGGAATAAGTTGTTGCGTTGAGTTTCATTGGCATGTTCCATCGGTGCACTAAGTAGGCGATGAGACATGAGGCTCATGTAGTTGTCCGTCATTGCAGCACTCAGGTGCACACCATCTTGATCATTCTTGCCTACAGGGTTAGTCGCAGGAGTAGCAAGCACGTTCTTATCGTTACATATTGAAATACACTTACTATCCTTCTTTTTGGGTGAGGTAGGCTTCAAATCTTTCTTCAGTGGTGTGTTCTCATTCTTGGTTGAAGGGATAATCCCATGCTTGACCGTCTCACCCTTTGATTTCTGCAGGGACTCAAGTCGCTTAAGTTTTCGCCAGTATTTCTTTTCTCTTTCTATCAAGCATGGACAATCCTCAATATCATCCTCGTAAGTTGTCTTGCTATGTGAACCTGCCATTGTTAGGGGCAACAAACAGAGAACTCACAAGAGAATTAGTTCCTATGAACTACTAATATGTGGACAGTGGAGGATCTCACACGCTCAAGCTTACACCAAGTTCTTACCCGTTCTTACCTTGCAGCTTTTCAAGTTTCAATCGGTGGATGATGGTAATCTGCACTCAGGGGTGACAAAGTGATTACAAGGTGCTTCTCCTGTGGTTAATAGTAGGTGGAGCTTGGATAGGTATAATATGTAGCAAAGGATAAACTAGAACCACACTAGCCAAAACAAGTTGAAAGAACATTCAACGGCGGTATTTTGCTGGTTCTAGGCTAGACCGTACTAGAGACGCGAGCCTAGATACCAATGAAGTCACGTAAAGCAAGAACTGAATGACCACAAAGACACAAGCAAATAGCTAGGGCTTCTTTTTGCACCTTTTGGTGCGGCTCTTTTATATGCACTTGCTTTTTTTTAAAATTTTTTTTCCTTCTATATCAACAAGTGGCACATATGATGAATTACAACTCAAACTTTTTTCCTGCTGCAAAGAGATCTACTATGCAGAAACTTCAAACGCTGTTTTCGGATTTTTACTGGCTTCCAATGGAAAAAAGTATAACTGGAAAGTTGTAGATCTTTTCGAGCTGATCGATTTGCATATATGGAACGTCTATTTTGGATAAGGGAAGCCAGAGATATTGACCCCGAAATACAGACTGCTCAGAAAATCCAGGACGAAAACAGATTCCAATCCAACGCGATTTTGGGCAAGAAGACGGAGTTTCTGGAAAGTTTCACAATGGACAAAGTTGTAGATAATTTCTCAAGCTTTCAGGAAAGTATAAGAACAGCAAAATCCGAGTTCGTATGAGGGAGTTATGACCAAAATACCGAACTGGACAGAGGAGGATCCGAATTGGACGTGACGACGCGATGGAGTTCAACTCGGTGACAAGAATGTGACAAGAACTCGAAACTCTAAAGATCAAAACACTAAGACCAGCAACGACACGACGATGCAATGCAAATTCAACAAGAATTAAACTAGGCAGTAATAGTAAAGGCCAAAAGGGGCTCGGATTAGATCAAACACACGACGAACAGATTTTTTTTTGCTGTGTTTTCTGGACTCTAGGACGAACAAGATGAACTAAACAAAGATAAGGGTGTTCTCACCAGGCAACCGTCGCTCTGATACCACTTGATGCGCACGGGGGTCGGCCCGATCTTCTGATGAGAACGATACGTCGGTTTGGTGTAGTGACGACGCTACCAATCCACGGGATCAGCAACCAAGCAATCGCAACGTCACCACACGAGGCGATCAACCGAATCTAAGACCTGATTGATCCTTGTACCTGCTGCAACCGAGAACAAGCAAGAACAAGGTGAGAGCAATTCCAATCCAATAATCTCAAAGATACAAAGGTGAGGTTCTATTTCTCGTCACGGGTGGTCTAGTCGACACACGCGAACACGAGGAGGACGACATGGGGTCTACCAAAACACAACAAAACCTAAGCGTAAAAAAGCGGTGGCGGCCACATATATAGCGGCGGCCAGGAGGTGTAGGGCAGCCAAAAGGGTGGTGGCCACCAAAACCCTAAGATACATGGGCCATAGGCTCAAAAGTGAGGTGACGATCACCTGAATTTCTGGCCCGTGACATTGTTCCGCATTTTCCCGTCGTTCTGGAGTGAATTTGGAAGTGGGGCTGGATCCATTGGAAAGCTCATCTCCTAAGCTTTCAAGCGGGTGGTCGACGCTGAAAACGGAGTCCGGAGCCCAAGTTATGCCCGTTTGAAGTTGGCATGCTCTTGGATGGCCGAACCGGGCTTTTGGCATCTTGGGCTTCCATATGGGCCTTCCTTGACGCGTGGGCCGTTCTGGGGGTGTGTGCTTGAGGCCCTTGTCTGTTGATGTGGGCTTGAATAGCCGAGCTTTTGGATTAAGACCTCTCAGCGACGAAGTTCCCGCAGTGTCAATTATTTGTGACGAAGATGGAGCAGCGTCGGTAGTCATTGGCGAAGCCGGAGAGGAAGGAGGGGCAGCGGTCACGCTGGTCGTATCCGTGTTGGTGATGTAAATCAGAAGTCGATACAAAGATGGATTAAACGTGAACTGCTGAGGTAGTGATTATTGATATGCTTGGGATGGCTCGTACAACTATTGAGCCGGTGATGTATATCTATAATAGGTGGGTAGAGAGTGCCTTGAGAAGGGTAGCGCTGGTGAGGCTCTCTACACAGGCTAGAATATAAAGATAAACCATTAAACTCGGACAATAAGCCGTATTTATCGTATCAACCATAGTGTCTGGAAACAACCAAAAAAGGTTGTCTTATGAAGGTATTATGATTTTCACATTGGGTATGAGTAGATAACTAAGTGTAATAAGCCTGGTAGGCCTAAAGGCCCGGTGAGGAACGCGAATTTGGAACTCATGTGCGGTTAAATACCCTAGGGCGCTATACTTAAATGTCGTGAAATGAATATCGCTGATGTGCATTGAAGTTAGATACAACTAGTATACTGTGAGTGGGTGGAGAACATTGTCAAGAACACCACGACTCATCAACTGCTAGGGTTGGAGATCTAATATCTGAGTAGTGATAAATATTCTAAGGTTTCAACGGATGTTGAGATCACTCTGAGTAAAGTGGTACAAATCTGCGTAGGGTTAAATCATTAATTCATACATGTCCCCTAGATTGAAGGCTACATAAACTAAGTTTGCCTTATATACAAGTGCTAGTAGCACTTTTAATAATTAAAAATCAGAAACATAACTTTTTCTAATAAAACCCTATTTTCTAAAAAAGGATTTAAGGAAGGTATACATGAGATAGATGTGAAAGAAATTCATATGATGTTTTTTTGTTATTAATGCTAGCTAATTATTTTTGTACTCACTCTTGATTAAATCTCCATTTGCTTAGAAAACGATCCTTATGGACTCGCCTACGAGGCATGAGGTGAGGATCACCCGCAGGACTAGGGTTATGAGGAGAAGGATTGCCAGGAGAGCTAGGTTGTTGGGTGGACCGTAAACCAGTTTCTATCAATCTATGGGGTACTTAGTACTTATGGATTGATTTTCTGTTGTACTTGAGATATTATATATGGTTAACTATGTACTGGACTTGTAGCCTCGCGTGGCAATGGATGCAATAAGTTTCCATTTCATTTTCTAATTATTATTCTGCTGCAACACTTTGAACATGGTGTATTAACTGATAAAATATCGGAAAATCCTATTATTTTGTTAGCTAATATGCCGATAAATGTAATTACCTCAGAGTAATAATGGTGTTATTATCGTTACCTTGGATTAATTATGCAGGTCGCTATATAACTAAGTAATAAACAATTCATACGATCATTCACACTCTTGTAACCGGCACGTCGTTGATAATTTGACATTGCATTTCTGTTTTAGTGTGTTGTGCTAGAGCACCAAGACTTTGTTGGTTAAGGTTACGGACTGAAAACGCCATTTTTCTTACTGAAAAACAAAGATACATGACTCCTCCCATGTATTCACATTTATGAGTTACGACAACACACAGCTCCTCCCGTTTATTTTCACCGACTGTTCTAGTATGCTGAGCAAAAGTAGTTTTCTTTTCCAGAACAGTCAACACGAAGTTACTGTATGTTCGAATCCTTATGCCACATAGTTATCAGAAACATGGTTTGCTCAAGTCACGGTACGGAATTCAAGTTCAGGGTTCATCACTTTTTTTTTCAATTTCCACTGTGAGCAAAGAACTCCCTACCCTACACCGATTCAGGTTTGATGAGTCAAATCACGGATTTATAATGAATCGGACAACTACGTTACACTACAATAACCATCACACGGAAATGCAAAAGAAAAGCCTACAACCACAGTCACAGAATATCGTGGCGGTAGCCGGCAAAACTACTCTTTCAATCCAAAACAAAAAAAAAGGAGCTGCTGCCGACGGAGGGATTTTGCAGGGAGGCCCCTCTTTTTGATCGCACAGTCCTAGCCGCCCTACTTGCCATAGAGAGAAGAGGAGCTCCGTAAAATCACGAGAAAACACAGGGGCCCCAGTGACATGATAGGCTGATAGCTGCATGTTTAGTTCACCCACAGCCACAGGGCAACGCATGAAGCTTCTTTTGCCCGAGTTCTTCTCTCCTTCAATGAATAATATGTTCTACCATGTAAAATCTCGTTCCGCTTTGCCAAGTGCCATGTCCCAATCAAGACAGCGGTTATCTATCTTAGTTCCAAACCAAGAAAGATTCCTCCGTCTTCACAAAAAAAAAGGAAAAGAATCCTCCTGTTTGTCCCAGTTTGAGCTGTGAATGCAACTACACTGCTGCTATGTAACGGCAACCAGTTAGTTCAGCTCAACTCGGTGAAAGTAACTCCTTTGCCTCCTGTCTGTTTGCTACGAGAGATCGACGACTAAATGTTTCTTCAGGCGATCGAGAGCAGAGACTGAAAGTTCAACGTCTGATACCACCAGCTTCAGAGGCAAGCCTAGCTCAGGATGACAAACGCGACACTAGTGCGGGAACGGAAGGAAGCAAACGCATGCCAAACTAGTACTACCATTTGCATTAATAGCTGCTTACCACTAGGCAAAGATATTTAGTTGCTTGCCACGCAGCGGATGATTCTCTGGTTGCTCTGCATCGCGGTCGCGGCGGAATCTTCGATGGTTGAGAACGCCCGCACCGCGCGCGCGTGCGTTTGACTATTCCCGAGCTCCTTTTCCATCGAGCAGGTATGTTTCGTGTAATTTGGTTGAAAAGCAGCCACAATGTGTCGATCAGATCGAGCATGAATTCGTGGGAGTACCGTGCCACTGCCCGTCCAAGAGGTGCTGCTTGTTGTTTTTGTCCACGAATCCATGAAAACGATGGCTTGTGCTTGCTACTACTTGTTTGTTTGAAGTTCAATTAAACCCAAAAAAAAAAATTTACTGTACACTACCATGGTAGTATATAGCGGTAGTATAAATGAAATCCAACCGTTCATTTGTTGAGGGTATTATGGTCTTTTGGCAATTAAAATATAAAGATTTGCAAGGGGTTGGATATCATCCTCTTCCCGTTCCTTTCATTTTTTCGCTGGTTTTATCCTCTTCCCGTTCATCGTCTGTCGCTGGTTTAGGGTTGCGCCGCCGTCGATGGTGCCGTCAACGTCGCTGCTTCGTTTCCAAGCCTCATGCCTTTGCCGGTGCTTCGCCGCTCGAATTTTCTTGTTATCCTATGGGATCACACTGAGATCTTGAAGAAGCGAACCGAAACAGCATCAGTAGAACAAACGCATTTACAGTAACCAGATGGATTGGAGTATCCATCCAAGCAAAAAGAAAAATATTTGGATTTGATTACTCACACCTCACTGCAAAGCAAAGACCATGCCGAACGAACTAGAACAATCCAAGCAAGCTGGGGCTTCCTTACCAACGCAAGAAATCAGCCCGGCCGGATGGATCTCCACGCCAATGCAGTGTGGGGATGCCTGGAGCCGTGCACGGGCAGCAGCGCCGGCGAAAAGAGACGGAGCGAGTGCTCGGCGCAGCCGGATTTGGGGAAAAAAAGCCGGAGGAGGTATGGACCAGACCACCGAAAGGTTGAGATACCATTTTACCTCCTCTACGAGTTATACTACCCATACTACACATGGTAGTACATTCAGATCTAAACCAATCTCAACCTTTGGATCCAAAGAAATGAACGGTCCATATTCATTATAGTGTACTGTAAAAGAGCTCAAAAAAAAATAGTGTGCTTTGGATTATTATGCTTTATGCTAGTTACTAGCAGGAAAAGTTCGCTGTCGGATGGAATTCTTTGATCTTTGTTTTTTATACCTTCGCTACCGTTCCTCGTCAAGAAAAATAAAAGGCCTACAACAATGGTGCTGAAGTCTCGTATTCAACAACTGCACTGATTGTTTAACTTCAATTATAAATAGAAGCTTGATAATATATATATAAAAGAGATTCTTACCAACTACTAGGATTGTCATGTCTCTTTTCTTCTTGCTGAAGCCTCTTCAAGTCTCGTATGTATGCGGCGATAGCTCCAATCAGCATGCTAACGGATCGCGTTTGTTGGATAAACGTTGTTGAATTTGATCTTGCTGAGAGTTGACTACCATCACGAACAGTGGTGCTGTCGTCATCTGAAGAAACAGTTTTGGGGGACCATCCAGAATTAGCTATTCCTTTCATCGGTGTAACTACCCTCAAAAGACAGAAAGTGACGCTATAGATTTTTCACATCGGCAATTGTAAAACCATCATCAGTGCGTTGCAGCATGCGACTATCTATCGGTCCAAACACCCAGATACAAAAGGCGGAGATTTTGGTGCTAAACCTCTGGTTCTCACATGATTCCCTTATTAAATTCCATCAACACCAACTAATTCTGTTTCGCTGCTTACATGAATCAGAAAGAGGTTGCAAGTAACAACGGCCAAAGCTGTCCCAGATGGATGCTCAATTCAGGATGCCAAATGCTCTGTAGGATTCAACGCTGTCTCGGAGGGTTTCCTCTACAGGCCTGAAGGTCCACCCTAGCTTCCGAAGTTTCTCCCAACTATATGTGATGTTCTCTTCCACTTCCACAAAGCTACAAAACCATTGGAAAATAGAAAAATATGTTGTATCCAAGTTAAGCATAGTAAAACTGAAAGGAAGAACAAAGATGGAACATTCAGTGATCTGGTGAAACGTTGTTTGTTGAAATTTCAGATTCCACATTGCAAACTACCTGCTAAATGGTGCGTGCAAGTATTACACTTGCATAAACGTGGTATCTACTATGCTTATATTCAACTTGCCACTCCCCACTCTAATAACTTTGCAAGTGATGTGGATATATGCTCTTCTCAGGAAAATAAAATGGATTTTGAATTCTACACAAGCTCAACCCAAGATTATTTCTCCTTCACTTTTAGGAAATGCCACTAATATATAGCTTACAAAGTGCAGAACTAAAATAACAACAACAAAGGTAAGAGACAACAAAGTTGCTTGCTGAGGAAGGGGCTTACTTTTTGGGATAAGGGTAAGTTGGATATAACGTCTTCAATATGTTTATCATATCAGAGACTTTTATTGGAAGTGAACTGCAGATGTATCGTCCAGATGCCTCTGGATTTTCATATGCCAAAAGAAGAGCATTGGCAACATCACGAACATCCACTATATTCCTTAGTCTATTTTCAACAGTCTCACGATCTCCTGCCAAAGAAAAGTATTTCATTTCAACAGAAACAGAACTCAAAGCCTGCACTAGTTTGGAGATTAAAACAGCCTGATTTAAATATATTATATATGAAGGTCTTTCGTGCTATTGCTTAATATGCTTTGTTCAGTTGGAATAAAGCAACAAAGGGCAGATATCATTTTTTATGCCCCAGTTTAAACAGAACAATGTCGAGTAAATTATCTGAAAGAAGATAGCAAGGGGAGAAATCACCGCACACCCAAAACGCCGGGGGGTTAATCATATATATATGCCTTGAATGAGAGCGTTCAAAATCCCTAAGATAGGGAGAGCCATTCGATGGCATACTATATACAGAGGAGCCAATTAAGGGCATGCTAAAAATGCCCATACAAGCTAATTGCTTAACACCTGCCCGCAGTCGCATCGGGAGGTTTATGGACGCAAAGACTGGACCGAAAATCTGAGAACAGTTGCACAAGTAGACCTTCTGTCATGATATCCGCGAACTGGTGCGACGAGAGTACGTGTAGAACACGAACATCACCAAGGGAGACCTCGCGGACAAAATGAGGTCTTGAGGTCAAGAACGACAGGAACGTGCGCCTTGACAGAAGCGACGTTGATGGCAGGCGGCACCACGAAAGGGGCCGGGATTACTGCATGGGCAGTGGCAACGAGTGTAGCGGTGTCGGCTGCTGAAGCAGTGACATGGGGTGCAGTAATCTGGGCATCGGCTACTGTTGCAGCCGGCGGCAGGGCGGCAGTGACAGTAGCGGCTGCGGCGGCAGCTTCTTGTGTGCCGGTGGCATCCATGAGGATGATGGGCAGTGGAAGAGGCTCAGGAAAGAAAGGAAATTGATACCATGAAAGAAGATAGCAAGGGGAGCAATCACTGCACACCCAAAATGCTGGGGTGGCTAATCATATACATACGCCTTGAATGAGAGCGTACAACATCCCTAAGATAGGGAGAACCATTCGATGGCATACTATATACAGAGGAGCCAATTAAGGGCATGCTAAAAATGCCTATACAAGCTAATTGCTTAACATTATCACTTTATTTATATACTTGCATGAAAACCAAGATAAAACTAAGATAACAATGTAACACCCCACCTTTGAAATAATTAATGAGGATTTTACTGCTTGAATTTACTGTAGACTGCATCAAAGGTCCAATTACCAATGATGGGCAAATAGTTACAATGTCCACCCCAGTTTTTGCTGCATAAGCAAAAGCCTCACGCTCTGCTAGTGTTTTGGAAAGGTAATACCAATCCTGCCAGAATAACAGCACAGATAATTTCTTTCAAGTAAATGATCCAAAACAAGGAGTAATCTATTGCAAGAATAACAAGAGACCAGGAATAGTTTGTGTGGTTACCTGAAAAACGTTATATTATCAGAAAGCCAAAAATCAACTGTTGATGATGGCTTCATTTTGAAAAGGCAAATTGAAAAAATACAGATAGCGCATGAATAAAAAGTGACTTTTTGTAAACCAAATTTCGGAATGTCAAAACAATGACTTCAAGGGGTCCAAGCCATCTGGTGCAGAATAAGAGGGTATACCTAGATATAATGCTACGATAACCAATTTGTGAACATACGCTGAAAAGGCATCTGAAATATTTGCTCCTTCCCAATGATATCTATTATATAACAAACAGCTGATGATGTGTGGTTTAAATCTCTCAAAAAATAAAAATATGCTTGAAATTCTCACAAAAAGAAAAAACATCTAGCATCTAATTTACTGGGTCCACTGATGATGTGCCTAAAAGCTCTAAAAAATATGATAGAAATTCTCACAGAAAAAGGAAATAATCATCTAGACTTTAATTTGGTGGATCCTAAATTACAGCCAACCCACAACCATTAGAAGTTAATTAATTAATTTACAACACATTTAAACTCAAAGATAAAAAGGGTTCTATCAACAACATATTTAAACTCAAAAGATAAACACTCAATCATAAAAACAACTATTATTCATATATATTCCAAGTCAAATATTGAATTGTGAAAAATTAGTAGTCTATGTAGTATACTAGATTGTGTGGGCTAAACAATCTAGTTAGCACATAAAGATTTAGCAACTGTAAAGGTGTTGCCTTACTTGAATGGTGGAGTATGTTACCTGATTCTTTCTGCACATGCCCTCATCTGACCAGCTGTCTTCATCAAAGACTTTACCCTTAGGCCAGTTAGGATTATTGAACACAGCAGCAATTGAAGACACCATGACAACTCGCTTAACTTTTGCCTCATAGCAAGCCTTCAACACATTCAGTGTGCCTGTTACAGCTGGAGCTATGACCTCTGCCTGCAAAACAGTCATTTTTGTAAAAACAAAAAAAAAACAAAAACAAAAACAAAAAACAAAGGAACAGAACATCATAATATGTGCTTGTTTCTATAAATTAACCATATATATTTATGCCTACATAATAGCACTGGATAAAAGAAAAATAAGGGTAATAAATGACAGGTATGACAGAGCTTAGGCCGAGATAGTCAATGCTGCTTCATTAACTATGTTTATAGGAGGACACATATATCCTGAAAGGATGGTCAAAATGCTGCACATTTCACACTTATTTGCAGATAATCAATGACTCAATGACTTCAGCACATCTCCTATGAATTATAAATGGTCCTTTTAGGGGATTCTTGGACAAGAACCTTGAGGAAATTGCATTTAGGGTCAACTAAACTTTACACCTAGCTCAGAAGCGCAGCCATACACAGTTGCCAGCAAATTGGATTCTACTAAACCACCATGTTCAACCACATATGTCCCCCTTACTTCACCTGAAAACCCCACAAAATTATGAAATACATGCTCTTTATAGATTCACCTCAGGGTTGGTTGATCGGCCAGAGGGGACGGGGCTAGCAACATGGAAGACGCCCTCACAGCCAGCAAACGCTGACGCAATACTGTTGTAATCCAACAGGTCAGCCTTCACCAGCTGCAACCTTTCCCCGGCACCTTCTAGCATCATAAGATGAGCATTCTTGCCATCACCTACAGCACACGGATACGCACAAAACACATCACCACCACAATCATCGTACACAACAAATTTCTTGGTCCATCATAACAAGTAGTATCCAATTAACTTTCAAATTTCAAGAACTATAAAAGCTAGAATCTCCTAATATTGCGACTCCATCTCCACATTACACATTTTGCTCCATGAGATCCAAAAAATCCTGTTACATCATCAACAGTTGGGATCTCAAAAGCTTCAGCTGGCCTCCAAGAACCACGGATGGCCAGTTGACCTGCTTTGCCTCTTCCCGTTTCAACAACTAAATTATATTCCTACATACTCCTGCATACAAATAAAATCGTCGACGGCACGGCCAAAAAAAACTCTGGGAGAGACGAATCGAAGCAAGGTGGTGTCGTGAGGTGTGCCGCGCCTTACCAGGATCGCGCACGGTGCCGCGGACCGCGTAGTCGCCCCTGGAGAGGAGGAGCTTCACGAGCCACGAGGCGATGAAGCCTCCTGCGCCGGTCACGCACAAGCTCTTCCTAGCCGCCTCCATGCTTTCTTCCCCACTCCTGCCGCCGAGTTTGGTTTGGTTGATCTCTATCTCGCCACGCTGCGCTGAAGAGAACGGCAAGCGAGCTCTAGAGCGGTCGAGGCGTAGTGTTGCGACGTGGAGACACATAGCCTGTGATATTCCCCTCCTTCGTTGCTAACTTTGGCCCCGTTTGAAGGGTTATCTTAGTTTTTAGTTTTTAAGTGGTTTTAACATAAGCTAAAAACTATATATAATTAATAAAAATTAAAAGTTGAAAATCAGGCTAGATATGTTTTTATAATTTATTATTGAGAAAAATAAGCTATTTATTAAATAGTCTCTTATAAAAAAAACTACAACTCTCCTAAACAAGCCCTTTGTATTATGCAGGTATAAAGATTGTCAAAAATGTCTAGAAAAAGTAAAAGACATAGGCAAGGGCATATTCAATGGTCCGTATAAAATTTCAAGATCAAAAATAAACTCCATGCAAATAGTGATTTTTACTGTCCATTTTGTCTTTAGTTGATTTCATAACTTCCGAATGCCATCGAGTTTTGATGATAACATTGTATATGGATGTAGAATATGTCCTCCCCAACGTATCCTAATTTTTTGGAAGTTTTTGGAAACATTAATATATGGATAATAGAGTGGTAGCACTAAGAAAGAGTAGCACAGGATATTCTCGTTGGGATGGTTCTGGAAGATTTTCAGTTTGGTCCGTTTTTGTTTTTTTACTCTATGTAGTCCTCTGTCCTTTTTCGAGAGTAGTTTTTCTCTTGGGGGAGGTTCAGGCAGAGATCCGCTGCACGTCCTAAATCTTCACTCCAAAAGCTCTAGAGAAAAAAAAACTTCACGCTGAAGCTATAAAGCTCAACTTGAAATGTAAGAATTTCACGACATTTTTGAAAAAAAAATCATATGTATATGTATATCTATACAACTAGTATATAATCGGACTTTTGGTCTTAGTTATTGAGATATATACAAATTATTGGTTTTGGTGGGCAAATTCTGAAAGCACCTTGAAGGGTTTTGAATATAAATATAACCATATTAATAAACTAATCAATAAAGAGAGAAAAGAGTTGGTTTTCCTATATCATTTGTTTATCTATTTGCGATTGTTCTTTATTTATTCTTGATGGCATTGAGATTAACCTATGGTGATCAGTTTATTATTCAATATATTGTCAGCATGAGTCTCTCCAAAGCCAAATGGTATACCGTCAATCTCTATGCTATTAGATTAATCATGTAGATTATTTTTGCTCATTAGACCCTATACGAGGTTCTTGCTAATTAAGGTTCTAGATTGATTTATTATTCATACAGGTAAAGAAAAAGAGGGCATTGACCACAGGTACTCTACGTAACCCTTCTCAATCCACCACCCACCATAATTTAGTAGCAAATTAAATACTTAATAAATTTAGTCAACACTACTAAAATTTAGTAAGACAAACATTGATAACTATCAGAAGTAAACTACCAATGACATAAGGCCTAATCTTCTCCTACTCCCACCCAGGGTTTTAAAAACCACAGTTTTTGACCTTACCACTGCGGTTCGAGATTCAAAACCAGTTGATAAACCAATCTAATTAAAAAAAATTAAAATGTAAAAATTTGAAAAAAAATTATGCGATATAAAACCGTTGAAAACCACTCAAAAACCATTGAAAACCGCTCAAAAACCATTTTTAAGGAACATTCAATTGGTTAGATGGTTTTCAGTGAAAACCGAACAGATTTTTGTTGTTTTCCATTCTTTTAATTTTTTATTTTTTAAGTCTTCGGTTTCTGATAATTTTTTACTTATTTTCTTGATTTTCGAAATTTGAGTAAAAACGATTTTTAAAACCCTACTCCCACCTCAAATTTCATTTTTTTTACCCCTGAATTGCCCCTGCCTAGGGCTGTAAACGAGCCGAGCTCGAGCGAGCCTGGCCAGGCTCGAGCTCGATAGAAGCTCGAGCCGAGCTCGAGCGAGCCCGAGTTGGGGTTCGAGCTCGGAGCCAGGCTCGAGCTTGGCTCAGCCAAAGCTCGAATAAGCTCGAGCTCGGCTCGATGAAGCTCGAGAACAAGCAAATGCACACAAAGCTCGTCACAGGCTCGATTAAGCTCGATAACAGAAATCAGGCATACAAGTCCAAAGATTTGAGCAGTCAATTTAGAGCCTGTTTGGCAGGGATTCAGCTTCTCCAGATTCTAAGAATCTGGTGAAGCTGAAAATTTTAGCTTCACCAGATTCATGAAGCTGGAGCTGTGAGTATATTAAGAGTGTTTAAATGGACCATCTTGTTTACATTTTAGACTAAAAATATAAACTTAATTCACTTTATTTTAGCCTATAAGTTTCAGATCTCAAGTGAAGCTGGAATCTGGAGATCTACCAAACAGGCCCTTAGTATCCTTAAGCATTTGCAATAGCAACTGCACAGGAATCTGTATGTACAACACACACCGATTAACGGAGAGGAAATCCTGAAGAAAAAACAGCTACTCGCAGCATTATGCACCATCCATATGTGAAATACTACACATGCGCATACCACTACCAGTCATCTAACTGAACATAAGCACATGTATGGTGTTTAGTTGCAGTGATACAACAACCAGCAATATTTAACTATTAATATTACCTGGTATAAGTACAAATAAACAAAGATAAACCCTTACATAAAACCACCATCTTAAAAAGAGCATAGAACCTCAATGAGAGTTCCTCTTACTAGTCTGTGATAGATTTAAATATGGGCAGAAATAAAAGTTAAGGAACAATATAAGAAATAATTAACCATCATATGAATATCATTCAACATAGATTAAACTTCTAACAAATAATTAACCATCATATGAATATCATCATATGAATATCATTCAACACAGATAATTAACGAATAATTAACCATCATATGAATATCATCATATGATTAAACTTCTAAGTTCTAACAAGCTCACACAGAACTAAGCAAGTGACACAGTCTTAGCTAATCATGGTACCAACTGAAATGACCGGCATTGTACTAAAGAGCTAGATAGGCATTACACCAAAACAGGTTCTTCCAGGCAAAACTACAACCAAGACCTACTGCTGCTTGATCTTAGCCTTCCTCTTCTCCCATAGCCTATCCAAAGCACTATCCGCATCATCCTGTCAAAACAAAGGAAATGAGAACACAATTTTGATATAAAAAGAAAAAAAGGCATGCGTGCTCCCACAATCATGCACATGATAGCTTAGTGCACTAAACCATTCCACCCACTGGATGATGCTAGCTTAATTACAGAAAGTCAATGTATTAGTAAGTCCATATAACATTAGTGTATAATCTGACTGGAGGCATGGAACATGTACCAAGAACTTAATAGTTAGATGTATCATATCTGACTTTGAGGCATAAAACATGTACCAGGAACTTAATAGTTAAGTCTTTTGTGGAGATCACAAGAATTTGTGCAATATCAAATATCACCAGCACAATACCATCAACCTTTGGATTTCAATTGACAAGAGCTTAGGAACAAGGTAAAATAAAGAATGTCAGGGCAAGTGCAAAACTGAGAGAACTAAATTATGGAAAGCATTCAATACCATCTATATTCCACATCTTGCAAATAATTTGTCATAAACCATGACATCACACAAGAGCTATGTTTCTAAGCCTAATGTATGCGATTTCTGAGGAAAATAATATGAGCAAATAAATGAAGATAGGAGCATCTGTTGGACACAATGAATAATTAGTGACTATAATTATAAGATGAGCAAACCATTTCTTTTTCATCCTTTCAACAAGCAATTTCAGTAAGCTTCATCCCATATTTTTAACAAAAAGATACTTTATCCAGGATGTTCCCTGCAGGTGGATCTAGCTGAACCTTGCCTATCACATGTAATGGAAATTGGATGGCTTACTTGTTAGTGAACATATATGCGAATAAGATTCAATAACCAAGTCTTGCATTTTTTAAGGGCCATGTCGTTTTTCAGCACAATCATAAGTAGCATACTACATATAAATATGATTAACCATAAAAAGCACCTTATATCAAACTTTATAAATTATGTGCTAGTGCTTAATTAAAGCAAATAGGCATGACTAGATTGGTATTTCTAACATCTGTAGTGATGTTTCTGAAACTATAATGGCAGTAACTCATGGAGCAAGCAAAGAAGTAGCTAAGTACAAAGAAAAAACACTAACCACAAAATGCATAACCCCTGTTGCACTTTTCATTTCCATCTATTCAGGTTCACTGTCAAGATGTCATGTCATCCACCACAACTAAACTTACAATTCATGAACATGTAGGAAATGTACCATCTATGGGAATAAGACAGAGTAATTGCTACCTGATATAGAAAACTAATTGCTACCCACTGTTGAAATGGCTGTAGTAGTCTCGGTTGATGACAAAGGGATGAAATTAGCATCATCCTCCTATGCAAGAGCCAAGAAGTAAATATATATTAGATACACAAATCAATTATGTGGTAAACAACAATATCCATGAACTCACCAAATCCTTTAGTTTGTGGTGACCTCCTCTAATCCAACTAGATGCACACACTAAAGCTTGCACAGTTGATGGAAGTAAAGAGCTACGATAATCATCGACCACTCGACCTCCGGTACTAAAAGCTGACTCCGATGAGACTGTGGTAATGGGAATAGTAAGAACATCTTTGGCCATTCTAGCCATTACTAGATATTTTAATTCATTCATCCTCCACCATTTAAGTATATCAAATCCTTCCGTAGGAATAACTTCAACCGGATCATCCAAGTACTTTCTTAAATCTGGCTTTGAAGGATGACTAGCATGTTGAGCTTTCATAAACTCTTGGAATTGGCTAGCAGTTGAGAAGGCACTACTGGAAGTATGATCAGATGTACCAGTACATTGAGAAGAAGAATCAGTGTTCTTCAATGTCGATATGCTTTTGTTATATTCACTTTCATATATAGCATACAATTCATCCAGTGTAGATTGAATAGATGCAAATTTTTGAGAAAGATCAATTTCTGAGTACAAAGAAGGAAATGTGAACTGAATCATGCCCATCTTAAATCTTGGATCTAGAATTGCAGCAATTGCAAATAAAATGTTGCATTCTGGGCCCCAATACTTATCAAACTTCTGTATCATTGCATCAGCCATTTTTCTAAGAGATTCTGGATTTTTGTTGCAGCTTGTAATAGTCACACTGATCAAGATGCCTCTTAAAATGTGATGTAGTACCACTACTTATCTTTGATAGCAAAGCACCACATGCTTTGCACTTCATCTTACTTTCCATCTCTCCTCTTTTTTTCTTCGATGGAACTTCACATTCCTCAAAGAAGTTCCATATTGCAGACTTCTTCTTCCTTTTAGATTTCGTTGGTCCATCCTCTTGATCAACGTCTTGTTGATTTGTTGGTGCTGATCCTTGGTTTCTGGTTCCATCTTTCTCCTTTGCCGGTGAATCAATAGATTGTTGCGTTGATTGCTGATTTTGAGACATCTACAACAATTTGTATAGTGTTAGCAAATTTATCTTGCTCTTTACATCAAATTTGAAACTACAGGAAATAACCAAGTGCAAGTAAATATTCATTTAACTGAGGCTGTGAGGCACAATGGGACAGAACTATTTTGTCAGGAGATAGTAATTGATTTTTGTGAACATGTCAAATTTCAACACATTTCAATTAATTTGGTTTTCTTCTATGATTGCAGGTATGTTGATTCTGTTTCATGTCTTTTTCTCTCGTTCATTGAATCATAGCACTGAATCAACATACAAACCCCACGCAATGGCACCTCCCAATGTTAAATTTGGAGGTATTCGTCACGCTCTCAGGAGTATGCTTGATATTCCATACAAAACCCAAAGAGTTTAGACACAAACACTTGCATCCATGTATGACCCTAACCAGGATTTGCACTTCATACGGACATCAACTTCCGTATGACGACACAAGTTGGACATCAACTCAAGGTGCCCTACAATCCAGTAAATTGCAAGAACTGAACACAAGAACAAATTTCAGACTAATGCTGCATCACAGTTGGGGATCAAATCAGTAGCGCTGGCATCACAGTTCAACCTATCAAGAACTTTACTTTGAATATACAGCTGGCCCTTTTGCGTGGTTCTCGCACTGATCTTGCCTTAAGGTATACAAAAATTTAATTCGAACTTCGAATCAATAGATTTAGAGGCATATATCTTGGAGTAGGTATACAAAAGCTCAAAGAAATAGCTCACTGTCGTCCAGGCTCCAAGGAGAACTAGCAACTCGGCAAGGCGACAAACCCTAGAAGTCCCAGCGTCCAAAAGTCTTGGGCTCCCAGCATCCCACGATGGCTGCCTCCCGCGATCCGGCCGGCGTCCGCCTCCGCGATGCCTCCGCTGCCCCAGCCCCGGCCAGCGTCTCACCTCCATGATGCTTCCTCATGATCCGGTGTCCATGATGCCGATCAAAGCTCCTTCCTTCGAACCCTAGAGCCCGGACGCTTGAGCCATCGCCGGATCACTGCTGGGTGGTGGGTCGACGGGGGAGCTGCTCGAGCTGAGGCGGAGACGCGGCCTCATAGGGGGATTGATTTAGGGTTTGCCATTTTGGAATTGGGGATGGGGAGGAATCGGTCGGGAGCTGCCTGGGGCTCGGGTCGGGGAGACGGGGAAATGGGGAATCGGTGGAAGTGGAAATGGGCAAATGGCCAGGCCAAATGGGGGAACCGGGGAAGGGGAACTGGAGTCTGGGCCCAGGGGGAGATGGAACGGGACTGGAGTGGGAGTGTGGGACGGTCGAATGGCTCACGGACGGAGTCACGGACTCACGGGTCGGGAGAGTACCGAGCCTTAACGAATGCTCGAGCACGGCTCGTCAGGCTCGCGAGCTTCAAGATAAGCTCGAGTTCGGTTCGTTTGGGCTCAAACCGAGCTCGAATTGAGTCTGGAACAAGCCGAGTCCGAACCGTTTGCAAGCCTCGAGCTTTTTTTTACAGTCCTACCCCTGCCGCCCGCGCCAAACTACTTCCCCTGCCAAGATTCTTCCTTGCTGTTCGCCTCAAAAGGGCACGCAGCCACGCACCACAGCCTGCATCATCGTCATCCTTGCCTGGACTCTCTCGGTCTCTCGGAATAGCACGAGCGCCACCTGCACCTCCCGGCCGTACGCGAGAACTCCGAGTGGAAGCCGCAGATTAAGGTATTCCCCCAACCCCACACCCACCCCCTTTCCCTCGTTGTTGCCGTGATCTTTGATCGTTTCTTTCAGTAGCAAACGATCGCGGTTCTGGGTGCGGAATCGCGGATCTTGAATCCTTTCGGAGTCACGGCCTCTTCCTCTGCCTGGTAGACCCCGATTCTTCTCTCCTCCCTGATGTTGTTTAGTTTGCGACAGATCGGTCTTCCTGTTTGAACGCGCCATATGCCCCCGATCCGATCTCATCTCGAGCCTAGATAGCTCGAGCCTAGATAGATGGCCTTTTTGCTACGCGGCCTGAAGATGATCAGGGGAATGTTGAAAGAACCTGCCTTGTGGAATCGAAGCGAAGATCGTGGTGCAATAGATATGCTTTTGGGCATATTGTGCGTGCATCCTCAACCCGCTTTTGCTTTGCTGCTCCCATGGAGATTTGGGTGATTGAGGTTCAGCCGACCGCCGCGCTCTCATGGGTGGGGGCACTGGCTTCGACGGATCCATTAGGACTCCCAATCGCACCATGCTGGCTCGGTCAAATCTTTGTGTTTGAGCCTATCCGGTATGATTTGTAGATCAGCGCGAGGATAATTGGCATGCTCTCCTTGTTTCGATAATTAGGATAGTCCTGCTGCCAGTTGTCAGCTACATCGAAGCATTGTAGGGCACCATTCAAGATATGGAAGAAGACTGTTGATTTTTTATAAGAAAATAGTGATGGATGTGTCAAATGGTAGAGGAAACTGGAATATCCAAATTTTGCTATGAACAGTATTGGTTCGCAAGACTATAGGACATTTTGAAGTGCTGAGTACGATTAGATTAGATTTATTCTAGTTCGCTAGATTGTTCGCATGTTAATGCGATGAACCCTTTCATTTGTCCATTGCAGCTGGCATGAACTGGGACTGTAATTTACAATTGTACTTTCTTAGCCAAAAAAAATTAATGCTGTGTCCCAACTTGTTTTTGTTTTTCTGTTACATCATCGCCACTTTCTGGTTGACTTATCTTATTCTACACCATTTTTTAATCCCTTAGTAGCTTAGTATTGGAACTTGAAATATCACCAACTTTCTGTTTAATTAATGGATCTTGTTCATTAGAGAAATGATAGATATAATCGTCAAGGTAAGGGGGCAATGCCAGTTTATTTGGGTCGCTGAGTGCCGTTGCGAATTTGCGATGTTACCTATCATGTCAGTCAATACATAGTGGAGTTCAGACAACAAAGCTCGAGAAATGGATAAATGAACTCAATTTATGCCAGTCTTTACAAGAGTTACCCCTATGCCAATTAATACAAGCTAATAATGTTTACCTGGAACTTCCTTTATACCATGAAGTCACTGCTGGAGTGCTGGTTTCATTAAACATGAAAGTGCACATCTTTTTACATGTTCCTTTTTGTAAAATGGAAAGGACAGAAGATAAAAAAAGTCCCATAGGTTGCATGTGGGCATGATATGCAGGATATCCATGACCCTGGATACTCTGCGGCTTTTCTCCCAATCTATCTTTCTATTGGTTTATCAGTCCTGTCTTAGTTGCTATAATTTATAGAAGCCATTCTCCTATATCATGTAAGTTATGTCAATCTAGATGCAATAAGTTATCATACTCTTTGGGGCTCCATTATTTTTTATTTGAGGCCACAAATGGCACGCAATCTGAACACATCACTCCCCTTACTCTATCGTTATATTTATGTTATGACATTGGGTGTGCCTCTGTTATAAATCCCTATTGTGTGCTCTACGACATTGTCAGCTATTCAGCTTTGGATTCATAAGTTAGTTACTACCTGTTTCAAGACTATTTCCTAATAAATCATTTAACTAGTTGATGTAATGGCATGTAGTATGATTAAGGCATTTGATTGTTTTGTCTATAAAGTTTTAGAAAGGTGAGTAGTAAATTCTTGACACTTGAAAGATGCAATATAACCGTAATAGCATGTTTATTTCTTCAACCTGATGCCTGTAGTTTTTACTGATTGATCCTAGAAATCCAGCTGTTTATAAGGTTATAGCGCAGTTTATTACACATGAAGCAAAAAAAGTGCTTTATAATGATTCAGCAAAAATATAGTACCTTTATACTTTGTAAAACTTCTATATGCTGATTCCAGTCTTTTTTTCTTGGCATTATCTAAAGCGCACCATGGCGAAGATCAAGCCAAAGGCATTGCTGGCACAAAGCAAACAGAAGAAGGGCCCTACTCAAATTGGCCCGACAACGATAATCACCTACATCGTCCTTGTTGTCCTAGTCGTGTCTTCTGTTTATGCAGCTTACAAGTATTGGCTGAGCAAAGGACCAGCAGGAGCAGAAGGTGGTGTTGGGAACTAAGCCCAAGTATGTAATTGAAATTGTTGTTGTATCATCCTGTTGGCTAATTTTGGTTGTTACAATCCATTAAATGGAACATAGACAGAATGTGTCATAGACAGTTGAGGTTGTTTCATTGTTTGTTATGGTACTATGATTTACTGCCATCGAAGTGTTCTTCTGCTGCTAAACTCAGAACGGTTTCATATATTAATTGTGTATCTCATGAGTTACTTGATATTTCTTTCATATGATTATCATTCATAACCATGTCGCCATTGAACAGAGAAGCGAATCACATAGAGCAACCCATATATGGTCGTCTTATCCTGACGAGGATCCAAAGTCACCCTTACCAATGGATCGATCAACATAGACATCACTGAGATAGCTGGCTCAAGTTACAGAAATTTAGAAATCAAATAAGCAGATGCATCGGATCATGGATCCAAAACCTAAGCTATCATGTAGAAAAGAATTTGGAACGTTCAAAGAACTTATTGCTCATATTACAAGAACAAAGTCCATACTTTTTTGTGTTTACATTGTTCATCTCAAGTGCAACGCAGCAACATTGATTTCTACCAACTGCAAGATACCGCTTGCTCAATCCAAGATGCCAGCAGCTCTGTAGGATTCGACACTGCTCCTGAGGGTCTCCTCAAGTGGCCTAATTCTCCAGCCCAGCTTCTCTAGCTTCCTGGAGCTAAATAGAGGTTCATCGCTCACTTGGACAAACCTGTGATCGGTTTGGAGCAAAATGCACATCAGGTCACACTTATCATGCAATACGCCCTTAATCAGGGAATAGAATGGTACTACATGTGGCAAAAGCATATCGATTATTGAGTAATTTCACAAGGCGCAATGCAACATGGGAAATATATACCCTTCTCAATCAGAGGTTCAGATGAATCATTTCAAGGACCACCAAGTTGATCAACAAGATATGTGATGGAGCTATGCATGCATCTATATTCCATACCAAGATCAGGCTTACCTGCTGGCAAATTTGTAAGTGGGATACATGCTCTTCAGTAGGTCTATGACATCAGACACCTGTCTTGAATGTGAATTGCAGATGTACCGTCCAGAGGCCTCTGGAGTTTCGCACACCAAAACAAGAGCATCGGCGACATCCCGAACATCCACAAAATTCCTGAGTTTGATCTTTACCTCACGATCATCTGTAAGGAGAAAATAAAACCACAAAAGGATTGAAAAAAATGGTTAAACATATTCAGGTTCAATCAGATACGGGATCTGTTGTAGCCATGAAAACAATGAGTTCGTGGCAATTTCCATTCGGAGCATAGCAAAAGTGAGGCAAAAAGCCCAACCTCTCAGACAATCAACTATGACTGTACTGCTTGCATTCACTGTAGATTGCAGCAAGGGTCCAATCACCAAGGATGGGCAGACTGTCACAATGTCTAGTCCACTTCTCTTTGCATAGTCAAAGGCCTCAAGTTCTGCTAGTGTTTTGGAAAGGCTATACCAATTCTGGCAGAATGACGAAAAGGTAATATTATCAGACTAAGCACATGGTAAGGAAGAAAGTGAGATTCATCTCAGACTAGAGTCTCATGCGGTCTGCAGAGAACTACTAGAGTTGAGTCTAAAGCAACATCCTTGTAAACTTCTGTTGCTCGATAGGGATGAGCAGATGGTTATTTGTGCTGCTCGTATGACACTTTCTAGCACTGTAACATCATACTGCAGTAAGTTGTGACGTGACCTTTTCAGCTGATGCTCTACTTACAGGAGCAACAATGGCTCGTGCTCTCACCTCAGTGGTTCTGCAGTAGTCGACATCAGACCAGCAATCTTCGTCCATGGCCTTGCCCTTAGGCCAGCTAGGATTCACCATTACAGCGGAGAGAGATGACACCACAACGACCCTCTTAACCTTTGCCTCTGAGCAAGCCTTCAAGACATTCATTGTGCCTGTCACAGCAGGAGCAAGTAGCTCAACCTGCACCGACAAGGTGTTTGATGAACTTGACTACAAGAAAAAGAAGAGCTTTCTCTGCAGTTTTTGCTTGTGGAGAAACCAATAGTGTTGATTTGATGGTGAAGAAAAGAGAGAGCATAGGGATCAAGAGAACGGGGTGAAGTGCCTCGGGGTAGGGGGTGGCGTTGGCGAGGACGGGGCAGGCCACATGGAAGATGTCGTCGCAGCCGGCGATGGCCGCCGCCATGCTGCCGTAGTCCAGCAGGTCGGCCTTGAACAGCCGCAGCCTCTCTGCGGCGCCGTCCAACGCCGCCAGGTGAGCGTTCTTGGCGTCGCCTTCGCACACAAATCATCAGACATGCAGACCTATCAACTCACAGGAACAAGAACTCCAGACACGCAACGCACGAACAAGTTGTGCCATGAAAAATCAAATCTTTTTATCAGCATCGATCACAGAAGTATCCTATGATTCTTCCAAGAACGGCTGAACTGGTCAGAATTAACTAGAGTGAAGACAAAGGAAAGGTTTCGTTGCGATCTCAAGAACTCACTGGGATCACGGACGGTCCCATGGATGGTATAGCAGCCTCGGGAGAGGAGCAGCTTGACCAGCCACGAGGCCACGAAGCCGCCCGCGCCGGTCACGCACACCGTCTTCTCGCTCCCGGCGCCCTCCATTGCTATGGCACAGGCCCTTTTCGTTTCAGCTTAAATACAGCTTCTGCTTAAAATAAAAGCGGATTGTCTGCCGAACAGGAGGATTCTAGACAGCTTCTCCCAGAATCAGAATCTGATTTGTACACAGAATCAGAAGCTCTCACTCATCTGATTCTGCGGATTCTGACTCAGATTCTACGAGTTCCGCCTCCCACGAGTTGTCGTAAGGCACAAGGGCTTCCGCCGTCGTCCCTAGGCCCCCTCCACCATCCTCATCTGCTCATCCGTCACCGACACCGATCAACAATCATCATAGACAATCAGGATTGCCGAACGACCAGATTCTCGGTCAACAGATTCTTCGCATACCGCTTCTCCAGAATACCGACTACAATCTATAATCTGCATAATCAAAAGCTGTCCCGAAAGGGGCCACAGTACGGCGGTGGCCTCGTCTTCTCTTGGACTTGTGCTCTTGGATCAACAGAAGAGGCGAAAGCCTTATGGTTGGTAGTGTCATTAATGAACTAGTTGATGCAATTGTCTAATGAGTGCATTAATTTTGATCTCCCTATTGAGCTCGTGCAAATTGTGCGAGTTGACAAACGCTGTGGTGCGACTGGCGAACATGTACTGGATAGAAATGGGTACAGAAGTCTGAACACTCCTGCAAACTGCGCAAGTTGGCATCTTGTCCGAGGATAGCGACACGTGAGCATGTGGCCTACTGGGTCGAGTTCTAGAGGCCGAGAGGGGATTGATGATGTGCACACCATAGTTATCAATACCGGTATGCATTGAGCGTGTATACCATTTCAATACCTAAGTGGATACAAAGTAGTCTTATGTATGGTATCAATCTTGAAACCAGTCATATCGGTCAATACCGGCCTGATACCGATTAGTAACGGTCGTACAGGTGGAATTGATAGTATGGTCTAATGAATTATATGTTATATTTTATACTACTACTATATATTTAAAGTAATATTATAAGTAAACTTTAGCATACATATAATTAAATATACGTGTACTTATAAATACATTAGTATACTAAACCCGAAACGGAATACCAGTATGGACCAGTAACAGAACTACCCTATATTCCAAGAGTAAAACTGGTATAGCCTTCAATACATCATCGACAAGTTTGATGCACACAGCTATTTTGTGTGCGCCAATGCAACCTCTTCGATTCAAGCGCTAAGGTGCGTTTGAAAACGGGTAATTTTCTTTATTCTTATAAATTTGAATTACATGTGAATTTCGTGCAAAATTACTTCGTTTATACATGCCCTAAGTTGATGCCAAAATATTCTAAAGAGTAAATTTCGAAAACTACATGTTTTTGGTCAAAAGTGTCACAAAACACTATAGATTAAGCAATAATTTCACATAACTATAAATTTAAGAGCGAAACGTTTCAGGGGATACATGTTTTGACATTTCAGTCGTATGCTACACTCTATTACTAAATTATTAGTCTACACACGTTGGCTAAGTGTGTGTTTGCCTTTTGACAGCGTAACACTTAGAGTGTGTTTGGTAGAGCTCTAGCTCCACCAGATTAGCTTCATCAAATTTGTGGAATTGGAACTGTGAGTATATTAAGAGTGTTTAGATGTATAATCTTATTTACATTTTAGATCAAAAATATAAACTTAATTCATTTTATTTTAGTCTATAAGTTTCAGATCTCAGGTGAAGCTAGGATCTGAAACTCTACCAAATACGCCCTTATCCGGGCTTGAATACATATCATTTACAGAATTTGAAAGTAGGGGATTACTTTAAAAAAAACGTGTAAAGAGAAATAAATAAATAAAAATGCTCGTGAATTTCAAGTGGACTTTCCTCGTAATGCCAGGCTTTCGGCTTTCCTAGTGTGCACTTTGCACTCGATCCCAAAGCTTTTGTTGCCTTGATTCCGCTAAACGGGCCTTGTAAGCGCTAAGGATTCTGGGATTGTCATGCCATGGCCCTTTTACATTTGGCAAACACATTTGGGCTATTATGGCATTTATTGGTCTTTTCTGCCTATAAACATTGAGACAGCAATGTTATTTTGGTAGAATAACATCAAATGTAGTTTCAAAAAAGCATCAATTTCTTGCCGCTGAGGCGGAAGGCCTTCGTAATGGATTGGTGTTCATCTTGCTTTACATATTGGATGTAACAGGATGGATAAGCGTCGAGTCTGATGCGTGACTGCACTGGTGATCGATGCAGTTTGCAACCCACGTAGCTCAAGATCCTCGGGAGCAGTTTCGTAGAAGAACGCCGAGCGGCTGCAACGTCAACCTTTACCCATTGTCCACGAGAAGATAATCGGGCTGCTCATGAAATCGCCCCGTCAAGCTGTGGTGTCAAAAGTCCATTGGAACCTGGCATATGATGACCAACCCCCCACACACACACAACAACAACAACAACAATACATTGTCTTGTTTCAATCCCTGTGGATGATGTAACTTTGTTCAAAAGTTAATAAAGGTTTCCATTTAATTTCAAAAAAAAAGAAACATCAAATATCTTCCTAATTTGTATCAAGCCGCTTCATAGTTGGGCTGATTTGATGAAGCCTAAAACGGGGAGTTTGCGCGGGTGTGCACGAAACGGGCCACGTAGCTAAGATTAATCCAAAAGTCATATAAATATTAAAGCATAAATAAATTATAGACATCGATTACTTATTCTTTCGCCTGTTTCAAGATTTGTACAACTTATATTTTAAGGAGTAATGCATAGGAGCAGTTGGTCCATTGGACAAGAGGATTTTCCGATTTGATTGGGATTTTGTTTTAGGAATTGCTAATTTGAAGATGTTCTCTTCAAATCTTCGGTGATGATGCTTTATCTTTATGACAAGTGGCAGCACATCTTTCCTTCCCTCACTCTTCTTCCCCGTCAAAGATCCTCTCTTTATGACAAGTGGTAGCGCCTCCTTCCTTACCCCTTAAAGGCCATGATAAGTGGCAGCACCTACTTTCTTCCTTCACTTTCATTCCCCCCAAAGTCTCTCTTGTCGTGACACGTGGCACCATCCCCTTTATTCCTTCGTTCCTTCCCCTCAAACACAAAATAATTTTATATTTCAAATTTTCCACCAAGTTTTTGAAAACAAGTATTTTTTTAACCACTTTTGAAATTTTTAGTCGAAACTTTTCAAACCAAAAGTTTGTTCAATCTAAACCTTTCGAAGTAAAAGTTTTTTAATTGAAAGTTTTCGGAGCTGAAACTTTCCTTTTGATTTTTTTAGTTAATTTTTTTTATTTTAAAATTATCATTTTGAAACTTTTCAATTTAAAATTTTTTGAGTTGAAGTTGAATTTTATATAAAAAATTTGAACTGAAATTTTTTGAATTGAAACTTTTCGAACTGAAACTTTTGAAATTAAAAGTTTTCAGAGTTGAAAATTTTTTATTTGAAATTTTTTGATTTAAATCACTACGACTTGAAACTTTTCGATTTAAAACATTTCAATTTGAATTGTTTCGGGTTGATACTTTCTAATTTGATAATTTTTTATTTAAAACTTTTTAGTTGGAATTTTCTATTTTAAATTTTTTTGAGTTGAAACTTTCTCGTTTGAAATTTTTTATTTAAATTTTCGCGAGTTGAAAATTTTGAGTTGAATTTTTTTATGTTAAAACTTTCTTTTTAAAATTTTCAAAGATAAGTTTTAATTTTTAAATTTTGTCCTAGAGAGGAAGGAGGGGAAGTGGGTGAAGTAGAGAAAAAAGAATGGAGAAATGTAGATGTGGATTAAGATGATGACACGTATCAGCATAAAAAGATGGTTTTAAATTTGTTAGTGAAAGGTTGACATCCAACTAGTCGTACCCATAGACCAACCATCAGGATTACTCCTGACCTCTTCCATCTCACAAGCACCCAACTCAAGCTGCCAAATGGCAAAATCTGACAGGGCACGCAGAGACGACAAATCCAGAAGTCAGCTTATATACATACTAGCTTATATAAAAGATGGGCAGCAGTAAACTATGCAAATTTTATGGTCTACTGTATGTACGATACATAGCAGAAATTATATTCAGCTATTGATTCATTAAAAGTATTTTTACTATTGCACTGCTAGACAAAGTATAAATAAATAAACACTATCTAATCTGGTCCATTGAATCGAAACGAATGAACCGTCCATATTGAACTTAGTGTACAGTAAAAATTGCTCGTTACACCCAAATGACAGTAAGATTAGGCCTGATCATCTGGCTTATTAGGACGCTTTCCAAGGGCACGGCACGCTTTTGTCGGGCCGTGGCGCACTTAGACCGCTAATGATCCTAGCTAGATCAGATCGGCGCCGCGCACATGGGCTTCACCCCCTCGTCACGGCACGGCGCCGCTGCGGCACTTATAATACGCGGGCTAAGCGGGACACGTAGCTAGCGAGATTAGCCCGGATAATCAAAGCCTGACGAGCTAAAGATGGGCGGATTATTTTGTCGAGTTCGAAAGGGACGATGATTAGCATGTTATGAGGCCTGTGATTCCACTGGCCGGGCACGGATTTAAAATTGTCTTGCACAGCTGCGATGCAAACACTTTTGATCTCTCTCTCTCTCTCTCTCCAAACTAGAGATCGAAGTGGTGATCAGATCATGTGTGGATTGATCGATCGGGCAAAAAGGTTGAAGCGCCTCGGCTGTGAATATGAAAAGGGTGTCTTTGGCATGGTCCAAAGACGCGAGATGAACCGGCTTCGAAGTACTTTAGGCCCTGTTTGTTTCAGCTTTTGATTCTGGATTCTGGCTCCAAAAGCAGAATCAAAAACAAACAGCCTGATTCTAGAATCTGATTCTCACAATCCAACCCACCCATATACACTAGAATCCACAATCCACATTATATGTGCTTTTGGATTCCAGCTTTTGGAGAATCAGCTTCTCTACAACTACAATCCAGAATCAGCTTTTAGAGAATCTAAAGCTGAAACAAACAGGCCCTTAATGGCAGGATCACTTCACTAGCTAGGTGACCACTCTTACAACGTTTTGACAATGTATAAGTCTGATAGAATGATTTTTTTTCTTAAATCTGTGGGTTTTTTATTATTATTTGTCATTATATGCAAAGTGCTTGTTGATGTGGTCGAATTTCGAAAAGTCGAGATGGATCAACTTTAAAGTACTTTGATAAGGCCCCATTAGGGAATTAAACTAATTGAGCCCTTTATTTTGGAGTGAGAAACCCTTATTAGAGGTACCATAAATCTGAAGAGTGCAGAGCATAGATAAGTCAGTCACAGGTTAAGATATGAACGACGACACTAGCAACAATTCGCACAACCACCAATGTGTAGCATGGAGAATATACCGAGTAGCGAACCACTGGACTACCATTTGATTGGTGTATAGCTATAGTCATGTCTTAGGCTAAGCGCCAACTTTTACTCTTGAACCATTTTTGGCATGTTTTGATGAACTAAACATGTGGGGGAAAAGACAAGTTTTGCTATTGTCGAATAAAACCGTCTGTTTTTGCGTTCCAATGTGTAGGAGAGCAATTCTGCTGGTTCATTCTATGATCAAAATATATAGATACTAGAACTATGCATGAGAGAGGTGCATACTGCATAGTGCATGTAGCTACCTCCATAAAAATTGTCCGGATCAATGAGTTGACTATAACTTGATCAGGAGTATATTAACGAGCAGGATAATCATATTTAGGACTCGAGGTTATTATAGGCCAAAAACGATAGAATGCAGGGTCAGATACAGTGGATTAGCATCATCATTTGCAGTGAATTTTTGTTCAGCTCTCCAACTCAAATTGGCCTATCGTATCCATTAGGGCATTTTGCTAATGGATGTGCATTATATGTACAACCAAGTTTTGATGCTTTGATTTTGTAAATGTCATCCAACATTCATCCCCTAAAATAACAAAGCAGTACTCCAGAGAGGGGGGGGGGGGGGGGTGAAGCTTACACGGGAAGCATAGTATAGTAACTTTATTTCTTTATGTATTAACACGTGAACTCCCACTAAGAGCCCATGGATGAAATTTCGAAAGGATTAGATCCAAAACACATTTTTAAAAACCTATCTAGAAAAACTTCATCATGTACAATTCCATTCAATTTAGGCTCTTTTGGAACGTACAGTTTTACAAAAATATGGTTGGACTTGAGGACTCTCAGGAGAAAGAATTCACTCATCTAGCTCTTTGTAGCACATTTTTTCAAATCTAGCCCCCCACTAACATCAAAATTAGCCCCTTTCCCACCGCAGAAAGAGTAATGGATGACACCTATCTCCTTCCGTGGCCTAGTAGCGCAGGAGGTGACGAGCGCAAGACCCAGCAGCAAGCACGGGTGGGCATGAGCACGTGGTGCAGTGTGTTGCCGCACTCCCCATGTGCGGAATCTGGTTGGGACCACCGAGCTTCCACGTTGCACCGCGAAGCCGCTCTGACCACCTCCTCCGCGGTCTGGTAGCATGGAATGAGATAGGTATCACCCCCTGCTCCTTCTGCGGTGGGGAAGGTGATTATTTTTACAAAAACATTTGCAAGAAGGTTAGATTTGTAAAAAAAAATGCTACAGAGGGCTAGATGAGGGAAAATCTAGCTACCCAAGAAAATCTCCTCTTCTCTAGCCCCTCTCTGGTTCTACTTTGGCCCCCACCCTCTCCACCCGTATTCCCTTATAGTGTAGATTTAGCTTCCTAGTACCCCAACCACAAGCCAAATGGCGAGCTCAACCCCGACACATTTTGCTTTTTTAAATAATATAATTTTTAAATAAAAATTATAGAAAAAGTATGTTAAAAAATAATTACATAAATATACATCTGCTGTCAATTTATTTGACGACAGAGCTACTGTCACCAATTGAATTGAGGATAGTACTTTTGTCGCCAATTGAAGGAAGACCTATCGTCGAATGAATCAACAATAAAGTGTTGGCTAAATACAACTCTATCATCTGTTTATTTAGAGACAGGACTTCTGCATATTTATATAATTATTTTTTTATGTATTTTATCTGTAATTTTATTTTAAAAAATATATCTTTTTTAAAAAATTCCATGTTTCGACAGGTAGCCATCTCCCACATCCAACACCAGAAAGCGTTCGTTGGGGATTAGATGGACACCAACTCACAACGCAGATATGGTTAATCCTGTGCTGCCACCACGGGCCACTTCACCGGTGATTTTGCTTGCACGATAATCGTGGGATTCAACTCGAAAGCAGGAGTCTTCAGGTAATTGTTAGATCCAAGCTTAGGATAAATCCTATTGGCAGAAGAGCTCGTCCCGATGTCTGGGTTGCTCCCGCACTCAGTTGCTCACTGAGCCTCAGGGTTAGTCAAGCACGAGCTTTTTCTGGCTAAGTCCGATGCAGCTCATATCAAATCTACGGCTCGGCAAACTGCAATCTCACATGCAATTACCGGACAGATCGTCGGAGGGGTCACCGGCGAGGCATTAACCGGTCAGCATCGTTGAGACCATTGGACGTGTTCATTGCGGTTCCTCGACGATCTACTGGACACCCCTCAGTGACTCCCCTGAGAGCGCATCCACTGCTCTTAGGTTTTGGCATTTCCTCAGGATCTGTGTGTGTGATGATCCTCTTGTTGTATGGATTGCTCTGTGTTGTAACTCGATCGGCAACTCAAGGTGTGTTCGTGTTCGTGTACCATTGCACAACGATGCACAGCCATGCATGTACTCTGATTTTTTTTTTTAAAAAGGAAGCTTTTATTGATTTCAAGAACATTACATCGAGAAGATACAATCCCTTGAAAACAACTCCCGGCCTCTGCTTAAGAAGCACACAGCCAAAAACAAGAAAAAAAAACAGACACTCTAAAAACAAGTAATCCAAAGGCTAGACCGCCATCCATACGCCTGGGAGAAGAAATCCATTGCCACTCGCACCAAGCGTCGCGATAGCTGAGCGAATAGTATGCAATTCCGCTTCGCAAAGACATTCAAGCACGCATCCAATGGGACATAGCAAATATAACCGCAAAGGAGATATGTTTGACTTCCGCTCAAAAACAATGCCATTCCTATGTAGCCAAATAGCCCAACACAAGGAAGCAGCACCCAGAAGCACAATATTTTTAAGATCCTTATCGAATGGAGCAAGCCAATTCCCAAACATATAGGAAGCACTTTGGGGTCTATCAATGCCAAAAGCTAGATAAAGAAGACCCCAAACCATACGAGCAAAACGACAATGAAAGAACAAATGCCTATTTGTCTCTATTTCGTGACAAAAGCAACATAATGTACTACCTTGCCAATTTCGTCTTGCCAAATTGTCCTTGGTTAGTAGAACCCCTCTTCTAAGGAACCACAGAAAAACTTTGATCTTTAAAGGAGTTTTTAACTTCCATATTCGCACATTTAAGTTTGGAGTAGGACGTTTAATCAACGCCAAGTAGTGAGACTTGGTGAGAATTGTCCAGATTGGCATAACATCCATCGAAATTCATCATCACCTTGTGACAACCGGAAAGGGATAATGCGGAGCGATAAGTCATTCCACGCCACCAACTTATCACCAATCAATGATCTTCGCGAGTTAGATTAAACTGGGAATCGCAAAAACTTCAAAGAATAGTCATAAATCTAACTCTTGTGATGCTATATAACCCAGATATTGATCCTTTAGGGCACTATTTCCAAGCCAAATGTCTTCCCAAAATCGCTTTTGTGAGCCATTATTAATGATGAAGGTACCGAATCGAAGAAAATCCGTTTAACCTTCATCAAACAAGACCGAAATGCGAATCACCGGCATGCCCTCGACTTGCACTAATGGTTTGGAAGCCAAGTACTTGTTCTTAAGTAATCGCCGCCAAATACCGTCCGATGTTAAAAGCTTGAACAACCATTTACTCAACAGAGCAACATTCATTGCTTTTAAATCAAGGACCCCAAGACCACCTTGTTTTTTGGGTTGACAAACAGTACTCCATTTTGCAAGACGATATTTTCTTCTGGACTCATCCCTTGCCGTAAAAAAACGAGATCGGAAATAATCAAGTTTATGAAGGACCCTTGAGAAATCCTGAAAAAGGACATCATATACAGGGGGAGACTACTTAGTACAGAGTTAACAAGAGTAAGTCTACCACCAATTGAAAGATGTTTCCCTTTCCAATTGCTAAGGCGCTTTTCGAAGCGTTCTTCTACCCCTTTCCAATTAGAATTTCTCAGTTTTTTAAAATGGATCGGAATCCCTAAATATTTCATAGGGAATTCCCCTTGTTTACACCCAAACAGCTCCATATACTGCTCTATGGACTCCTGGGCAGCCCCAAAACAGATTACCTCACTTTTATGAAAGTTAATTTTGAGACCCGAGATTTGCTCAAAAGCGCAAAGCAATAACTTCATATTCCGGGCTTTATCAACATCGTGATCCATAAACAAAATTGTGTCATCCGCATACTGCAGGATAGATAAACCTCCATCAACTAAATAAGGCAGTACACCACAAATTTGACCCTGTTCTGTAGCTCGTCTAACCAACACCGTCAACATGTCAGCGACAATATTGAACAACAAAGGTGATAAGGGGTCACCTTGTCGGAGCCCTTTTCTAGTCTGGAAAAAGGGACCTACCTCACCATTTACATTAACCGCCACACTACCTCCTGAAATAAATGATTCAATCCAAGCAATCCACTTGGGTGAAAAACCTTTCATTCGGAGGGCCTGAATTAAAAAAGGCCATTTAACCTTATCATATGCTTTCTCAAAATCAATCTTAAATATAACCCCACTAAGCTTCTTCCGATGCATCTCATGGATTGTTTCATGCAGTACAACAACCCCCTCAAGAATATTGCGACCACGCAAAAAAGCTGTTTGGGTCGGACTCACAACCTTTTCTGCAACCATATTCAATCTATTTGTAACAACCTTGGTAAAAATTTTGAAACTAACATTTAAAAGACATATGGGTCGGTATTGCTGGATTATATTCGCAACCTGAATTTTAGGAATAAGAGTGCGTCGTGTACTCCTGTATGAACAAAATCCTTCAGAGTCTTGAAAAAAAATAGGAACGTACGATTTTAGATTTTACATGATGAAAAGTTCTCGGTCCTCGTTTCTGAAGAGAAACGTCACAGAAAACGCTGCGGATGGAGCGGCGATGGATAGACGTTAAAGAGATTGGGCGATGCAGCTGCGCTGCACCGCGACACGTATTGGCGTCGAGCACGGTGCATGCAGCTACACAACGCACACATGCCGCGCCTTCTCGTTGCTCTCCACCTGTTCGGCAGTCACGAGCCGCTCCATGCTCCCGAAGTCCTGAACCGAGCCTTCTCTGTCGTCCTCTCTCTCTCTCTCTCACTCTCGCGCATGGTACGACTAAGCAAAGAGGCAAACGTAAGCGAAGCAAACGCGCAAAGCTGCAAAGCTCTCTCCCTCCGTCTCAAAGGCAAATCTCTCTCTCTCTCTCTTTCCCTGTTGCGCTATTCCTTCAAGATCTGAGAGGAGGCAGGAGTCCAGGACACCAGAGCAGCAGGAAAGGAAGCCTAGAGGCCGTGGAATTCTACTGTAGAGCCAGTAACAGGTTGGATTGGAGGAGGCTATGTGCATGGCCAGCAACAACAAGTGGTGGCAAGCGGCGCTGGACTTCCCGCCACCGCCGCTGACCACGGCGCCAGCTCCCGCGGTCGCTGCCTCGCCGGAGAGCAAACAGCATGCTCAGCCGGTCTCGGCGGAGCCGGGTGCTGAGGGGGCCATCGTGCCGCTGCGGAGGCCGCGGGGGCGGCCGCTTGGGTCCAAGAACAAGCCGAAGCCGCCGGTGATCATCACACGCGACAGCCCCGACGCGCTCCACTCGCACGTCCTAGAGGTGGCCCCCGGCGCGGACGTGGCGGCCTGCGTCGCCGAGTACGCGCGCCGCCGCTGCCGCGGGGTCTGCGTGCTGGGCGCGTCCGGCACCGTCGCGGACGTAGCCGTGCGCGGCGCGGCCGCCCCGCTGCCCGGGCACTTCGAGCTCCTCTCCGTGGCCGGCACCGTGCTCCCGCCCCCGGCCCCGCCCGAGGCGTCCGGCCTCGCCGTTCTGCTCTCCGCAGGCCAGGGCCAGATCGTCGGAGGCTGCGTCGTGGGGCCCCTCGTCGCCGCCGGGCCCGTCACGCTCTTCGCCGCCACCTTCGCTAACGCCGTCTACGAGCGCCTCCCCCTCCCCGACGCAGCCGATGTCGACATCAAGCCCGATCTCTCCTCCGCCACCGCCTCCACTTCGACCTCGCAAAAAGTACAACCGCAGCTGCCATTAGCATCCTCTCAACCTCTGCCCATGGGGGCGGGCTACCCCGACCACCGCTCGCCTCCGTACGCGTGGGAAGGTGGCGTCTAAGCAACCTATAGATCATTCTTGCTGCGTTCTTGGTCCTAACATCCTCTAGAGAGCTAGGTTTTGGCAAGTTAATTGCTGGGTTAATACTACATGCATGATGCATGGAACTGATTAATGGCCAGAGTGCTCTTCTTGGGATGTCGTGAAGTACACATCAGGCAAGCCAAGTATTTGTGTGATTAACTGAGGTGAGTGTTCTAGTTTACAAGCTTGCCTGGGTCTTTGGTTTTTAGATTAGGCCGAGTCAGTGCAAAACATTTTTCTTCTCTTCTATTTGGTAGCATTACTTACGTACACGAGATTAATGACTGAGAAATTTGGAATTTCGTTGTTAAGCTGTGCCTGTCTCGTTACTTCATATTTAATCACCATTTGGGCTGTGTTCTATGCTTGTTGTTAATCGTACATAACCTCCACTTGTTGCTGTCTGCCTTTCTAAATCATGATGTGTTTAAATTCTCCTAGCTTTTCTTTGGTTCTTTGATTTGTTGTTTGGTGTGCATGCATGCACTTCTAACAGAAGGATCAACCTTGGCAAATTGTCCAAAGCCTAATTAGTGAATCAACTATGCTATACATTTGAATCGTTCACTTTTCAGTTATTGTTTATATTCAATCAAAATTTGAAATTAGCTAGGTGAATTGGTGAATTGATCACTTTTCTACCCCTCTTCACCTCTCTCTCTCCCTCTCTCTCTCAAAATTGGCTTCCTTTCTAACTCTCTTCCATGCGGAAGGCGCAGTAGGCAACACTTGCTCCGTATTACGCTCGGAGATCATAGCAGCTCACAAGTGCAGCAATTGGCGGCGAGTGCGGGAGAAGACGGCTACCGCGCCAATAGAGTGCGAGAGGAGCCGGCCTAGCCGCGGCAGGCGGGCATGGGAGCAGAGGTGCCGTGGCGGGAGGAAAGTTCCAACGGCCGGAGAGCGCGGGAGGAGCTTTCACTGTAAGGGAGGCTGAAAGAGGCTAGATTTGCAATTTTATTTAGAAAGAAGCTAATTTTGCAACAAAAGAAAAAAAAAAGAAAAAGACTAAAAAAGTAATCGTTTCTTCGTTGGTCAACAGTCAATTCTACTATTTGCCCCATGCAAAAGGAAAGAAAATGTTTTACCTGTTCTCTTTTGGCATGGTTCATACAATCAGACCTCATTCAACGCTTCAGCTTGAGTCATAGCCTTGCCCAGCGTTTTCTTTTTTTGATCATGATGTCCTGTGTTCAAAACCAGCAAAGTTTGATAGCATCATGCTTGCAGCAAAGTAACCATTGCCTGGATGTTTTGTAAAGAAAAAACAGCCTGCCATAGTGCCATGTAACTTCCAAAGGGTAGGCTTTTGCATGTGGATGGAACCGCGCGTCCTTCCCTCTTCTCGGCCCTTTTCACTTTTGACACATCAGAGAAAGTACCACCCTCCAAGCTGTCAGCGTCATAGAACTCTCTTACCTTGGTCATTGTGAATGAAACTTGAGTATGGTATACAATACATGATACTTTATTCTGGCTCATCTTCACAAACCACTCAAGACACCCAAATAACTTTGTATTTCAGCCTTTTAGTTTTTCCATGTCAGCCTTTGCTTTTTTTTTTCTATTTATTACTTTAGTCTAAAATTTTACATAAACAGCCCTAGAAGCAGAAAAGTTATTACATATACAACCTAACAACCGTACCCCATGTGTCGGTCATATATAAAGTTAAACCTCAGAGGTTGGCTAGGCTTTTTCAGGTCGACCCAATTCTCAGTCAACATGGCCCATGGCTTGACCTAAGCACGGTATGGCACGTATATTTGATGGGTCGAGCTATAACGACACGGGTGGCGGGGCGTGCCATGCCTAGCAATTTGACCCATCGGGTGTCACGGCTTGGCTATTTGGGCCATGCTCGGGCAGACATGGCAATTCGAGTGGTAGCACGTGGTGCGACAGGGACGATGGGAGTGGCTGGAGAGGGGGAGGATGCACCTCACCTCGTCGATGTCGCTATGGCCATCAAGGAGAGAGAGGAAGACCCCTGCTGACATCCCCCTTGTCGCCGCCGCCACCCTCGCGGCTCATATTTGGGCTTGTCGTCGCTCCGGGCTTGAGACACCATCAGCTAGGGAAAGCGCCTTGTGCCGTGTTGCACAGTTCGACTGCAGCCCAATGTTCCACCGTGTTGAGCTAGGCTTGACCAATGGCTGTCCATGCCGGCATGACTCGACTCGGCAGGCACGCCTTGCCGTCTTGCCACTTGCCGATACTCATTGTGCCCTTACTTGCACGCACAACACGGCCCAACTCTAAGGACTAAGCCAACTTTGTCCTTTCCCACTCGCCCTCGCTTTCCCTTACCTCTACATCACCAACGCCTTCAACACCGACTATCGCTGCCTTGTTCTCGCCTGAACCCATGCTTCATTCGCATTGTACGCTGTTGGCCACAAGCGTCCTCATCATCGTTCGCCACTGCCTGGCTTGTTCTCCCCGTCCACCACAACCTCGAATCATCTTTGCCAACACCGTCCATCGTCCAGCCAATTGGCCATCGCTGCTCTACGGCCAGATCCGATCGAATCTGGTCACTGCCGCCTGGTCACACTTGTTGTCATCATCCTTGTCCCAGGGAAGCTTGTCGTCCTCTGCCGACGGTCGTACTCGTCATCGCCATCCGTGTTGTCCTCCCCAGCTGGTCATCCTTGACTGCCAGATGCGCTTGGGCTACCAAGTGCTTGCCTCTCCCTTGGAATACACCATTCTCACCCCAGAACCATTGCTCCTTAAGCCAATGCCTCCTTTGCAGGATGCTCTGACACCCTTCGAGCAGCCATTCTACCTCTAGGGTGGCATCCGTGCCTGGTTGGCCTATGAGGCACCCAGATATGTTGGCATCCGAGCCTAGCTAGCCTACAAGGCACCCAGCCTAAGGGATGCTCTGAGAGTAGGGTTGTTAATGAGCCGAGCTCGAGCGAGCTTGGCCTTATAGGCTCGAGCTTGGTAGAAACTTGAGCCGAGCTCGAACGAGTTTGAATTGCAATCAGAGCTCGGAGCTGGGCTCAAGCTCAACTTGGCAGAAGATCGAATAGGCTCAAGCTTGGCTCTATTAAGCTTGATAACAACTAATCACACTGACAAGCTCGACATAAATTGGCAAACCCTAGCAACAACCAAGAGAAATGCTGTTACGCCGCCCACCAGAATATGCCGCGAATCAACACAAAGAATAGAAGGGAAAACATTATGCTCACATCTTTTCCGCCGCCCACTTCCTCTGCGACATGGCTCCCACGATGCGCTGACCTAGTGCCCTTTCTCTGAACGTCCGACGCCCCCATAAGAAGGGTTGGCCCCGTGACCCTTTTACGCCTGAGCTGCCGCTGCTAGGCGGTAGGTGGACGGGGGAGCTGTTCAAGCTGAGGCGGACGGGGGAGCTGTTCAAGCTGAGGCGGACAGAGGATGGCCCAACGGCGACAGGGAGATTGATTTAGGGTTCGGGGAGGAAAGGGATTAGGGGAATCGACATTCGGGAGTAGCTCAAGACGGGACTCAAGGAGTCATGGGAGTTGGGACCTTTGGGGACGGTGTCCCGTGTGTGGCCGTGTGGTGCCTAGGTGGTTGTTCCCGTTTCGACCTTCGGAGTGGCGGGTGGGCCAGATGGGCGTCTAAGTTAAGACTAGAGAGAACAATGCCAGGAACCCGAGACGGCCTAGCAGATCGAGCCTATATGAAATATTCATGTTCGGCTCGCTAGGCTCGTGAACTTGAAGGTAGGCTTGAGCTCAGTTCATTTAGGGCTCAAGCTGAGCTCGAATCAAGTCTAAAACAAACCGAGCTCGAATAGTTTGCTAGCTTTGAGCTTTTTTAAGCACCTTGCCTCTGAGACTAGGGGGAGAGAGAGAGAGAGTTGTAACTTTACAGCACAGTCTAAAGTACGAGCAGAGTTGCTCCAAATTTGTCAAGATCTGACAAACAAAAAGCCTAGATTTAAGTTATGAGTGTTTTAAGGAGTGTAAAAGACAGGAGCAAGAAACTAGCTAAAGAAGGCATTGGTGGGTCAAACCACAGAGAACCAAGTGTGTACCCTCCACACAAGAAAGGAAGCATCAGCAGTCCTGGTGTCTCGTTTTGTTCTCTCTTTTCTTTGGCCTTTACAGAGAGTAGTCTCTGCTTTGATCCGACGAGGGAGGCTGAGCTAGGCAGCCATGCATGCATCAGGATTCAGGAGAAATAAGAGAAGGCGGTCGAATGGAGGGAGAACCGGAGAAGTGTCCATAAGATTTGATCCTGCAGGACACAGATTGACTGCAAGATTCTGCAGCTTTATCTCTGGCTTCCATGTCCATCCATGCATGGCTGGCCTCTCCTCTTGGAAATTATAAATCATCAATTTTCTAGTTTCTTTTAACTTTTTTTTTGCAAATATATGTGGATTTGATTCCATTCTAAAATGCTAACAATATGGCATATATCATCTTTTATGCTCTCAGCTACAGAATGTCACTGGAACTCTACGACCACTGCAGCGCGTGGCCGGCTAGAGTTGAAAACAAAACAACAAGACAGAGGCTTAAAAAAGCGACGACCTCTTCAGTACTGCAGCTTCTTGTTTCATCTTTTCCCGGGTACAGCCATGCCTGCGCTGCGCTCTCTCTCTCTCTCTCCTGTGAGACTGATGAGAGAAGATGGGCTGGCCAGCGAGAAGTGTGTTACTGTCCAGGGCTTCTCTTGATCTTTTCCGGTGTCAGTGTCATGCAATATGATGACACAGCTGTAGGCCAACAAAAAAAAATGACGCATTGACCATTGCAACGTGTGAGACTAGGCTGCAGTGCTGCACTGCTCGGTTCTCGTAATGTGATGCGGTGCAATGTCCATGTACCAAAAGCGTCTTCTGTACCTGTCGAGGAGAGGAGATCGCCTGTATTGTGCGAGTGTTGACTCCATGCTCGCAGTAGCTAGTGCTTGACATGGTGAGGTGACTCGTGCTGCCCTTTTCGGTAGGTTGGTGCACGTAGCTCTGATGGAGTCTTGGACGACCGACACAGATGCTGTAGTATTGGAAGTGACCTCTTCCTTTAACATAGTGTTTAATAGTTGTACGTAGTGTAGCATGCGGTACCGTACTGGGTGGGCATTTAACACGACGGGACGGGATATAATGGCCAGACATGGTGCCCAACACGGCCGGTGTTCATTCGTCATTCATGTTTAGTTGTTTACTGCCGGTTTCGAATCGAATGAATTTCGCGTGAAACAGTCCAATTTTCACGTGAATCGGGTAAATCTCTCCTCGCGTTCTTCGTTCAGACGCCATCCCAGAGTTTTGGAGCCAGGACAGAGCGTGGTTCATGTGTGACGATATGGATCGAGCGTGTGTCGCTGTCGATGACTCGGTGAAGTGAACCCAAACCTGAGAGAATGACCCGTTGCTGCTGCGCTGGGGACCGAGTGACAGTATATGCATGCAGTTCCAATCTTTGTCAGCCGTTCTTTTCAAGTGAAACAAGGTTTTTTTCCCCCTATTTCAAAGCCTGAAAGCCCAATTAATGGCCATATGAGTGCCATATACGGACGGAGGATTGATCACGGGAGCCAAGCTAGCGATAACTTTACATATTTCGCAAGTTATGTTGTACACAAGAGTGTGTGCAAAAAATTAGGTCCTGTTTGGGAGAACAGATCCTAACTTCCAAATTCAATTTAAACTTAAGTAAAATAAAGTGAATTAAGTTTATATTTTTAGTCTAAAATGTAAACAAGATGATCTACCTAAACACTCTTAATGTCTCCACATCCAGATCCACAAATTTCTAGAGCCAGTCCAAACACCCCCTTAGAATGCATGAATTTCGCAAGAAAACGGGGGCAGGCAAATCCTTCGAACCAAGCGGTTGGGGAGATTACAGTACATGTATTAACTCCGAGCTCTCCTTGAAAAGACAAGTGTCAGAGAGCGTGTGAGGAGCAGGTTCCTGTATAGGATACCAGATGAACCGCTTAAGATCGTGCGTGATATTGTAGTACCTATTTTATAGTAGCAACCAGTATTGTGGTATGTAGATATGGGCCGTTGAATTTGAAAATAGACGGCTCAGATAACATACAGTTACAACCTGATCTCTGTCCGTCGAGCAAGCGTAGACCCTACAGTGGAAGCGTAGGACATTGCTTTAGGGCAGATCTCAACCGTTGGATCCTAAATGGAAAATCTTCTATCTTTGCCCTCCCAGTTTTCGCTTTGCATCTCTATCTTTGGTGTGCAAAGGCAGAGGATCTGCGAGATCTCTGTGTCTGCACCTCTAGAAAAAAGAATATATTTTGGAGATGGATTTTTTATGATATTTAAGATGATTATTGGAGGCCCACTAGAGCAAATAATGGCCCGGCCCATATGATGTAGTGTTGTCCATTTGGAATTGCCCAGAGGTGATTCGCAACATTGCAAGCCCATTACCCATTTCCAAAACCAGCTAAAAATTCTTCAGCTTAGCAAGAAACTAGACGAGATTAAATTCATTTTAGTCTTTCTCGAAGCTTCATTCTGTCTTTGTTCATTTGAAGCGGAATTAATTATGGGTGCTTCTAATATGCCCGAAACGGAGTACTAACGAACAAAATGTATCATGTCACCTATGAGACTCCGCTTGTCATGATTATGCCGCACCTAAGATTTTTTTAAAAATGATATATTTTTTATTAATACTACAAAAAATGCTCATATAAGAAATTACAGAAATATGCCTTTGTTGTCATTTCAAATAGCGATAATAGCTCTGTCATCATTCGAAACTACTACAGAATCTCTATCGTTATTTGAAATTACAACAGAGAGTCTGATGTCAAATGAATGGATGTTAGAGTGCCTCGTTGGCTTTCACGGCTTCTATCATTATTTGAAATGGCGATAGAGGCCCTGCAACACCTATAGGCTATAGTCATTTTAAATGACAACATAGACAACAAATCATGGTTTGAAATAACAATGAAGGCCTCGCAACATTTGTCGTCATTTCAAACGATGACAGAGGCAACTAATCATCATTTCAAATAGTGATAGACATCTGTCGTTAGTCGCTATTTGGAGCAGCGACAGAATTATGTTTCTATAAATTTTTATTCAAATATTTATTTATGTAATATTAATAAAAAAATATTATTTAAAAAATCCCACACTTAACCCCGTTGGCCCCATGTGCCACGGTATCTGAGACTGATGTGATGACGCATTTGAAAAAACTGGCGTTAAATTGGAAAAGTTCTCGCCCGTCATGCCAAAACTTCCTGCATCTTTTGAAAAACTCTGGTCATGTCATATTGCAGAATGGTACTCCATAAACGTAAATAATGCTATGCAGCTTGACATTATATGTCTACATTTAAGAGCGTATCCTGCACAAATTCGTCTTGAAATGAGATAATGGGAACTTGCCATATGAGCCGTCCAATTATGTAGTTAGAAAAAGTTCACAATTTTAGGCTCCGTATGGATGGAGCATATGAATTAATTTTCAACAAATTTTTCTGTAAAATTCCTACATTCCAAATTAACAAGGCTCACTTTTCTTTGTTCTCCCGGAAAGGAATTGGTTGATTATTAAGGTGTTTATTATCTGTTCTAACCGCCTCCTAATTCAAATGTATGAAGAAAAGGACAGTACTTCCAACACTGGTAGTCCGGGTCGTTTAATTTGTCTGTACTCTTGTAAGCCTGTAGGGGCTCACTGGTATGAAAAAACAAAGCTTAGATTCTCGAATAGTCACCATCAACGATCACAACCTCACCTAACTCCCTCGCTGAAATCTGAACAAATTTACCACCCTTGTGCAAAACATTAGCTAAGAGATAATGATCTCTTTCAATGACATTGGACATCACATTGCTTTTTTGAAGAACACAAAAGGAGAAAAGTCACTCCCTAATTAAACTTGATTAACTAACATATGAATTATTTCATCTCAGATAACCTAATCATACAGTTTTTGAAAGCTAATAATCTAATAGAACACCGCTTAAAGGTAATTGAAGGGCGAAATAGGCTCTGTCTGAAACGTAGAAATTTCGTAAGAATTCTACGGGAAATAGTACAATTATAGCCCGAATCCTACCAAATTCCTGTGTTCCAAACACGCACTTAAGTTGCGTCATGAAAAAGATTATACATCTAAAGCTACAGCTAACTAACAATCTTATCATCCTTCACAGGCAGGTAGGACGATCTAGTCTTGATGAATTCCAAGCAGTCGGCGATGGCCTCCGCGTAGAAGGAGCTCTGGTCCTTCCCGGCCGGCGCGGGGCGGCGGCCGCGCCGGCCGTGGCACAGCGCCGGCCTGCGCGCTCTCGGCGCCGAGCAACCGATCCTGCCGCCGGGGCAGCACCTGATCTCCTCCACGCTCCTGACGAGCAGGCCGACGAGGCCGGACAACCGCACGCGCAGCCGGAGCAGCAAGCCCAGCCGGACGCCACCGCCACAGCGCACACGCCGGCGCCCTCGATGGCCGGGCTTGCCGCAGCTCGTCTGGTGGATCAGCATTGATCGTTTCTTGCTGCTTCCGAGTTTATTACAGTGTAAAAGTTGTAGAATGGGGCATGGTGAGCTAACCGATTTGCTTGCTTATATATGCCTAGATTTCTTCGTCACTGTTGTAGAATAGGGACTGAGGTGTGGTAGGCCAGGAGGTGCAAACGGGACGTACACAGCATCATGTACGTGGTCACCGTTTCAATATGTCGCCATCTGGGAAAAAATATGCGCAAATAAACATAAGAGATCTAGCGCCATCTAATCAGAATTCAACGCTTGCGACTTGAGATGAAGCGGACGAGCCATTTAGGGCATGTTTGTTTTTGTTTGGATTTTTTAAAAACTGATTTTATATTGTGGTTATAGACTGAGAAGCTGATTCTCTAAAAACTAGGATCCAAAAACACATATTAAGTGAATTGTAGATTCGAGTGTATATGAATGGTTAGATTGTGAGAATCAATTCATAGAGTCAGACTATTTATTTTTTATTCTACTTTTGAGTCAGAATCCAGAATCAAAAGCAAAAACAAAAGACCCTTAGATTATTCAGATTTACCACCTTATGTTCCGAATTCGTTTCACACTTCTATCCTAGTCATCATGTCAAAATGCATTTCTGCGTACCATGTTCTATTTGAAAAAAATGTTAAAGAGGACATAAATCTATTTCTGCTGCGTCCATTGGCATGTACTATCAGAAGTAGCAGTCAGTGGGCGGCGTTTTCAGATAGGATTCTCGATCAAACAAGGCTGAAATCCTCGTGCTCCGCTTGGTTTAGCACGTTGTTACTTCGACCAAGATTGCATAGAATACTACAAAGATGGATCAAACATTTTTTTTTCTCCTTATACTAGAACAGTTGCCATGTCCTGCCACCAGATATTGAAAAAAATATTTCAGACGTAAACGCAACTTTTTTACTCGAACAAACAAGCATATGGCACTATAGCAGGAATGGAATCTAGGACCCCCAGCCCTAAATACAAAAAAGCATGACCATTCTCTGTTCACTGTTGTGAGTTTGCTCATGTGAATTAGTGCACAGTTGCACTCCAAATTTCCAATCACTCAGACACACAGGAGCCGGGACAAATTGAGAGTTAGTGTGGGGCCGTGCGATGTTTTGCGCGGATGCATCTGTCTGGAGGCAGCGCAGAGACACGACGGCGAGAGGCTCGTCCTCTTCTCCCGCAGCTCGTTTGCTCCCAAGGCTCGGAGCTGAGCGTGCAAAACTGCCGAACTCGTGTTGCGCTGGAAGCCTGTTTTGTTCATCATCACACTCTAATTGCATTCTAGTCTCGCAAGTTTGTGTCCACAATTTTCTACTCCACGTATGAGCGTCAAACTTAGTTGTGGTGTACAAAAATTAACCTTAGTGAGGCACCTGTTACACACTATTTCTTCAAAAATTAACCTTAGTGAGGCACCTGTTACACACACTATTTCTTGAAGAAAATTGGACACAATTACAGTAGCTCATTTGGCCGCGGCAGAAAGGGTTTGGTGTGGCAAGGAAGGAAACAGCCTTAAATCTTAAACCGCACATGGTGGCGACGTGCCGTACGTGCAACCGCGGCGTGTTTCTCCTGACCTGAGGCGAAGGTATGCGGCAGGGCACCTGCGCTTGTCCGGTGTCTCTTGTTGAGACATCAGATCATTTTGGAACCGGAGTTGGAAATCGGCGCGGGTTTGTCGATGCGGCGTCGCCGTCGTGCGCCCCCCGCTGTGGCTTACCTGTCGACGGGCCAGGTTCAGATCTCCCGGCCGATTGGCAGCTGCGTGCGACCTCGTTGGTTTCTGAACTCACGGGAGTTGCTGACTTGCCATGAATAATGACTAACCAAAAACTTGGCTAACTGCACTGCATCTTCTGTTCTTACATTATTTAAGTGCCAACCTGCGTGACAATTTTCATCCACTTCAGTTTTCCTGTCCGGATGAAATATACACAGTTGAGGGGCGGATCCACAGTTGAGGGGCCGGGGTCCGGTGACCCCGACGCCTCCGTATTAGTCCCTTATACCCCCTGCTAAACACTTTTAATGACCCCGACGGCAGATTAGCTTGGACCCTAGCCTCAGTGCTCATCCAGTTTGACCAATCATCTAAAAGTAAGCAGCCAGTAGGCCGCATATTGACGATGACCCCGGTAACTAATTTTCTTGGATCCGCCCCTGAATATACGTCCATGATGCGTCAGCAAAAAGCAAACATGACTTCAAAACGCTTGAATTTTTACTGGTCACTTCTAAGCTTCAGAACAGATGAGTTCATGGGGCAGTACATCGCAAAAAACATGTTCTAAGTTCCTTCCCAATACAAGTTGCATAAGTTTTAAAGCAAATGAAGTGGTAAGTAATCAACATTTACATTTCATTCATACTTTAATATTTATATAACTTTAAAATAGTGATGCATAGAAGCACCTCCTAGAATAAAATCCTCGAATTGAAGTCCTTGCTTAAAAAAAGTCGATGATTTAAGATGTCAAATGAGCATGACATATATGCTCAGATTGCATCCTTCGTCAATCTTTGGTTCTATTTGGGAAGCTTACAGATTAACTTTTAATTGGCTTTTGGTATAAGTAGAAGTCACGTATAAGTAGCAAAAGCTAAACTAAAAAAATAGGGTGGGATGTGCTTTTGTAGCTTATTGTAGAGATAAATTAGATGTTTACTAAACGACATCTCATAAAATGCTACACCTACATTTTAGGATAAAAAAATAGTTTTTGAGAAAAACTATAGCTCGCTACACAGCCCTACGATTGCATGCCAAACTCAACTACCCAAGCTGATCGACTTGCAGCTCTTACTCCTTAATTAGTCCTGACTTGTGCGGGAATCCGTTCACACACGAAAGTAGCTTTTACTCATCCCTTTTCCCCGAGAGGAGCCTCAATGGTGACTTGGTGAGGTCCAGTTCCAAGAACTCCAGTAGCTTCGCTTCACATGATACACTTGCACGGTGCCCGTTTCATGTTCTTCTTGTTGTTTTCGTTGTCCCAATGTGGTCGTGTCCAGACTCCAGAGGTCAGAGGGTGCTCCGGGCCTCATCAAGGCTTTGACGAGGTAAAGAGCTCACGTCTTTAATTTGTACACCGAAAACGGCATGTTAACATCAACTCCGCCTCTCCTAATTCGCAATGAATGAAAATATGATGCGGTCAGAGAGGTAGGTATCACTTTGCATCAATGACCTGATCCTAATCAAGCTCTGCAATTTGTCAACCTCTAGCTCTCAGGCTGGGCATGCAGAAGCACGAAAATGTTGTGATGCTTTTATCTAGCTTAAAATTATGGTGTGTAGGTAGGATCATAGTCGTAGCATGCACGGCTAGTGGATATATTCTGCTTTCATAAAGAACACCGATGATAGTACGCTATGAAACGCTTAGCATTGCGACGGGGTTTCTACTGCCAAGTTGGGTTAGGTATCCTTAGGCAAGAGGACATTCGTCCCCTGCATCTACTTGTTTCGGTATCAATCATGGGAAACTAACAAATCCCCCTTTGATCACAGGGGAGGAACTCGCAAACCCACGTTTTCAACTGTCTAGTGAGGGCAGGTGCAGGCTAGTTGGAGGACGTTCTTATCTTAGCATCCCCTACAAGAGATCATACCATCCGGTCCTCTTCCTGTTACCTTCGTAGCGGGAACAGTGAGCCTGTTGTGTCACGATTCCTGTCGCTTCCGTTCATCGAAGTATCTTTTGCTGGTTTGAAACAAGTTTGTTCATCCAACTATCGGATGCAGAGTACTGTTTACTTTTGCTGTCTTGCGACTCGCGAGCATGAGACAAATGTCCTAATTAGCCCTAGGGCAGAGCTTGGCCAAGATGGTTCAATCCGTGAGTACTTGGAGAGTTGGTGGCCCACCGTGCAGCACTAAACTCGCCTCGGCCGCACAACTGCTGCCTCGGTCGAGGGCAGAGCGGTGTGGCTCGGCTGCGCATTACCGGTGGCCCGCCCGCCTCGCGGGCTCAGGCCGACTGAGTCGGCCTTGTGCAATCTTAGTGGGCCGTAGGACACCGCTACATCTACTCAGCTCCGCCTAGGCACTGGGGCGGCCCAGTCGTACTATCCGGCACGAGGTCCAAGCAGCTCTGGTGTCGTGGAGTGGGCGCGTCGCGGGACACCCGGAAGAACTGGCTGATGCGTGGAGGCTGGCTGTGTGCCCGGTAGTACCAGCGCAGCAGACGAGCATCAAGCAATCACTGGCACCGGCAAACCGGCGAAGGCGACGAGGCAGCCCTGGCCCTTGTGTCCACAGCGTGACCGAATCGGGAATAGAGGGTGCGATAACGGCGGCGACGGATAGGTTAAGACGACGATATCCAACAGGTAAAGGGGCAACGCACGGCGTGGTGATTGGCTTGTCAAGGCAGCGATACCTCATGAGGTAAGAAGCGGTGCTAAAATAACAGGTAGTAATTGGGCATTCGGTATCAATAACCACACAAATAAATTTCATTATTGGTTTCAAATATGAAATCCTCAATTCATAAATCTATCAACATTACGTTGATTGTAACCGGATCGTGATTTTTGAAATGTAACAAGCAGAGCATTCAAAAATGAAAATGAAGCATGCAGATTTTTAATCCCAAATTCACAAATCTCTAAATTATTTCAGGTGTTGTCTCTAGTATGAATAATTTATACTTTATTTTTTATATTACGAATCTTTATATTTTATATTGAATAATATTTTTTAACTTGAACAACTAATTTGAAAATTTTAGATCCGCTATTAACTATTTTGAAAATCCTAGATCCGTTGTTATTGTATGTACCACTTTCACTTAATATGTCCTAAGGACACGGGGCGCCGGCGCTACGTGGTTCGTCAGCCGCGCCGGCCGAGCGAAATCTGGCTTGAGACTCAAACACCGCGGGCGAGTGTTGCGGACCTGCGGGACGGCAGGCTTAGCAGTAAATTACGTGTGAAACGCACGCGCCGAAGCAGAGGCATTTGCCTCAAAACCAGCGACCGATCATATCGTCAACACCCTTTTCTTCCTCACCGTGTGCTGGTCAGAACAGATTCAAGTTGTGATTTAATTATCTGGTCGGGTCTGGTACGAGATCCGATACTAAATCCAAATTTGGGATCGGATTTAGAAAAGTCAATATCCAATGAATACGAGATATGATTTGGATATTCCCATTTTTTCTATTTAGATATCAGTAAGGCCTAGCCTATTCACTAAATATTTTCCATGGCAACCTATTTGCATTGACAATTAGTTGGTATATTAATTCTCAAGTAGCATATTCTTTCTATGATATCTATTTTGGTTTGATTGATATATAACTTTCTACTATGGCTGTCCTTGTATGGTTTGATTCAATACATGTTACTCTACATATGCGTGTATTATCCATATATCTTTATCTATTTTTGACCTGAATTCCTCACATATTCATCTCATGTCCGTATTTGTATCCATCTAATCCATATCCGATTCCGAATTTAGGGAAAAAATATGGATTAAAATATGGAAAAAACAATATCCGCCTGACCCGTTTTCATCCTAGTGTGCATGCACCAGTAAGCCATGGCGTGCACCCAACAAAGCAACCAACGCGCTAAAATAATCCCTTCATGCGTGCATGCCTCTAATCTAGATTAGCATATTTGGTTTGATGAGACTGGAATAGAAGCGAGCTTTATGGAGATTTAGGCTAACAAAAACCAAAAGGAAGCTCATTTATCAAGCTGAGCGCCCAGGAAATGTGGTAGCCTGCACCCCTGGTGCCTCACCATAGTACCAATGTGCCACCGCTTTTCGATTACAACAAATAGTTCTTGCGAACTACAACCAAAGTAGTATTCGCTACAAGATCAGTACTCCTGCTTGTCTGCCAATCTTTTTCGGAGAAGGAGAAAAACTAAGAAACACATGTGAAAATGCGGCCATGATTCTCAATTTGCTATGCGCATGATGGCTGATGTTTCTTATAAGCTTGTGATCAATTTATCAGCCAGAAATGCAGGCAAAGTATCAATCATTTACGCAAATGACGGTATTTCCTGTTGGTTCCCGTTCACCAAAGCTCGTGTTGCCTCTGCATTTTTGCACCGATCGAAGTAAAGCTCCATGACTAAACAATCTGAAGTGAAAGCTGAAGTGAAAGCTGTCACTACCAGAAGTTAAAAAAAAAGCTACTATCAGCTGGGCTTTGTACGTGGGCGGTGGCACAAGTGCAATCCACGACGAAGTGCAAGAGTAGTAAGCACCACTAGGCGTCGTTTTTTATACGGATCACGACGCCCCGGATGGTGAATACACTATTTTTTAGACGGATCGCGACGTCGCTCGTTCTGAATGGTGAGCACAGCACAGCACTAGAGGCGACACGAGCACGACGACACGGAGACGGCAAAAATATTTATTTGTCATTGGATGGGCCAGTGAGACGGAGGGCAACGCTGAAAGGAACAGTGCCCGGTGTTGGAGGCCGTAGATATATCACTATTGGGAAACATGCTCATCATCTTTCTAAATTTTTTTAGAAACTCAACGGTATGAAATCATAAATCAACTAATTCTTTTAGAAAAGAAAAAGGGGGGAAAAGAGAGAAGTGTATTTTAGAAAATAAAAGGGGGAAAAAAGTGAGAAGTGCATCTGACAACTAGATACTCCTCCCTGCATTCTTTTATATATTTTTCTGGATAGGCACAATAGATTTTTTTTTGATAAAGGAAGCAACTTTATTAATACCCGAACAAAGATATCAGATTTGACCAAAGTTTCCTTAGAAGCTCTGGAAAGTAATTTACCCTTCCATCCCGCAAGCTGTTGTTCAATTTATCAATGAGAGGTTGGATTTCAACTCGCTTTAGTTATCGATGTGTAGTGGTAGGCCAAGGTACTTCACAGGAATGTTGATAGCTTGCGGAAAAACATTCAACAATTCATGTATTAAGTTCTCTTGGCATCGATCGGATATATTTACATTTTTTGAGATGTTTATTTTGGACGAGCACCTTAAAAATTTCGAGTCGATTAAAGTCATGTCGGTTCTTCTGCGTTTGCATTTAAAAAATTCAGCGTCGTCGCATACGGTGAACAATGAAGTCTTGCACGGTGGTAGCACGGTTTGAGAATACCTTTAATTTGCCAATTCCGCCGGGCTTTGCAAGGGATCGATTGCGAGGATGAAAAGGAGAGGTGATAAAGGGTCTCCTATGCGCACACCAGCGTGTCTTATAATCGCCGTTGCTTGTCCGTTGATTAGAACTTTTGGCGATGATGTCCTAGGATTGCAGCCACCCATTCGCGCCATTTCCAACCAAAACCAATGGCTTGAAGGACTTCAAGTAGGTAACTCGATTCGATGAATCGAATGCTTTCGATATATCTAATTTGATGAAGAGAGGCCTTTTTTCTTTGTGCGACTTTGGATTACTCTTTGAGCGTATAAGAAGTTATCGTGGATACATCTCTTTTTATGAAGGCATTCTCGTTGAGGCCGAGACCGGATCGTTTAGCTTGGGTGCTAGCCGATTTGCGAATTTTGGTGATAATCTTCATGAAGCTATTAATAAGACTGATAGGCCTGAAGCATTCCAATCTATTTGCATTTTCTATTTTCGGGAGTAGGACAATGGTAGCCTCATTAAACTTGTGTAACTTGTCATGACGAAGATCGAAGAAGTCTTTTATTGCTTCCACGAGGTCGTTTCTGATGATGTTGAGACACGATTTGTAGAAAAGACCAATATACCCATCGGGTCCAGGAGCTTTCTGGGGAGGAAGTTCCTGAATGGTGTTAATGATCTCAGCTTCCATAATCTGGGTCTCCAGGTCGCTTAGGTCTCTTATATTGTATCCCAAGGAATCCCAACTAAACGCTTTGTCCCTTATTCCGTGTTCTCCCAGTCCCTTTCTGAAATACAAGTATGCTTCATTCAGTTTGTCTCTTTGGTTAAGCATCACTCTGCCGTCTCTTTGTAGGACTCTAATGAGATTTCTACGCCTTCTTGAGCTGGCCATTAAGTGGAAGAAACGGGTATTAGCGTCCCCCATACGAATGTTTGTTAGTCTAGCGTGTTGTCTGGCCCTTGATTTCTGTATGGCAGCAAGGCCAAGGACGTTCTTATCTTAGCATCCCCTACAAGAGATCATAACATCCGGTCCTCTTCCTGTTAGCTTCGTAGTGGGAACAGTGAGCCTGTTGTGTCACGATTCCTGTCGCTTCCGTTCATCGAAGTATCTTTTGCTGGTTTGAAACAAGTTTGTTCATCCTACTATCGGATGCAGAGTACTGTTTACTTTTGTTATCTTGCGACTCGCGAGCATGAGACAAATGTCCTAATTAGCCCTAGGGCAGAGCTTGGCCAAGATGGTTCAGTCCGTGAGTACTTGGTCAGTTGGTGGCCCACCGTGCAGCACTAAACTCGCCTCGGCCGCATGCGCCGCACAACAGCTGTGTGGCTCGGCTACGCATTACCGGTGGCCCGCCCGCCTCGGGCGCACGCCTCGCGCGCTCAGGCCGACTCAGTCGGCCTTGTGCAATCTTCGTGGGCCGTAGGCCACCGCTACATCTACTCAGCTCCGACTAGGCACTCGGCCGGCCCAGCAGGAAAGGCGACTGCAGCGGCGTGGATGATGGCTGGTAAGGTCACGAGGGAGCGAGTAGCAACTACTGAGGTAGGAAGCGGTGCTAAAATAACAGAGTAGTAATTGGGCATTCGTATCAATAACCACACAAATAAATTTCATTATTGGTTTCAAATATGAAATCCTCAATTCATAAATCTATCAACATTACGTTGATTGTAACCGGATCGTGATTTTTGAAATGTAACAAGCGAGCATTCAAAAATGAAAATGAAGCATGCGATTTTTAATCCCAAATTCACAAATCTCTAAATTATTTCGGTGTTGTCTCTAGTATGAATAATTTATACTTTATTTTTATATTCATCTTTATATTTTATATTGAATAATATTTTTTAACTTGAACAACTAATTTGAAAATTTTAGATCCGCTATTAACTATTTTGAAAATCCTAGATCCGTTGTTATTGTATGTACCACTTTCACTTAATACTGTCCTAATGGACACGGGGCGCCGGCGCTACGTGGTTCGTCAGCCGCGCTGGCCGAGCGAAATTTTTTTCTGGCTTTGAGACTCAAACACTTCGCTTTTGGGCGAAGTTTTGAATTTGTCGGACCTGCGGGACGGCAGGCTTAGCAGTAAATACTACGTTAAATCACGCGCCGAAGCAGAGCCATTTGCTCAATTTTAGACCAGCGAGCCAAGATCATATCGTCAACTACCCTTTTCTGTCCTTCACCGTTTGTGAAACTGTTTGTCAGAACAGATTCAATTGTTGTGATTTTTCCACATTCCATCTGTCGGTCTGAATATTTTTCGAGATCGATACTAAATCCAAATTTGGGATCGGATTTTTAGAAAGTCATATATCCAATGAACGAGAATGATTATGAGATATTCCCATTTCTATTTATATTTAGCTAGCCTTTCACTAAATATTTTCCACAACCTATTTGCATTCGACAATTAGTTGGTATATTAATTCTCAAGTAGCATATTCTTTCTATGATATCTATTTTGGTTCCTGATTGTATATAACTTTCTACTTAAAAATAAATGAGAATCCTTTATGGTTATGATTCAATACATGTTACTCTACAATCGTATTATCCATATATCTTTATCCTATTTTTGACCTGAATTCTCACATATTCATCTCATGTCCGTATTTGTATCCATCTAATCCATATCCGATTCGAATTTAGGAAAAAATATGGATTAAAATATGGAAAAAACAATATCCGCTGACCGTTTTCATCCTAGTGTGCATGCACCAGTAAGCCATGGCGTGCACCCAACAAAGCAACCAACGCGCTAAAATAATCCCTTCATGCGTGCATGCCTCTAATCTAGATTAGCATATTTGGTTTGATGAGACTGGAATAGAAGCGAGCTTTATGGAGATTTAGGCTAACAAAAACCAAAAGGAAGCTCATTTATCAAGCTGAGCGCCCAGGAAATGTGGTAGCCTGCACCCTGGTGCCTCACCATAGTACCAATGTGCCACCGCTTTTCGATTACAACAAATAGTTCTTGCGAACTACAACCAAAGTAGTATTCGCTACAAGATCAGTACTCCTGCTTGTCTGCCAATCTTTTTCGGAGAAGGAGAAGAAAACTAAGAAACACATGTGAAAATGCGGCCATGATTCTCAATTTGCTATGCGCATGATGGCTGATGTTTCTTATAAGCTTGTGATCAATTTATCAGCCAGAAATGCAGGCAAAGTATCAATCATTTACGCAAATGACGGTATTTCCTGTTGGTTCCCGTTCACCAAAGCTCGTGTTGCCTCTGCATTTTTGCACCGATCGAAGTAAAGCTCCATGACTAAACAATCTGAAGTGAAAGCTGAAGTGAAAGCTGTCACTACCAGAAGTTAAAAAAAAAGCTACTATCAGCTGGGCTTTGTACGTGGGCGGTGGCACAAGTGCAATCCACGACGAAGTGCAAGAGTAGTAAGCACCACTAGGCGTCGTTTTTTATACGGATCACGACGCCCCGGATGGTGAATACACTATTTTTTAGACGGATCGCGACGTCGCTCGTTCTGAATGGTGAGCACAGCACAGCACTAGAGGCGACACGAGCACGACGACACGGAGACGGCAAAAATATTTATTTGTCATTGGATGGGCCAGTGAGACGGAGGGCAACGCTGAAAGGAACAGTGCCCGGTGTTGGAGGCCGTAGATATATCACTATTGGGAAACATGCTCATCATCTTTCTAAATTTTTTTAGAAACTCAACGGTATGAAATCATAAATCAACTAATTCTTTTAGAAAAGAAAAAGGGGGGAAAAGAGAGAAGTGTATTTTAGAAAATAAAAGGGGAAAAAAGTGAGAAGTGCATCTGACAACAACCACACAAATGAATTTCATTCTTGATTCCAAATATGAAATCCCCAATTCACAAATATATCAACACTATGTTGATTGTAACCGGATCGTGATTTTTGAAATGTAACAAGCAGAGCATTCAAAAATAAAAAGGAAGCATGCAGATTTTTAATCCCAAATTCACAAATTTCTAAGTTGTTTCAGGTGTTGTCTCTAGTAAGAATAATTCATACTTTATTTTTGCGAGTCTTTATATTTTATATTAAATAATATTTTTGTAACTTGAACAACTATTTTGAAAATTTTAGATCCGCTATTAGCTATTTTGAAAATCTAGATCCGTTGTTATTGTATGTACCACGTTCACTTAATAACTCCTTTCCTAAACTTGGAAAGAAGGCCGCATGGTGCTTCGTTTGAGCCGAGCCGACGGCTTGGCTCGACGGCTCAAATTTTTTTTCGTGATTAGGTCTTTTTGTAAATTACGAATAGATCTTTCGCGATTTTTTGTGAGAGAAAGATTTTTTCGTCTAAATTTGTGTTCGGGTCCCTCGTCGCGCTTTCTGAAATGAACCTCCGTTAAATTCAAATCGCGAACAAGCCCTTTTCTAATTTTTAGGATAGCGACGAGTCCAAAACGTAACATTGGTCCTTACTCTTTACGTCTAGGTCCTTTCTCCGCTTTTCTCGGAAAACATGTTTTGTCACTAGAAATATGTGTGCGCTCTATCTCTAGACTTTTTCCCACCTCGATTTCCCATCTCGATCTCTAATATTTTTCAAAGCATGTATTATTACTCCGCGAACGCGTCGGTCTCTGATATTTTTTAAACATGTATTATTACTCCGTGAACGCGTAGAGTATTAAGCTCGACAAAAAAAAGTTGTCATCTCTAATAATTTTTCGCCCTTTTCCCTCTAGACTTTTTCCCCACCTCGGTTTTCTAGCTCGGTCTCCAATATTTTCTAAATAATTCGTCGAAAGAGATATTTCTACCGCTCTATCTCTCTACTTTTTTCCCGTTTCGCTCAATATTTCGACGATTTAAAAATAAACGCCGAAAAAAAAATCCTACGAAAAACGACACGCATCGCGTGTTACGCCAAAGTCTCGATATTTTTAAAAGCGTGCCTTTCTCCGTTTTCCGAAAAAAAGTTTTCATCGCCATAAATATTTGTGCAGACTCTATCTCTAGACTTTTTTCCATTTCGATTTCCATCTCGATCTCTAATATTTTTTAAAACATGTATTATTACTCATAACGTCGATCTCTAATATTTTTAAAACATGTATTATTACTCCGCGAACACGTAGAGTGTTAAGCTCGACAAAAGAAGGTTGTGATCTCTAATAATTTTTCGCCCTTTTCCCTCTAGACTTTTTCCCCGCTGCGGTTTTTCAGCTCGGCCTCCAATATTTTTCAAATAATTCATCGAAAGAAATATTTCTACAACTCTATCTCTCTATTTTTCCCCATTTCGACGATTTAAAAAATAAAACGCCGCCGAGAAAAAAAATTTCTACGGAAAAACAACAGCTGCGTGTTCACTACAGTTTTAATATTTTTAAAAACATGTATTATTACTCGTGAAGCGTAGAAGTATTAAACTCGACAAAAAGAAGGTTGACATCTCTAATAGTTTTTCGCCCTTTTCCCTCTAGACTTTTTCCCCGCCGCGGTTTTCCAGCTCGGTCTCCAATATTTTCCAAATAATTCGTCGAAAGAGATATTTCTACAACTCTATCTCTCTATTTTTCTCCGTTTCGCTCATTATTTCGACGATTTAAAAAATTAAACGCCGCCGAAAAAAATATTTTTTACTCGAAAGAACGACACGAGTGGTGTATTACGCCGCGAAAAATTTCCTAGTATGTCCTAAGGACAAGGGGCGCGGGCGCTACTTGGTTCGTCAGCCGCGCCGGCCGAGCGAAATCTGACTTGAGACTGACACACCGCGGGCGGGTGTTGCGGACCTGCGGGACGGCAGGCTTAGATGTGCCGCCGCCGACAATAAATTACGTGTGAAACGCACGCGCCGCCGAAGCAGAGGCATTTGCCTCAAAACCAGCGAACATCATATCGTCAACACCCTTTTCTCCCTCATCGTGTGCATTAGGGATAAAAACTGACCAACAATAATAACGCGCTACGCTATTCTATAGAATCGATAGGACCCGTCGGCAAATCTATAGGGGTCGTATTTTCGGTTTTCATATTTGTTTAAAAAAATAGGTCGTTAGCTATAAACCTTCAAGGAATCTACGTTTTTTTAGAAAATCGTGGTTACAACCCGTCGTCTGATAAAATTTGTCGAATTTTCGATTTCCGCATTTTTTAAATAAAATGGGTTGGTAGGACTCGCTGGCGAATCCATGGGATATTACAAATCTTCGATGAATCCGCGTTTAATCTACAGGTTACTATAAACTTTCGACGAATCTGTGTTTTTTTTAGAAAACCGTGGTTGTTTTTTTACGCATTTCGGGATATTTGATCGTTTTTTTGGTTTTTGTGTTTGTAAAAAAAAAACGGGTCGTTAGGACCCGCCGGCGAATCTATGTGTCGCTATAAATCTCTGGACGAATCTACGTTTTTTTAAAAAAACCCGTGGTTATGACCCGTTGGCAAATCCATAAGTTGTTATAAATCTTCGACGAATCCGTGTTTTTTTTGTCGATGCGTGTTTTATTTAGAAAATTGCGGTTGAATCCGTGTTTTTTTTTGTTTTTTGTGTTTGTTAAAAAAATGTGTTGTTAGGATCCGCCGGCGAATGTACGGGTCACTATAAATCTTTGGACGAATCTACTTTTTTTAAAAAAAAAAACCCACGGTTATGACCCGTTGGCAAATACACAAGCTGTTATAAATCTTCGACGAATCCGTGTTTTTTTGTCGATGCGTGTTTTATTTAGAAAATTGCGGTTGAATTTATGTTTTTTTTGTTTTTTTAAAAGAAAAGTGCGGCCGTTTTTTTTATGTATTTCCTTTTTAAAAGGTCGCTTTGGACCAGTAGCGAATCCATGAACCGCTATAAACTTTCAACGAATCTGGTTTTTTCGTTTTTTGGTTTTTTGTGTTTGTTAAAAAATGAGTCGTTAGGACCCGCCGACAAATCTATAGGTCGCTATAAATCTTCGGACGAATCTACATTTAAAAAAAAACCGCGGTTATGACCTGTCGACAAATCCATAAGTTGCTATAAACTTTCGACGAATCTGTGTTTTTTTGGTGACGAAAACATCTTTTCCGGTTTTTTTGGGGTGACGAAAATATTTTTTCTGGGTTTTTTTGGTGACGAAAACATTTTTTTCGGGAAAAACGGAGAAAGGACCTGAACGTAAGAAGCAGGGACCTGTTTGTTATTTTTTTGAACCTGTTCGCTATCCTGAAAAATTAGAAAAGGGCTTGTTTGCGATTTGAACTTAACGGGAGGCTTTTCCGTAAAATACCCCGCCAGGGACCCAAACGCGAAGAAAAAAATATATCTTCGTCTCACAAAAAATCGCGGAGGACCTATCTGTAATCTATAGGGACCTATTCGTAATTCGAAGAAACGGAGGGGTTTTTTCGCGAAACATCGTGGGATGACAGGTGGATAGCTTGGTTGGGGTTGAATTCCAACGGCTATAAAGAGTGTAGCCATAAGATATTTCATATCTGATCTAGAGACAAATTTGATCGGGACAAGATTTAAATCGTGATTTGACCATCCGGTACGAGATCCGATACTGAATGTCTGAATCCAAATTCGGGATTTGATTTAGAGAAATCAATATCTAGCGAATACGAGACATTTTTGGCTATTCCGATTTTTTCTATTCAGATATCAGTAAGGCCTAACCTATTCATTAAGGGTGTATTTGGTTGTTTGCACGGTGTTTAAATTGTATGAATACAGACGCGTGTTTGATTTCATGTTTATCCAAGCTAGGTGGATACTATTGCACCCACTCATGCAAGATGGAGGAAACACAGAAATTAGGCTTCTCTCCAATGCAGACCCGTGATATACATAAACAAGCAATCAAATAACTCAACTTGTATCCACTCATACAGACCAAAACTAGCTTGGATAGCTCATACGGGACAGACTAAAATGGTGCAGACATCCAAACACACCGTAAATTTTTTTTCTATGGCAACCTATTTGCATTGACAATTAGTTGGTCTATTAATTCTTAAGTAATATATTTTTTCCTATGATATCTATTTTGATTTGAATGATATATAACTTTTTACTATGGTTATGTACTCGTGTGGCTTAATTCAATATATGTTACTCTACATACGCGTGCATGATCTATATATCTTTATCCATTTTCGACCCGACTTCGTCACATATTCGCCTTATGTCTGTATCTGTATCCAGCTAGTCCATATCCAATTTCCAATCTAGGGAAAACATATGGATTAAAATATAAAAAGAGCAATATCCGCCCGACCTGATTTCAGCCTAGTGTGCATGCACCAGTAAGCCATGGCGTGCACTCAACAAAGCAACCAACGCACTAAAATAATCCCTTCATGCGTGCATGCCTCTAATCTAGATTAGCATATTTGGTTTGATGAGGCTGGAATAGAAGCGAGCTTTATGGAGATTTAGGCTAACAAAAACCAAAAGGAAGCTCATTTATCAAGCTGAGCGCCCAGGAAATGTGGTAGTCTGCACCCCTGTTGCCTCACCATAGTACCAATGTGCCACCGCTTTTCGATTACAACAAATAGCTCTTGCGAACTACAACCAAAGTAGTATTCGCTACAAGATCAGTACTCCTGCTTGTCTGCCAATCTTTTTCGGAGAAGGAGAAGAAAACTAAGAAACACACACACACGATATGTGTGGAAATGCGGCCATGATTCTCAATTTGCTATGTGCATGATGGCTGATGTTTCTTAAGCTTGTGATCAATTTATCAGCCAGAGATGCAGGCAAAGTATCAATCATTTACGCAAATAATGGCATTTCCTGTCTTGTAAAAGCTCAGCTCGGCCGACCTTGTCACATAATCAGCATATAGTTGGTTCCCATTCACCAAAACTCGTGTTACCTCTGCATTTTCGCACCGATCGAAGTAAAGCTCCATGACTAGACAATCTGAAGTGAAAGCTGTCACTACCAGAAGTTTAAAAAAAGGTATGTAATACCAGTCGGACGTCCGATTTTTGTTTTTCTTCGGACGCCTAAACATTTTTTTAGCGTGCAACATTTGTTACTACGCGTGTAATATTTTTTTGACGCTTGCAACATCCCTTTCTGTAGCAAATTTCACTTTGTTTGTCGAAGGAAAATGTTAGCCTCTTGAACCTTGGGATTAGAGTGATAACACCAAAGTTGAGGCTAAAAAGCGGCAGATCTCCTTTATATAAATCATGAAACATCAGTAAGAGTCCTTTAATGGTTTCCCGAAATCTTGATAAAATTCAATGGAAACCGTCTGTCTGTGCTTTATTGTGTTCCATTGAGAAAATTGCCTCCTTAATTTCAATTTCGAAAATCGACGATCGGAGATTATTCTCCAATCCAAACACGAGGGATATCTAGTATACACGATTCATCTAAGGTGAAGGAATTACTTTCCGGTTCACCAAATAAATCCTTGTAGAAGTCGACAGTCAGGAGATTATTCTCGCAATCCGAAACCTGAGGGATATCTAGTATACACGATTCATCTAAGGTGAAGGAATTACTTTCCGGTTCACCAAATAAATCCTTGTAGAACCCAGTGATGAAGTTTTTGAGATTGGCATGACCTTCAATCTTAAGATCCCCATTTGCAAGAGAGAAGATTTTCTTCTTCTGTGCCTCCCATTGGCAACCATTTGGAAGTACCTATTATTGTCTCCCAAAGGATATCCTTAACTTTGCACTGGTAATATTTAGTCTCTTCTTCTCTTAGGAGTTTGGTCGATGGTCAGAGTGAGCCAAAGGAGTTGTTCCTCCTCGGTCGATTCGACTTGAGATGTATCCAAAATGTTTATACTTGTTTTGGAGATCCAGTTCTTTTCTTATATACACCATTTGTATGGGCCGCCCACCCCTTAGGAATCTGCTAGCACTTAGCTTATTGTTCCATCTTTGGACCGAGTTCTTCCCTTATTCGATTTGTTCCAAATATCAATGACATGATTGTCAAAACCATCCCATTGAAACCAACTAAGTTCAAATTTGAATGGTTTGTTGTTTCCGAAAGGCCGAGGTCCCCGTGTCGAAGTAAAGGGTGTGGTCGGACATCCCCTATCTAGAGCCGATTTGTGACGGAATTTCAACTCCATTCAGGTTGTCATGAGTACTCTATCTAACTTTTCATATGTAGGATTAGGCAAAGAGTTAGCCCAAGTGAATTGACGTCCGTTAGATCTATTTCCTTAAATCGAAGCTATCAATGACAGCATTGAAAAGAAAAGGCCAACGGTTGTCAGTATGTTCGAAAATGGAACAAGTGACTTAAAATCGACTACCTTTCATCCATGGTCCGTAAGAGGGTAAGTTCTCTAGTTGGCTCACCTTGTTCCATTGCCACTAATGTAATAGACCCTCTTTGAATTTGGATCTTTGATTTGGGTGAAATTGCGTTGTGGTGGCAAATGATTCAAACTTGAAGGTTGAGCGGCTCTTAAAATTCCCAGTGAGGCTAGATCCGAGCAGTGCGAAACAAAATGCGTGTAATACCCATATTGAGGATTTCTTTGAACCTCGTAGGAGCTTACGTATTAACTCTTTTGCAGCTAATGGGAGCTCTCCTGCTGATGAAGATATGACTTTGAAAGCTATGAGGAGAGCTTCTTTTCAATCTGGATGGTGCCATGGATGGGAAAAAAGGGTGTTCCAAAGATGATGAATTATCATTACTTCATCATCATCAAATTGATACGACAAAACTTTACTTTCCTTCTATTAGCTCATTACCCAATTCAACTTGTGCAAAAGACTTAATAATATTGGGCTAATCTTGGGCAATAATTCATCCATGGTAAATTTGTCAATTAACAAGTTGAAGCATGTTGAAGTAGATAGAATGTCGGTTTTAAAAAAGTCAGAAATTAACTCCCAGAATAGGAAAAGTAACAATAAAGAATGTGACATTTCTTTTATTGATGGTATTGATGAGGTCAGTGATTCGGACAATGACCTCCTCGCTCACCTAATAAAAGATGTTTCAGAGGTTGAATTTGATGACGTGGAGCTTGACACAAAGCTATGTGACTTGGTAGCCTCCACGCGAAATCTAAAAAAACCTTTGAAGAAACGAAGAAACCGGAATAGGGGTAATAACTTTAAGAAGAAAGTTTCTCAATGAAAGGCTTTTTCTGGAATAGCAGAGGTCTTTCGGACTTGGCTAAATTCAGGTATATCTCTGAGGCAGTTAGGGATCTTAATTTACACTTTATTGCTGTGATGGAAACCGGAAAGCAGGATATGTCAAAGACGAACCTTACGCGCCTCTCTGGCGGGGTGGATTTCGTTTGGCACTGCCTCCCACCTCGCGGTAGATCTGGGGGAATCCTTTTGGGAGTTAGAGCGACATTCGGATGTATCCGGTATTGTTGAAGGTGAATTTTTCATTAAATTTCACTTATGCAATAAGTCGGATAACTTTAGATGGATTTTGATGGCCGTCTATGGCCCAGCTCAGGATGAATTCAAGACAGCCTTCCTAGCAGAGTTGGTTCGGGCTTGTCAAGCAAATTCATCCCCCACCCTCATTGGAGGGGATTTTAACATCATGAGAAGTAGTAAGGAGAAAAACAATAATAGATAGGCACAGTAGATAGATAATTAGATACTCCATATCCTATTTTTCTTCAAAATGTAGGATACTCCATATCTCACATCTCCAAAAGCAGGCATTCTACATGTCATTCTATCTCCAAGGGCGCACACACACGCTGCCAAGCTCTGACAAGCTGACCTTGCGTGGTTCCCATAAGGCATCGTGATTCTTTGAACATCCTCTGTCTTCATTTATGCTTGTTGCCATCTTGGTTCCGTTTGCGAGTGGGAGGGAGGAGGAAAAGTGCAGTTAACGGCCAGCCAGCCAGCCAGCGTATTCCTCCGGGATTCCGGCGTAAGTCGGCAGTTCTGGGTAGTTGCAAAGTAGTAGTGCTATAACCTGGCAGTTCCACGAAGCAAACTCTTACATACAAAACTGGTCATATATGCTTGCAATCCAAACCCCAACACCTCCTCCTTCCCTCCTGTCTATCTGCCTCTGTATGTGTGTGTTTCTGATGGCTTCATCTCAGGGCAGTGCCATGTTCTTCCTCTTGCTCTCTTTGGTGCTACTAGGAGAGCTCTGCTGCTGCTGCTTTTGCTCTCAGGTTGGTTTTCAGTACTCCACCACCACTCATGCACGGCTCGGCTTTGTCAGATTCTCCTCGTGCTTGCTCATCTGTGTTTTGCGTCGTCCCAATGCTAGCTCTTGCTTCTTGAGCTCTTCCAACGGTCTAACCTTTTCTAAATGGATGTCAATCTCAGGTGTATGTAGTCTACATGGGCAAGGACTGCAGAGCAGCAGCAGCAGTGATGACCGTCATGACATTTTGAGGCTTCACCACCAGATGCTGACTGCTGTTCATGAAGGAAGGTTTGTAAAAGTTCATCCTCAGCTGTTACTGTCTACCTTCTGGAGTTTTAATGCAGCTTGATTGGATGTATGCTATCGACAGCTTGGAGAAGGCACAGGCATCGCACGTCTACACTTACAGCAGCTGTTTCCAAGGATTCGCTGCGAAGCTGAACAATGAGAAAGCCATGAAACTAGCCGGTAACTTCCCTATACATGGATTCTGGTTATATCTGTATCAGCCTGGCAGCAAATCCAGTGGTGGTGCCGGTGAGATCAATGTTTCAAAAAACGGCGAGATTTCAAAAATCTCCACTGAGATCTTAGATTCCGGCTGGAGACGGGATCCAAAATCTCATCCGGATTAAAAAAACTGAAAAAATTGCTATAGTATCTCAGGTAATTTGACCAAAATTTGACTGTTTTGACCGGAATTGGCTCAATAACTCTTAAGAAAGTCAAAGCTGTCACTACCAGAAGTTTAAAAAAGGTATGTAATACCAGTCGGACGTCCGATTTTTTGTTTTTCTTCGGACGCCCGCGAAACATTTTTTTCTACGCGTGCAACATTTGTTACCAACGCGTGTAATATTTTTTTTGAACGCTTGCAACATCCCTTTACTGTAGCAAATTTCACTGTTTGTCGAAGGAAAATGTTGCACGCGTTGATAGAAAATGTTGCACGTGTAGAAAAAAATATTGCGGAGTGTTAGGACGTCCGATACCTAACATTACCGTTAAAAAAAAAAGATAGTATCAGCTGGGCTTTGTACGTGGGCGGTGGCACAAGTGCAATCCACGACGAAGTGCAAGAGTAGTAAGCACCACTAGGCGTCGTTTTTTATACGGATCACGACGCCCCGGATGGTGAATACACTATTTTTTAGACGGATCGCGACGTCGCTCGTTCTGAATGGTGAGCACAGCACTAGAGGCGACACGAGCACGACGACACGGAGACGGCAAAAATATTTATTTGTCATGGGATGGGCCAGTGAGACGGAGGGCAACGCTGAAAGGAACAGTGCCCGGTGTTGGAGGCTGTAGATATATCACTATTGGGAAACATGCTCATCATCTTTCTAATTTTTTTTAGAAACTCAACGGTATGAAATCATAAATCAACTAATTCTTTTAGAAAAGAAAAGGGGGGGGGGGGAAGAGAGAAGTGTATTTTAGAAAAGAAAAGGGGAAAAAAAGAGAGAAGTGCATCTGGCAGCTAGATACTCCTCCCTGCATTCTTTTATTTTTATGGATAGGCACAGTAGACAGATAATTAGATACTCCATATCCTATTTTTCTTCAAAATGTAGGATAGTCCATATCTCCAAGGGCACATCTCCAAAAGCAGGCATTCTACGTGTCATTCTATCTCCAAGGGCGCACACACACGCTGCCATGCTCTGACAAGCTGACCTTGCGTGGTTCCCATAAGGCATCGTGATTCTTTGAACATCCTCTGTCTTCATTTATGCTTGTTGCCATCTTGGTTCCGTTTGCGAGTGGGAGGGAGGAGGAAAAGTGCAGTTAACGGCCAGCCAGCCAGCCAGCGTATTCCTCCGGGAATCCGGCGTAAGTCGGCAGTTCTGGGTAGTTGCAAAGTAGTAGTGCTATAACCTGGCAGTTCCACGAAGCAAACTCTTCCATACAAAACTGGTCATATATGCTTGCAATCCAAACCCCAACACCTCCTCCTCCCCTCCTGTCTATCTGCCTCTGTATGTGTGTGTTTGTGATGGCTTCTTCTCAGGGCAGTGCCATGTTCTTCCTCTTGCTCTCTCTGGTGCTACTAGGAGAGCTCTGCTGCTGCTGCTTTTGCTCTCAGGTTGGTTTTCAGTACTCCACCACCACTCATGCACAGCTCGGCTTTGTCAGATTCTCCTCGTGCTTGCTCATCTGTGTTTTGCGTCGTCCCAATGCTAGCTCTTGCTTCTTGAGCTCTTCCAACGGTCTAACCCTTTCTAAATGGATGTCAATCTCAGGTGTATGTAGTCTACATGGGCAAAGGACTGCAGAGCAGCAGTGATGACCGTCATGACATTTTGAGGCTTCACCACCAGATGCTGACTGCTGTTCATGAAGGAAGGTTTGTAAAAGTTCATCCTCAGCTGTTACTGTCTACCTTCTGGAGTTTTAATGCAGCTTGATTGGATGTATGCTAATCGACAGCTTAGAGAAGGCACAGGCATCGCATGTCTACACTTACAGCAGCTGTTTCCAAGGATTCGCTGCGAAGCTGAACAATGAGAAAGCCATGAAACTAGCCGGTAACTTCCCTATACATGGATTCTGATGATATCTGTATCAGACTGGCAGCAAATCCAGTGGTGGTGCCGGTGAGACCAATGTTTCAAAAACCGGCGATATTTCGAAAATCTCCGCCGAAATCTTGGATTCCGGCGGGAGATGGGATCTAAAATCCCGGCCAGATTAAAAAAATTTGAAAAAAATAAATTGCTACGGTAATCTCAGAAAATCTCACCGAAATCTCAGGTAATTTGACCAAAATTTGACTTTTTTGACCGGATTTAGCTCAATAACCCTTAAGAAAGTTATCTTCCATAAAAAAATATTGAAAAACCAAAATTTTGAGACGTTTTAAAATTTAGGCAAAAATGCTGTCAGGTTTTTATAAAATTGTACAAACTTGATCATACTTTGAAAAATTTATAGTACTATCTTTAGAAATGTAGAATCATACAGAAATTTTTTCAAAATAATTGAACTTCATTTGTTACCTTTAAAAAATAAAAAACAGAATGAACTTAACTAAGACAATAACCTTTTTAGAATTTTATAAATTTGTTCGAGTGTGATTATGATCCAAATTTTTTAGGAAAGCTTAAGCATTGCATAAGAGCCTTTCTCTAAAATTTTCAATAATTTTAAACTTTATTTGTTTGCTTAATCAAATCTATAGATGCATTGAACTTCATTTGTTATCTTTTAAAAAACACACACAAGGAACATAAATAGTGTAGTACCATTGTAAAAATTTTAAAAATTTACTGTTGTGTGATCATGATCTAAAATTTTTATGAGAGATTAATAATTGCATCAACACCCTTCTCTAAATATTCTAAAAATCTAAAAATTCTAACCCCTTTTTTTGGTTGCTTAAACAAATCTATGCATTGATCATCAAGCTTTTATCAGGATGTAGCACTATCAGAATTTTTGAAAATTCTCAAAGCTTGATCATCATCTACAAATTTTATAGAATCATTGATGATACATTAAGATCATCTAATTTTTTTTAAAAAATTTTCTAACGTGGTTTGAACTATATTTTATTTGGTTTAAATTTGCCAATAAGGCTTTTATCAAGACAATAGTACTGTCCAAATTTTTAAAAATTCCTAAAGCTTGATTATCATCTGAAAATTTTATAAAAATATTAGTAATGCATCAAAACCATGTACAAAAAATTTTAAAATTTTCTAATGTGATTTGTTCTATTTTTCATTCGCTCAAATTTATGGTGTTTTATCATGACAAGTAGCACTCTCCAAATTTTTAAAAATTCTTCAAGTTTGATAATCATCTAAAATTTTTATGGGAACATTACTGATGTATCAGGACCCTCCAAAAAAATTTTTGACGTTGTTTGAACCATTTTTCGGTTCAATTTCACCGAAATCTCGGCAAATCTCGTCGAGATTTTAGCAATTTTGGGCAAAATCTCGGAAATTTTGGTGAAAAAACCGGATTTGAATTTTTGTTTTGCATTTCGGCCGAAATTCCAAGATCTCAGCGAAATTTTAGATTACGGTCACCTCCAAGATTTCAACCGAAATGAGATTTTAAACCTTGGGTGAGACTGAAAGCTAACTCTGGTCTCTGGTGCGCATTTATCCAGAGATGCCCGGTGTCGTCTCGGTGTTCCCGAACACAAAGCGGAGCCTCCGCACCACTCATTCGTGGGATTTCATGGGCTTGTCCACCAAGGTGGTGGCTGAGGTTCCTGGATTCTCAACCAAGAACCAGGAGAATGTCATCGTTGGATTCATTGACACAGGTGAGGTAAACTGCAATTTTGTATACTCTTCATTCTGCATTGTCTTCCTTTGGTTAGTGTATAAGATTTTTTGTGTTCTTTCCCATTCTAAGCGTCATGTGACACCAGAAACCTTTTTACAATGGAATATCTTTCATCACCTATTCCAGTTGTCTGTTCAGCCTGCAAACTGTCGAGACATGTCACCGTTACAAGATTAGATATTTAGATTTAGATGGGTTTTGGGTGCTACCAGTGTAGCATATGCATGTCCTCCAGATGGTCTAATGGACCAGCACTTCTTTCTATCCTGAGCTTGCATTCGGAATCTTGGGTTCTGAGGTGTTTCCATCACCGTTTTCACCTTACACATCAAAAGATTGCTCAGCCAGAATAATACTCCCAGAAATAATAAAGATGCCGTCAGATTGACACATCAGAAAATAATGACATTTTAATTAACTGTTTACTCAGTGAGTGTACCCCTTTTTTAGGAATATGGCCAGAATCCCCTAGTTTCAGTGATCATGGAATGCCTCCAGTTCCTACAAGATGGAGAGGGCAATGCCAAGGAGGAGAGGCAAATTCACCATCAAATTTCACCTGTAATAGGTAATCGACACGCTTCTAGATTCACTCACATCATCCGGTATTGATTTCATAAATTCAGGCATCTGCCCTAATATAATAGGAAGATAATAGGAGGTAGGTATTACCTCAATGGATACCAAACGGAAGAAGGTGGCTCAAGTAAAAGTGCCATCAAGTTCATATCTCCAAGGGACAGCTCAGGGCACGGCAGCCACACTGCTTCAACAGCTGCTGGAAGGTTTGTCAGAAGCATGAATTACAGAGGTTTGGGTGCCGGACGAGGCCGGGGAGGAGCCCCCATGGCAAGGATTGCAGCCTACAAGGCCTGCTGGGACTCAGGCTGTTACGATGCTGACATTCTTGCGGCATTTGACGATGCCATCAGTGATGGTGTTGACATTATTTCAGTGTCTCTAGGCCCAGACTATCCTCAGAGTGACTATTTCAGCGATGCCATATCCATTGGCTCGTTCCATGCAACAAGCAATGGAATACTGGTTGTTTCTTCTGCAGGGAATGCTGGGAGCCAAGGCTCAGCAACTAACCTTGCACCATGGATGCTGACAGTAGCAGCAGGAACAACCGATAGATCCTTTGCCTCCTATGTCAGACTAACAAATGGTACCTTCATAATGGTAATTTTAGTTATAAAATGACACATCCATTCTTAATTTCTTATGCACTCTCAAGAGTACTTCCCTGAACATGGCGCCTTTGATGCTAAGGGTGAGAGCTTGAGTACATACCACATGAAAACTTCAGTTAGGACAATTGCAGCTTCAGAAGTCAATGCAGGCTATTTCACTCCCTATCAATCCAGGTAAAACAAAGAAGTACCTGGAATAAAATCTTTATTTCAATTACCAACAAACTGAATTTTCCTGTGGCTTGTTAGCTTCTGTTTGGACAACTCTTTAAACAGGACAAAGGCCAGGGGAAAGGTTCTTATTTGCCACCACACTGAAAGCTCTTCAGAATCACGTGTATCAAAGAGTATGGTTGTGAAGGAAGCCGGTGCAGTTGGGATGATTCTCATCGACGAGACAGGGGATCATGTAGCTAATCATTTTGCTCTTCCTGGCACTGCCGTTGGGAAAGCAATGGGAGATATAATTCTTTCCTATATCAAAAGTACAAGGTTGTATGTTAGATACTGCACTAATTGTCAAAAGGGCATTTTATTGGCGTACCAATCTTTTTCTAAAGCAAATTCTACAGGCATGCCAGTACGATGATTTTGCCAGCAAAGACAATCTTAGGGTCCAGAGTTGCCCCTCGGGTGGCAGCATTCTCTTCAAGAGGTCCAAATTCATTGACACCAGAGATTCTGAAGGTAACCAGGCACTAAAGTTGAGGCAAGATTATTATCAGTGATAAATCAAATGACACGTTCCTTTTTCATGTGGGCATCTTATAGCCAGACATCACTGCTCCTGGGCTAAACATCTTGGCGGCATGGTCTCCTGCTAAGGAGAACATGCATTTCAACATCCTATCTGGAACTTCCATGGCATGCCCCCATGTTACAGGAATAGCAGCTCTTGTCAAAGGCGCATATCCATCATGGTCTCCTTCAGCAATCAAATCAGCAATTATGACGACAGGTATCAGTTGATACCATATTCTGAAGATAAAATAGCGTTGCAAGTTCCTACCAATCTTATATTCTTATGTATCTTACTTGCAGCAACTGTACTGGACAACAAACACAGCGCCATAGCCACGGACCCTGAGGGGAGGACTGCATCCCCGTTTGACTTTGGCTCAGGCTTTATGGATCCCATCAGAGCTCTTTACCCAGGGATCATCTTTGATGCACAGCCTGAAGATTACAAGTCATTCCTATGTGCTATAGGCTATGACGATAACTCCTTGCATCTAATAACTAGAGATAACACTACATGCACTGACAGAGCTCCCTCTTCTGCTACTGCTCTGAACTATCCATCAATTACCATACCATGCCTGAAGAAGAGCTATTCAGTCACTCGAACTATCACAAATGTGGGGGGTATAAGAAGTGCTTACCATGCTGTGGTGTCTTCTCCTCCAGGCATCAACGTGACAGTGACCCCAGAATTTCTAGTCTTCGAGAACTACGGTGTGAAGAAGACTTTCACAGTTAGCTTCCATGTGGATGTGCCTCCTAGACATTATGTTTTTGGTTCTTTATCGTGGCGCGGAACAAATGCTCGCTTGATGATGCCATTGGTAGTAAAAGTCCAAACTGCTGACAAAGGCCTGCTTTGATCAACTGCACAGATACTTGATAGAGTGCCTTACGACACTGTAAAGAGGTAAAACAGATTAGGTATAAGTTATCTAGAACTAGTTTCAGGGGGGAAAAGAGTTAACCACAACATTTTATTTGTTGCTACCTTAATTTTATGTAAACACTCCCAGAATAGGCTTTCTTACTGGAGTAGAATGCATGGCAATCTTCTGCATGTATTTTACTAGATGTAAATGTTAAGAATGAAGAAGTTGCTGTACAGTGTGAGCTTGTTATGAGCTACCTTTTTTTTTTTTCTTTTGGATTCATTTCCATACTTGTACATAGACATTGTACAGAGCAAGCTTAGATCACAATAAACATGGAGAAACATTTCATATAATAGGAAATGTCATTATAAGCACAAGGACGCACAAGGACACACAAGGGCTATTATGTTAAATAACAAGTATTTTGCTTTTGGAGTTCAAAGTTCAAACTTTCCATTTTTCAGGCAAGCGATATCTAGACTGTACTGGCAAAAACGAGCCAGCAGCAAAAATAACAAAGGCTTATTTAGTACAAGAGTAGCGTTATATCAAGCATTATGTCTCTGGTTAAGTGACATTGTAAATCCGACGCGAAGTATTCAAAGAAATTATGGCTTCTTAAGTGTCAAGCGCCCAAAAAAAAACATTCCGATGATGTGGCATTTTAGATTATAAGCACTGAATGTCATAATTTCTGCACGTTTTAGTTATTTGTATCGCCACTACTCAGTACTTCGAACTTAAATGAAACAGGTTCTATTTGGGTTCTATGAATCATTGTTATGTGACTCCTATACATACTCTTTTAATCATATGGGCGTTCACATGTCCAGAGAGAAAGGGTTAGGCACCGATATGATCCAGTATGCCATACCATCTTTCAGAATTAAATAAATAGTGACACCAAAATGTCAAAATCGCACATAGGATGGTTTCAGCTCAGCACCAGTCTACAATTTGTTCATTTAGACTCTTGTTCCAGAACGTCCCCAAGGATTAAATACACGAGCATAATGTGTTAGGTCACCAATCATCCCTAAAGACCAGAAGTATACAAGGTTTAACCATTGTGAGTTGTGTCCATTAGAACTAATAACAGGATGCACTGTCAAATATCAAACCCGAGCAGTAACTGAATATCCTACCTGGTATCAGATTGCGACTCCAGCATTCATAGCAGAATCTGTTGTTAGGAAGAGAAGTGAACTGAAACGGGGATGCAGCAATCCGCCCTTGGACAAGCGCATGGATTCACAGCTCTCCTAGTATCAAGCCCTACAGCTTACAAATCGAAATCAAGATTCCATTGGATACAGACAGCATTACGGTTGATTCTTGGGAGCGGGAGGCGGGGGCTGGGAGATGCAGGTGGAGTGGGTGGCGGAGGGCGCCGCGTGGATGAGGGTCTCGATCTCGGCCATGCCGGGCTGAGCCGAAGAGGGGTGGGGCGGGATCGTGTCGTCGCGCGGGTGCTGTTGGAACAGTCAAAGATTAGCACAAACAATTTTACACTTAAACACATAGGATAATACTTTGCAGCGACTCACGCCTTTTATATTTTCTCTATTAACTGCTCAGACTTTAAACAAAATGATTACACGGTTTATATAGCCGTGCTTACATGCACAGCAGCAATAAACTACCTCACTAATTGTGCATTAGCTGCCACTTGCCGACTCCTTTAATCACTACTTGTGTTGATAACTGACTCCTGCCCGCATGCTACGACTTAACTAGTAACCTACTACTAGCATGCAACACATGCACACTTGTACATGACAGACATGTACTACTAATTTTATTTTATTTTTTACAAGATTATTTCCAACAATCACTCCCTTAATCTTGTAACCTACTCACATGCAGGTTAACTGATAACTGATCAAGATTAATTTTGACTTCATTACCGCTTCATCACAGCAGATATGGCTCATCATCTGCTGTTGCTAAAAGTGCTTCTTCTTTCCTTGGCTTGCGGCATTTCCGGGCAAAATGCCCACGAGCACCGCATTGTAGCATTTACCTTTCTTCCCTGCAAGCTTGCGCTCGCTGGTGTACGTGTCGACGTCGGTGTTGCTCTCGTCGTCGTCATGGCTGCCGCTACAACCACCACCAGCCTTGCCACGGTCACAGTTCTTTTCCTTATCATCGGAAGTTCTGCCATTTATCTTCTGTCGAGCCTGCCACTCGGCTGCCGTGAGGAGAAGCTGACCGTCCCCATTGGAGCCAGACTCGCGAAGGCGCAGCCGCTCATCAAAGGTCTTCAACCGCCCCAAGGCCTCCTCGTACGCCATCGTGTTGGTGTCGAAAAATTGCTCGATGCCGGCGACAACGGGGTAGAAGCGATCCGGCACAGTGTCGAGGAGCTTCTTCACCAGTGCCGAATCCTCCAAGGTAGCACCGAGATTGGCGTACCGCACCTTCATGCAGCTGAGCTTGCCGGCGTAGTCATCCAGCGCCTCGCCATCCTTCATGCGGAGAGCATCGAACTCTCCCTTCAAAGTTGCCAGGCGCACCGCCTTGACACGATCCGCCCCAACGAATCTTGTCTTGAGACTGTCCCAAATCTCCTTCGCCATATCCACGGGAAGAGTTTGGAGAAGTTGCGCCCTCGCCATCTTGTCCTTCCGTGCCTCCACCGCCGCCCCCTCCGTCGGGGCTACGACCTCCCATAGACCTTGCGCATCCAGCAGGACCTCCACCTTGATGGCCCATGTGGTGTAGGTCGTCGTAGTGAGCTGCGGATATTGAAGCGTGACGCTGCTGTTGCTTTCCCCGGCACCTTGCGGAACCAACGCCATGGAGTCGAGGTAGTAGCGCAGGATCTTGGGCATACAAGGCTCTGATACCAATTGTTGGAACAGCCAAAGATTAACACAAACTAATTTACTCGTAAACACACGCTTTGCGGCGACTCACGCCAACTGTATTTTCTCTATTGACTGCTCTGATACCAATTGGCGGGTATTTTCTCTATTGACTGCTCTGATACCAATTGGCGTGAGTCGCCGCAAAGCGTGTGTTTACCAGCAAATTAGTTTGTGTTAATCTTTGGCTGTTCCAGGTGCGACACAACATGGCGACGAGGTTGATCTGAGGAGGCGGTGGTGGGGAGAGGGTGAGAGAGACAGAGAATATCACCGGAGATGCGTGCGAAGGAGAGGCGGTGTTCACCTGTGAAGCGCGTGCGGTGGCGAGGAGCCTGCGGGCGTGTGGTTTGGCGCGAAGGAGACGGGCGTGGAGGAGGGCTCCCCGTCGCGGGCTCGTTCGTCGCTGTCAACATGGAGGATTTGGCAATGAAACATTTCACTGTAGTAGTCTTTGAGAAATTATTTTTTTTCATATGTTTTTTTTTTTACCTAATGACTTGTGTCTGGACGTCCGAAAATTTCGGATGTATTGTAACATTTTTTTCCTATACGTGCAATATTTCTTACCAACGCGTGCAACATTTTCCTTCGACAAACAGTAAAAATCGCTACAGTAAACAAATGTTGCAAGCGTTCAAAAAAATGTTGCACGCGGAGGAAAAAAATGTTACAAGAGGCGTCCGAAAGGATGAACAGTAATCGGACGTCCGAGCGCTAGTTTCACCCTTTTTTTTATGTAGTCCCAGGCTCCACGCTTTCCGTGTACTACAATGTTAATGTCACACATAAATAGCACTGCATTAGAGCATCTCCAGCGAGGGCCCCTAAAACAGGGTCCTTATTTTGGATTTAGAGACTCCTCCTATTTTTTGGGGCCCTATTTTCAGAGTACAAGTCCAGCAACATCCCCTAAATCTCAGCCCCTATTTTACTTTTTCTCCTATTTTGACATATCCGCTATGTATAATCTTCATTTGACACCACTAAAATTCAATCAAAAATATTTGTAATACATAAAACATAAGCATATTAACATTTACAATTTAAAAACATGATATTTAAATTTAAATTTAAAATTTTCAAAACATGATAAATAGATAAATAGAAACTCCGAACAATGAATCAAACTACGAAACGCTGTGAATTGCCCACAAATGCTCAATAAGATCATCTCGAAGCCTCTCATGTATTTCCTTGTCTTCAATCTCCTGGTGTATCTTTAAGAACTCCCTATTTTAAGGTTTAGGGGCTGGTTTATGGGCTCCCTAGGAATTGGGGCTGAGGAGGCAAATTTAGGGGCCTCCTAATTTTAGGAGCGGGATTAGGGGCCTTGCTGGATCTGTATTTTTTTACTAAACCCCCTATTTTAAGGTTTAGGGTTGGTTTAGGGGCTCTGCTGGAGATGCTCTTAGCAATGCCGCACATAGGGTGATGCCGCGGCTCCCCTCTGTTGCACCACAAAATTCCTATATATATCACGGCACTATAGTGCTGCACCGCTACAGTACAATGGTATTGTAGTTTTTTTATTTTTTGCTGAGTGGAGTGCAGTATCTAAATTTAGTTATAGTTTATTATATATAAATTACCGATACCACATATTTAAAATAGCAATATATATATATATATATATATATATATAATATTAAATTGTAACATGTAGCATATCATATATTGTTAACCATTTATTACTCTCTATTATCTTTCTTTATGCCATCATCCTCCCTCCTTTTATTTAATTACCATCAGCAAAAACCAATGATATGCCTACCAACATGGTAAAAACCATATTGATTTAGATCCTCATCAGCTAAACCACCCTCCAAAACTACATTAGGTTGTAAGTTTTTTTTATTGTAATCTCAAGGTGTAAGTTGATTTGGTTTTTTAAGTTTAGAGCGTTTAAATATCTGTTTTTGTAGTTGAGAGTATTAAATAAACTTTTTATAAAGTGTAGGAATTTAAAATTAACTTATTTCTACTTATAAATTTATATTATTATATTCAACTCTAGAACGAAACACCGATATGGACCAATACTGAAATGCACACAATATAGATGTAAAATGGAACACCGATTTAAATTTCTGGTTTTGCAGTTGATAGTATTATATATATATATATATTAAATATGTGATATTAGTAATTTATATATAATGGACTATATTTAAATTTAGATACCATTCCACCAGCGATAAATACCACGCCTCCACTCAGTGGTAATCAATTTTTTTAAAAAACTACAGTACCGCAAGCACGATTGCATTGCGGTACTCTAGCAATGTAGTGCAACAGTGCCACACCGTATTTTTTAGATTTTTTTTTGAATTTTGCGATGCAGCAGAGAGGAACCGCGGCAAGCACAATGTAGCACTCCCCATGCACGACATTAGCATTGCAGCACACGAAGAGCACGAGATTGTGGGTCCGGGGGCTATATCTGGAAAAAAATAAAAAATGAACTGATTTTGAAAAAATAATTTCTTAGATGCTACAACAGTAAAAATTTCTCACCAAGGTGAGTGTGAGATATCCCAAGTAGGGTTAACAAAATCAAAAAATCGATTTTCAAAATGATTTTTAATTTTTAAAAATTGAGAAAAAATAGTCAAAAATCGAAAAAGTTTGAATTCAAAAATTTTGAACTCGGCGGTCAAACAGTAGAAAAAAAAGAAAATCGAGCGATTTTTACAAATTTTCGAGCGATTTTTTTTATTTTCAGCACACCAAATGAAAATTGAAAAAAAAATCCAATTAATCTATAAAATACCTTAGAAAAATTTTAAAAATTTGAAATCATTTAGTGCTTTAAAAAATCCAAAACAACAATTAATAAAAGGAACAATGACACTTTCATATTTTTATAAAATTTACAAGATTTATTATATTCGAAAGTTTAATGTAAATATAACTATTGCCAAATTATTATGTACTAAAAATTTCATAAATATTAGACTTCATTTAGTGCCCATATAAAATCAAAAACAGAAGAGCATATACAATGATAGTAGGACTTTCAGAATTTTAAAAAAGACGCATATCTGATTATCATCTAAAAATTTTACAACGGTATTAGAATTATGTTATAACATCACACCAAAATTTTTGAGGAATATTATACTTCATTTTGTGCCCCTAGAAAATAAAAAACTGAAGAGTATATATTTTGACAATATCACTGTCATAATTTTTTTAAATACACATGTCTTATAATCATCTAAAAATTTTATAGCATCATTAGCATTGCCTTAGAACCTCACACAAATATTTTCAAAAAAAATAACACTTTTTGCTAAATTTCTTTAAATTTTTTAAATTTACATTTGAACTCCATGATTTACCGAGCCTTTTTATTACCGAGCCGATTCAAAACAGCCGAAAATCGTCGATTTTGTGAACCATAATCCCAAGGTTGCTCGCCGATGAGTCGCTTTGGCTTGTGCGACCTCTTATAAACCACAGTTGTTGTCCTGGTTTAAGTAAAAATTGCAAACTTTGCTCGTTTCATAATGTGGCTTGTTTTTTCTTTTTGAGCTCCTATTCAACTAAATTTGAATCTTTGATTTTTTTTTCTAATGATGATCCTTGGGATGCTTTGCTTTGCAGTAATTGATGGATACCTAACTTTTTTTCTTCTAAGTTTGATGTTAATTTGGCGGTTTGTTTTTTATTTATTTCCGGTGTAATATTTCACTGAACTTTTGGTTTGGACACTTTACTTGTTTCTACTCAGAATTAATAGACAGAATGTCGGGAAGTGAAAAAGAATAGAAAAAAAGCATTATTTACATCATGACTTGTTGGTAAGCCGAAGCCTCATTACTAAGGTTATTCACAGTGCATTGTATCTTGTCACAATATCCAAAGTTGCCATGTCATATGATATTATAGAAGATACAACTATCCCAATGCATGGTATCATGGATTGTTTCTTAGCTCCCACAAGATAATTAAATGCTAGATATGTATGAGAGTATGAATTGTGAGCCACTTAGATGATTCAAATTTCAATGTCTATGATTTCGTGCTCAAATGGTATATTCTTCAAGATACAGCTTTCTTCTCTCCCCTCTTAACTCTCTTGCCACATCATCAAAAATAGTTATGTGACATGTATTAAATAGGTATGTTACCATGCACTGGGAATAGCCTAATATCTCAAACCACCACTTGAACCCGCTACGCGTTGGTTAAGAAAAATTTATGTGGCATGAGCTGATGTGAAATACTAATATCTCAAACCACCGCTTAAAGCCACTGTGCATTGGATAAGAAAAATTTTTAGAGTGCCATGAGATGGTGGGAAATATTCTTCTACCGGATACAAGTATAGTAGAACAGATCATTTTTCTACCTTTCTTTCTTTCTCTCTCTTTTTTGCAATTTTAGCTTTCTTCCGAGTGGAATTATAATTTTAGCCCTCTCCTCGCCGCAGAAGACACATGCCACACTCCACTACTGCAGCAGAGCCTCCTGCGCTAGCCGGTCGCGGCACCTCCCTTCCAGCGCTCGCTGGCCGCGATCTGTGCCGGCCACTCCCATGCTCCCTGGGTGCGGCAACATCTGCTCCCGCGTTCTCTGTTTGCTACGCGCTTGTGGCCTTGTGGGCTGCTACGTTCCCCTTCTCCGGCGCGATAGGGGCAGATATTACCTGCCGTGCCTTTTGCAGTGGGGAAGAGAGTTAGATTTGTAATTCTATTTAGAATGAAGTCAAATTTGTTAAAAAAAACAAAAAGAGATAAAAGGGCTAAAAAAATATGATCAATTCTGTATTGTACAGTCACTTATCCATCACAACAGTAACCAACTTAGCATCCGCAAAGTTTCTGAGTTCTGACCAGCCAGGCATCCTGCAACCGAGCAGGACAAGCTTTTTTTTTTAGCCTAACTTTTCATGATTTCTGCTCCCTAGGAAAAAGTCCTGCCTGCAACTGCAGACGGACTAGGGCCACATGCCCACATCTCAATTGGAAACAAAGCGTGCAAGCGCTCTGCTCTCTGTCTTCTCGTCTCCCAGAGAAGCTCTGGTTGGAACTTGGAAGGGACCCATCCAAAGCCCTTCCCTTTCAAGATCCTATCCGTGGCCATTGAGATCCCATCCAAAGCTTGCAAGGCTTGGCTCAGTGCGTGCCAGTTTGCTCAAAAAAAAAACACTCGTCTCAGCTCTATTTGTTATGCTAATGAGCTAAAAATCAGCTTAACTCGGTTTAATAAAAAGCTTGAGCTATTCGTGAGTAGCTTACGAATTGCGTTAACCAAGATGAGCTGAGCTAAACTAAGTCATGTGAGTTAGAAAATTAGTCGAAGGGTTAAGCTAAGCTATATCATGAGCAAAAGCCATACATTAATGCATATATGCAACAGGAGTACTGCAGAAAAAAACCATAGCTAATTATCTAGCATATAAGTAAAATATAGGTAATTAGTCAGGAGCCGATTAGCAATCATAACAATTCTAATCCAATTTATACCAAATCTTAACGAGGTAACGAGCAGCTCATGAGAAGATGACTACGCTCAAAACATTTATTTTACGAACTTAGCTCGAAACAAACTCATAAAGAGCCGAAAAAGCTCGTGAGGTTCGAATTTTTCTGCAGGCCTAGCCGTTAACTTGGATCCATCCCCAAACCAATTCTTGCTGCATGTGCTAGCACCGGACAGACACTGATTGCGCCCAGCACTTCAGGCTCCAAACCGTGTAGGGAGCAGATAAAAACGGAACAGATGCAGGTGCATCTGTGCAGTTAAGTGTGCGTAAATTTGAGCCGGGGTTGTTGAACTTGGTGGCACTTAAAGCTTGTCCGTACTCATAGGTCCATAGCAAATTGTTCTAGTACTACACTAGTGATCTTTTCCTAACAAATGCTCATTTATCTTTTCATTAAAAGTTGGCCCTAAAACAATTTGCTGTGCTTTAATATTTATGTAACTTTAAAAAAAAAAGTCGAAAGCACCTCTTGTAAAGCAATGGCCATTAACAAGGTCACAAAACAGAAGAGCTTACCAACTAGTATAGGTGTTTGGCATCTACCTTTTGGGAAGGGGAACAAGTTGCATTAGGTTTAAGGAGTGTGTATCATCCAGTGTACTTCGCTTCGCCGTACAAGTGTGGCGAATTCTTCAGTCCTTGCTCTTGTTCCGTGTAGATTAGAGTAATGGCTATGGAGTAGAAGACGGTATGGATTAAAGCTTGTGATTGGCGATTTAAGTCACTGGAGCCAAATTTGTTTGTAGAGTAAGACACGACTTGAGCTATTTCCTGGATCGAGTAGATGGTGCGTCTCGTCAGCACGAGCCAGGACAAGAAAGGGAAGCAAAAGTTATGTTTCGTTCAAAATGCTTAGAACGTCCTCGTTAGGGGCAAATTGTCGTTTGCCGAACAGCTTAGTTCTACTATAGAAGACGAACCTTAAACCTATATCTCTAAGGGCTCAAATATCTCTCTGGTGCTAATGTTGTATGCTTGCATCGTCGATCCACATCGTTGAAGATGCATAAATTGGCATTTCTTGCACGGACCAATCAAGACTGTTGTTGCCCAATCAAATCCAGCTCGCGTACACTCCATCGCTTCCGTTATTTCCAGACATAGGATTGTACAAGAAAGATCAAGCGCTCACAGCTTAATTCAATCATCGATCAAGCGCTCAGAGCTTAAATCAATCATGGAAACCTTTAGTTATGTATGCCGAATAGATTCAATAGAACTTGACGGTCGCAAGGCATAATTTTAGTTAATTAGCCTTTCCGAAAGGAGGACTTAACTTCATCTGATTGTTTTTTTTTTGAAGACGGCAACCGCCGTGGTTATATTAGAAGATAAGAAAAAGGTTTAAAACAGGGAAGGAGGTTACAAGGTGCGGAGCTCACACCTAAAGGACCGGGGAAGGTGAAAAGAAGAGAAAAGAAGGGGAAAGAAGGAAGAAAAAAAGAAAAGTAGGGAGGAGGCCTTCACGGGAGGCTTGTGAGGAGAGGCTGAATCTTCGTCGATCCCGCATTGGCCAGGAGGTTGCTTCATCCTTGATCAACTGAAAGATTTGGTCATGAGAAGCCCATTCCTAGCGGAAGACTCTATTATTACGCTCTTTTCACCATTGCCAGCAGGTTAGAATGAGACTCTAACTTCATCTGATTGTTTGATTCTGCCGAAACGAAGAATAAGAAGAGACGGTGTCAAAAAAGAAAGAAAGCACTCCCTCTCAGCAAAATCTCTCTTTCACCACCAAGGAAACGCAGCGAAAACGACCGGAGCAAAGCCAAAGCACGCACCAAAGCGTAACACCATTCCATTCCAGTTATTATAAGTTTATAACCCGTCAATTGCATGCCAAGGGACGAGACGCTCGGGCAGGCCACACCGCCACATATACGCATGCACGGGTCACCAATGAACGGCAGTGGTGTGTATCAGACGACATCCGCGGCGGACAAAGGCCCGGTTCCGAGGCTTGGGACCGTAGCCTCCGCCGCCCCTTGCGAGCATGGGTTATAAGCAATGTTCTCGGTGGCCGGCTACAACTACGCTATAACTTTTTTTTTACTCTAATCGTGAAGATATGGACTAATATTTCATCATATTAGTTACAAGCGTTATAGTTAGCTATTTTACGTATCTTGTAATTAGCGATAGCTCCACGATCTTACATAGGTACCTATATATCAAAACATTAGATTCATTCTAAAGTATAACATTACTAAAAGACTCAAATACATATCTCACAAGCATGAACTATGAGAAAAACAAGCAAAAGATCTCATCTTAACATTTTTTAATAATCCAACATCCATATTTTAAAAGTGAAAGTACTTATTGTTAAGAACATTATGTTATAATTATCATTTATAGTCTTTTGGGCATATATTAGTATGTTTGTTGATTCCAAACTTGACTCATATTCCTACTATAATAATATTAGTAACTTCTAAAGTAATACATTTCAATGATTTGTTTGGAGGTAACTTCTACCATATGTATATTTAAATTTTTTTAATATTGAAAACGCGATAAAAGATAACTACGATGATAGTATAGCTTTTTTTTATCTTGTCATGAAGCTACGAAAATCATGATTTAAAAACTTTCGTTCTACGCATCACTTTTCTAGTATAAATTACATAAATTTTAAAATATTAAAAAAAGTAATCACTATTTACAACTTATTTGCATTTTAATATTTATATAATTTTTAAATAGTGATTCGTTGAAGCACAGGATCCCTGGCCCAACTACTGACTCGTTTGGTACGTGCGCACCAAGAGACGCCGCGCCGCATGGTGATCTGTGATGAGATCGCTAGCTGCCGCGCGCCCGCGCGACCGCGAACGCGGCGTGGGGTGGGGCAGGGGCTAAACGCGGTGCCCGGCGCCGTTCCGCACGGCACGGCACGGCACGCGCACGCGGCGCGCGGCTGGTCCCGCGTCTGCTTAGGGTCTGGGTTAGTCAGCGGCGCGCGTGGCCCGTTCCGCGCGGTGCTGTGCTCCGCTCCCCACGGACGCACCGCACGCCGTTGAGTTTGATCCGTCGCGGCACGCAGGGTTGGGACGCCTCCGTTGAATCCGCAGTGCCCAATTGTCGGTGTAGCGTACCGTTTCACTCGCTGTGAGCGGAGGGAAAAGTGACCGTGGATGGACGGGGGGCGGCGCCGTGCGATACGGTGATATCCACCGTGCGGGGCATCGTGCCACCGAAAGCTGGTTAGTTCGGGACACAGTATGACAATATGGTCCCGCCTGATAAAACCGGTAAGCCACGTTAAAAACCCATATTTTTATGGTTCAGGTAAGATACCATCGTATACTACTAAATCAACTTTAAACTCTTGTACTTCTAAATATTTTTACTAACTTTCGGTACTAACTCAATGTATATTTTGAGAATGAATAGCATATTTGATCCCTTACTTTTTTTTTCAAAAATAACTCTTTTTGTGCTACAGTATCATAGAGGGAGAAAATCCCATGGCACTGTAGTGTGAATTGCTACAATACCTCTGCGGTTTTGTAGCCGAAATTTTTATTTGCCGTGAAATGGAGGTGTGAGAAATTGGCGCATGTAGAATCCACCAACAACAGTACAATTGCCGTGGAGGGCGTGAAAATTGCATTTCCGAGGAACAAGTGTGCAAAAAATGCATTTTCTGCGGAATGAGGACACGGCGGGGACACGCAACAATTGGATTTGTCATGGTACAGTGACCTGATAAATTTCGTGCTCATCCTGCCCATAATAAGACCATTCCTGCAAAAAAAAAAATCTCCACTAAAGTTAGATCTGTTAAATTTTTTTATGGGCTAGGACAGTACACAGTTCATATTTTGATATTTTTCGAGTATGATAAAAAATCTCAAAAGACGGGATCTAATATGTTTGAAGCGCTGCATCCGTGCTAAATTAGCTAGAAAGTGTAGCATCCACTAACCTCCTCACGGTTGTACCGCTAGATTTCTGCCATGGACGATGCTAACTGAAAAACAAGGAAAGCTAACAATCGAGCTCTGGCAAACACCAAGGCATTGGATACAGTAGCAGGCTAGCAGCATAATTTCCCCATCTACTGTTCATGTTCAGTTCAGTTGTTTACGGCTAGGCAAGTGTGCGTCTAGTTAGCTTCTATTAATATAAATGAGATTATCCTAATAAGGCTTTTTATCATTCTTAACAGGAAAATATATATTAAACTGGTATTAAGAAATTCTGAAAGTTAAAAAAATACTATAGATATAAGAGTTTAAAAATAATTTGACCGTGCGTATGAAACATTAGGAGAGAGAACGTGCGCCGGGAGCCCGAAAGTGTCCAGCAGCCATCAATTCGGCCCCCAAAACTTTCACTTTTCGGCGAAAAGCAGCGAACAAATCCACCAATGGAAAGGTAGCAGCTGCGACTCGCGTAATCCTCACCACTCTTCACGCACTCCCTCCCACTCACACTCCCAGCCGCCGCAGGGCGAGACAGAGCAAAGCATGCGGAAGGACGAGGCCGGCGGCGGCATTGCGGCCGGCCCGTCCCCCGCGCTCCTCTGCTTCAACCTCAAGCCCTTCCTCGCCGCGCTCACCGTGCTCACGCTCCTCACCGCCGCCTGGCAGCTCCGCCCCTACCACTCCCTCCTCTCCTCCCACTTCTCCGTCTGCCCCCACCCGGTCGCCACCAACACCTCGCCGCCTCGCCCGCTCGCCGTCCACGTCAAGACCACCAGCTCCAACTCGAACGCCTCCTCGTTGCCGAAACAGGAGCAGCAGCCTGCAGCTCCCGACCCCAACAGGCGGGAGTTCCGCGCGGTGGGTAGCGCCGCGCCGCTGTTCGTGCAGATGGGCGCGTACCGCGGCGGGCCGTACACCTTCGCTGTCATCGGGCTCGCGTCCAAGCCCACGCACGTCTACGGCAAGCCCTGGTTCCGCTGCGAGTGGGTGCCCAGCAAGGGCGCGAGCGCGAACGCCTCCTCCTCGTCGTCGGCGCGGCCGATGCGTGCGGCCAATACGTACCACATGCTCCCGGACTGGGGCTACGGCCGGGTGTACACCGTCGTGGTGGTGAACTGCACGTTCGCGCGGGTGCCCAACGCCGACAACACGGGAGGCAGGCTTGTGCTGAACGCCTACTACGGTCTGTCGACGGCGCGGTACGAGCGGATCGTGGCGCTGGAAGAGGCGCCTGGGGTGTACGACGAGGCCGCGTTCCAGCCGCCGCACAGGTACGACTACCTCTACTGCGGCTCCTCGCTGTACGGCAGCCTCAACGCGGCGCGGGTGCGGGAGTGGATGGCGTACCACGCGCACTTCTTCGGCCCGCGCTCACACTTCGTGTTCCACGACGCCGGCGGGGTGAGCCCCGCTGTGCGCGCCGCTCTGGAGCCATGGGTGCGCGCCGGCCGCGCCACTGTGCAGGACGTGCGCGCCCAGGCGGAATACGATGGGTGGTATTACAACCAGTTCCTTGTTGTCAACGACTGCCTGCACAAGTACCGGCACGCCGCGAAGTGGACCTTCTTCTTTGATGTTGACGAGTACATCTTCCTGCCCGGCGGGCGCACGCTCGAGGGCGTCCTCGCCGAGCTCGAGCCCTACACGCAGTTCACCATCGAGCAGAATCCCATGTCGAGCAGGATGTGCGCGCGGGACCCCAACGATCCCGAGACCGACTACTCCACGTAGGTGACTGTTTCTTGACCCAAATATGCTGGTTTGCTGGCGATTTTGGTTGTTAACTTGCTTCTGATGTTGCTGCATTCTTGCAACGCCACACTAATCTAAGTGAATTGGAGCTGGAGTCTGCAATTTATGAATCTGGGTTACTATTGGTTATGCAATTGCTGAATCCTACTATGCCATTCTCGCAGTCTTAGTTGCATTACTTCTGTTACATTTGGCTATGGTTATTTATGAAAGACTAATTGTTCTTACTGAAAACTTTTGCAGTCAATGGGGTTTTGAGAAGCTGGTTTTCCGGAATTCGATCACTGGGGTGAGGCGTGACAGAAAATATGCAATCCAGGCCAAAAATGCATACGCCACAGGTGTTCATATGTCGGAGAACGTTATTGGGAACACCACGCACAAGACGGAGCACCTCATCAGGTACTACCACTACCATAACACCATCAATGTGCTCGGTGAAGTGTGCCGTGAGTTTGTGCCCATACCACCGAAGGGTGGCATAGCGTGGTCCGAGAAGACACCCTGGTATTTCGATGATAGCATGAAGGGCCTGGCTGATGCTGTGCGGGAATTCGAGAGGAAGACCATTGGTGATGTGCGAGTTTGAGTGTGACATAACCACCAGAGAATGATCTGATGTTGTAGTATTTCTGTTGACCAATCATGAGGCTTGGCAAGGGCATCCCTGATGTGATCAACCGAACAAATAACTTATGATTTGGAGCTTTCTGAGCTGGCAGAGATGTGAAGAAAGCCAAGCTGAAACCCCAAAGGAATGGCAGATTGTGTGCCACTACAGCTCTGAATTTAGTCTGCAAAGGTGATGATTTTGCAAACAGACATCTCATCCGTGTAAATTTCATTGTTTTATTGCTCGGCCATATACAGTGTATTCCGTTCACTTGAAGTTCCAGTCTGACAAGAACTTTGTTTACGATGTACCACGCTTATGATGCATGTCTAGAATAGAAAGAGAGAGTTCCAACTTTTCCTGTTTACTGAGCTGCGATAAAGTGTAAACGACACTGTTTTTAGCGCCTTATTTCTGTTGGACCCATAAGTTAAGGCATGAACCTACAGAAATCAGCAGTTTTTCGCCACATATTGGAATGATTTTAGGGATAAACTAATCAAATCAAGCACTGCTTCTTTCGAAAATAGTCTTGTAGCTAGAAAGGCGTAGAAAAGTTGGGGGACCGGGGGATGGACATGGGTTGTATGATTGGGCAAGATGGCTTGGCTATACCTAGAGGTGGGCACACGGCCGTGCCTTTGTGAGTCGGCCCGAGGCACGGTCGCAAGATTTGATCCGAAGCACGGTTTGGCATAAAGTGGGCTATGCCGAGCTAGTCCGTCACTGTTCATCGGTCTGTGCCAGGTCGAGGGTCGGCCCGAGGCACGGCCGCAAGGTCTGATCCGAAGCACGGTTTGGCACGAAGTGGGCTATACCGAGCTAGTCCGTCACTGTTCGTCGGGCTGTGCCAGGTCGAGGATCTGGGCACGGTGGGCGGCACGGCCTAGCACGCCCATATAGGTCGTGCCTATGCCGGCCCAGCACGGCGGTGGCACGTCGAGCACGGAGTATGCCCATCACGTTGTTGAAGTATAAGTGAATTGCCCACCTTCCCTCATCAGTTTAAACTTTTGGGTGAATTGGCTGGTGTATGCAACTCAATATAGTATCAGAGCCAAGAGGTCTCGAGTTCAAGACCCGGTTGACGCAATTAAAAAAAATAATTGCAGTCCACTTCTATTCCACGTCCTAGGCCTGAAGGAGCCTGCTCGTGAGGGGGAGTGTTGAAGTATAAGTGAATTGCTCACCTTTCCTCATCAGTTTAAGCTTTTGGGTGAACTGGCTGGTGCATGCAACTCAATACGCACGTGAGGGGGAGTGTTGAAGTATAAGTGAATTGCTCACCCTGGGCCGCCCGAAGAACACATTCGCCTCGGTGTTCGACTGCGCGACTGAGGCCATGCTCAACCGGGGAGTTGCCATGTAGCCGAGGCACCGATTGTTGCGGTCGCGAACTGGCTTGGGAGCCACGCCGAGCCACTGCGTGCACCAGCGCTGCCAGGTGCCACGCCGCTTTGTGCATGCCTCGCTGGGACCGCCTCATGCGCCGCCACGCGGACGACCACCTCGAGCCAGACCGGCACGGCAAGCACGACGGACCGTCGCGACCCGGCACGATTCAAGCAAGAAGCACGATGGATCTATGCTGGGTCGGCACAACGCCCACCTCTACCTATAGCATGGGGGTGTAGTATTGTCTCCAGCTGCTGCTTTCTTTGTCATGGCATTTGATGTTTTGTTCACTGTTTAGGGGGCCAAATTCTTACACCAGATATGTCGAGATGCTAATTGTGATTAAGAGTCTTCAAATCAAGCATTATGTCATTTCGGTCTAATGTTGCATCAGGTTTTAACGGTCGGTTACTAATCAGCGTCCGATTGCTCATAGATCTCCCTGCTGCATCTGGGAAAATTTTGCATGACTTTTGCTATATGTTAGACAATTGAAAGTTATAAAATAGGCATTTAGCAACAATATATTAATAAATAATCTTTCATTTCAATACTACTCACATATTAATCCAACAAGTGCAAAAATAGGTATTCACATAATCACATAACAATACCATTTACATTTCAATACCTTTCATTTGAAGTTGTAAAGTAGCATAGTTTCATCATCCTTCCATTGTCACATGCAAGGTTTGAAATCTTATTTTCGGATGACATCTCGGAGTTGACCGAAATCCAAAATCTCACCGAGATCTCAAAATTTCGGACAAATCTCGGACGCAATACAAAAACAAAAATTCAAATTCAGTCTTTTTTCACCGAGAAACGAAATTTTAGTCGGAATTCCTGAAATCTTGGCTAGATTTGCCGAGATTTTTACGAATTTGCACCGAGCGAAAAAAATAGCACAAACAATGTCTAAAAATTTTGAATTTTTTAGAGGTTCGTGACACATCAATTATGTTCTCATAAAAATTCCAGGTAATTATCAAGTCTAAGAAAATTTTGAAATGCAAACATTGCTATTGTCATAATAAAACGCTGACCAGCAAGTTTAAACCGAATGAAAACTTTAACAAACCACGTTATAAAATTTTAAAATTTTTTGTTCATGGTTATGATACATCGCTAATATTCTTGTAAAATTTTCAGATGATTATAAAGCTTCATGAATTTTTAAAAATTCGCATAAATACTCTTTGTTTCGATAAAAACTTCTTGACAAATGAAAAACCAAATGAAAAGTGGTCCAAACCAAGTTAGAAAATTTTATAAATTTTTTGAATGGTTCTAATCTATCATTAATATTTCTATAAAATTTTAATACGATGATCGAGCTTCAAGAATTTTAAAAAAATCTAAAAGTGCTATATCTTGATGAATGCCTGATGATCAATACATATATTTGTTTTAGCAATCAAAAAAGATTTAGAATTTTTAAAATTTTACAGAACGGTGCTAAGGAAATGCTTAAGATCTCATAAAAATTTTCAATCCTGATCTCACTTTAGTGAATTTATAAAATCCATACAAAGGGCATTGAACCATTTATGTTCTTTCAGTTTTTGATTTTTGAAATATAACAAATTAAGTTCAATGCTTACATAGATTTGATTAAGAAAACAAGAAATTTTAAAACTTTTAGAGAATGGTACCGAGGCAATTTTTAATCTCTCATAATAATTTTGGATCATGATCACACTAAAAAATTATAAAATTATGACAAGGTTATTGTCGAACTATGTTCATTCTATTTTTGATTTTTTTAAAGATAACAAATGAAGTTCAATTATTTTCAAAATTATTATGTATGATCCTACACTATTAAAGATAGTACCATAAATTTATTACACTATTAAAGATAGTACCATAAATTTATTTGATCTTTTTATAAAAATCTGATAGTGTTTCTGTGAAAATTTTAAAACGTCAAAAAATTTGGTTTTTTAACAAATTTTCATGGAAAATGACTTTCTTAAGGGTTGTTGGACCAAATTCAGCCATAAAAAGTAAAAAAACTGAGATTTCACATAAATTTCTGAGATTACAGTAGCAATTTAGTTTTTTTAATTTTTTTTACTTAGTCGGATTTTGGATCCCATCCCAACTGGAATCAGAAATCTCAGCTGATATTTCGGCGATTTTTTGAACCTTGGTCACACATATGCTTTGTTTGATCTATATGAACATAATGTTAGTAAAAATTGAGTTACAATGAAATAAAACAAAATTTCGGCACGTCCTTTGCTATATTTTAGATAATATGAAGTTGTAAAGTTGGCATATGTCAATATTATGTCAACAAGTAACCTTTCATTTCAATACCATTCATATATCAATCCAACAAGTGCAAAAAATAGGTATTCACATATCAATACCATTCACATTTCGATACCTTTCATTTGAACTTGTAAAGTAGACGTGTTTTCGTCGTTCTTCTCGTATACATGTCATGTTGGACCTACACGGACGCCATGTTAGTAAAAAAATTTAAATTTTAATGAAATGAAACATTTCCTTTGGGCTCAAAAATGTATTTTCTTTTTTCTTTTCTTTTCTATTATCTACATTTTTAATGGCTTAAAAACATCTACAAACTTCATTTTTTTTAAAAAAATCACATCAGAGGTCATAAAGCTATTAATACTAATTTTAGAAAAATTTTGAATATTTTTTTTTAAAAAAATTGAATTTAAATTTGAACTTGAGCGGTAAATCAAACAAAATTCGGTCCGGTTTTCAATGAAAAGTGAAACCTTGTTGCTAGCCGATATGAACGAATGAATACTCGATTGTCGTGATCCATCGTTCCCTACCTAAGGTTTGGTTTGAGATTTATTTTTTGCTTGTTCTAGCAAAGGTAAATAAAGAGACATCTCAAGCGAAAAGTGCAGGGGTGCGCGCACAGGCCCCTTGTGGTCTGTGGGCCACACCGGTGTTGTACCACATGCCCGAATAGAGGTGGGCGTCATGCCGGGTCGGCCGGTTTGGCACGGGCTCATCGTGTTTCGGGTCTAAACTGTGCCGGGCCACGACGGTCTATCGTGCTTTCGTGCTGTGTCGGGCCGCCCAATTTTGTCTTTAGCGAGCTCGATTCTGCCCATTTGCTCTTCGTGCTCGCCAGGTCGCGTCGCCTGTGTCCGCCCATTTATACTATTACTATGAGAGAAAATGATCACGAATTTCTTTCTTTCTTTATCTGTCTAGAACTTCCCTCTTCTCTGGTCGAAACAAAATCCTAATGTATTTATTGTTCTCGATTTTCTTGATATAGTTGCTCCTTTCAGTTACATATATGTAGCTATGCATTTACTCCTTGATTTGCTCACACATATATACAATGCATCGATGCATTCCCTTTTTTTTCTCTAGTCTATCCAGAGTTTTCTTTCATTACTCCTTGATTTGCTCACCCACACATATAACATAGGTGCGTGCCTATTTTTAGTCGCGTCTTACCGAGCACGGCCGGACTATCGTGCGTGCTAGGTCGCGCCATCGTGCCGATTAGCGAGCTTCGGCACGCGCAACCCGTTTGGAAACGATTCATCTTGCCGAGCCGTGGGTCGAAATTTGGATCGGACGTTGTCGGCGTACTGCTATTGGGTACCTCTTCGCCGACAAAGCGGTCAACACGGCGGTCGACACGTCAGCCCACGGCGCGCCCGGCGAAAGCAGTGGGCGAACGACGCCTTTCGCCCCGGCGAAAGCAGCCCACGTGGCGCCCGGCGGCGGTGGGCGGCGGATGGCGAAAGCACGCCTCGCTCGCCCCGCCGCAAGGCAAAAGTGGTGCGAGGTGGCTTCACCGAAGGCTCCTTCCCTGTCGCACTCGCTCGGGCAACAGACGGCGATGTCGAACTGTCAAGCTGAGATTTTGCTATAAGCCCATTCCTCCGACGCCTCACCCAACTGTCAAGAAGGGTCACATCCCGGCGGACGGGCGAAGCCATCGTCGGCATTTAATGATTTGGAGGAACGGGACAAAGACGGGAAGGGTAATAAATGTATGAAGATAAGCATGATGACCGCCCTTGCACTGCCTACCGGCCAGCCTATATAAGGGCCTCGGGTGCATGGGAAAAGGGGTCAAGGTTGAGGAGAACAAGCAAGAGTACCATGATAGAGAGCCTAAGGAAGAACTTGTAATTCCCAAGCTTTGTCTTGTGCGGTTTTGAACACTCTCTATAAGCAATCTAGCAGAAGTAAGGTCATACCCGAGGAAAAGGGGCTGAATCGGGTAAAAATCTGTGTTGTTCCTAGTTCTTAGTGGTCGAAGCTCGTTCTTGGGGGAGTTCTAGGGTTTCCCTCGCTAGGTTTAGCCCGCCAAGACGCCCTCCTTCGAACAAAACCGGTCCGTAGACTCTGGGCTGTCGGCGGAATCTGGCAAGCGAGGCGAGTAGGGGCTAGTGGTTGGCTTCTCCACCAACTCCCCATGAAGCTTTGGTGTTCTTTGTTCCGTGGCAGACGCATCCGAAGATGGCGGATCTCAGCATCAGAATGTCGCAGGGGCGAGTGACGACCAAGGCGCCTCTCGGTCATCGCGCCGGTTGAGGGACCGTCTCACCCCGCTTCGCAGGCGGCTTCTTGTTCCTTGGGAGCGGGAGCAACCGTGCGCCGCAGGCTGGCCTTGGAGGCGGCCACTCCTGCCCAGAACTTGCACGCAGCCCGTGCTCTTCTGGACCACCCTCCGGTGGAGTTCGCGGGAGACTCCCCGGCCACTCCGTGGCTGCGAAGCATCGCCGGCCTCGTGGACGCGGCCCAGCTTAAGGTAGGGCCCCCCGGCCAGTCAGGTACCAGTCGTACCTTGACGCCTAAGGCACATGCAGGGCACTCTCAGGCCTCCAGCCGCCCTAACGAGAAAGGCCCTGGCCAGGGGGGCCGGGGTCCGAGAAGGGGCGCGCGCAATCCTGGTCCCGGTTCCTCGAGGAACCGTGTGGACCTCCGCTCTCACCTTGATGAGAGCCGCCGGCAGCGCGGTGATGACCTCCGTGGTCGCCTGCCGCGCCGCCCGGACCAAGAGCGCTGCCACGGTAAGCAGGTGGCAGCTGACGATGAGAGTCCCCCCCATGGCTCTCATCCTCGGAACCAGGAGGAAGTTCACTCCTCTGGCTCTACGAAGAGTCGGGCCTCGCGCCTCCATGAACGGTCTCCGGACCGAGCCTCTGGTGAGCGGCTCGGCTCTACTCTGGCGTCGGGTGCAGCCTTCTCCCGTGCGCGATCACAGAATTGGCCGGACAGTTCGCCCGGCAATATAGAAAAATATGACGGCACCACCAACCCGGAGGAGTTCCTCCAAATCTACACGACGATGGTGCGGGCAGCTGGCGGATCCGAAAAGGTCATGGCCAATTACCTCCCAACAGCCTTGACAGTGCTCGCCCGCTCTCGTCGCTAAACCTCCCCCGAGGATCGGTGCACTCGTGGGGAAAGTTGTGCGACATCTTTGTCACCAATTCTCAGGGCTCCTTCGCGTAGCCCGGTGTGGAGGATGAACTCCACGCTCTGGAGCAGGAAAAGGGGGAGTCGCTTCGCGACTTCATTCGCGGTTCGCCATCGCCGCAACACAATCCCCCATCTCCGAGCAATCGGTCGCCATCGCCGAGAGAGGTGTACGCGACCGCAAGATGAAGGAGAAGATGGCCACCGCACCATCGGCTCCACCTCCCGAGCTCTTCTCCCTCGCACATAAGTGTGCGCGGCAATGAGGCGAGGGGCGGTCTGGCACCAAGGGTGGCGTGGCAAGGACGAGGCCGGACCTCGAAGGGTTCGTCCGCTGCAAGAAGGTGCGAAGCCGAGGCGGAGAAACCGAGCGAGTCCGCCACCGAAGCGCGACGACGAAGAAGATCCCGCGCCTCAGAAGCGCAACCGCCGCGACCGGCGTGATAATCGCCGCGAGCGGCGCGACGACCGTCGTGACCGCCGTAACGATCGCCGTGATCGGCGTGATGACCGCCGCGGTCATGGGAACGACCGCCGCAATCAAAAGGAGGGCGAGCCCTACTGCCCGATACACAAGACCAATACCCATGACCTAGATAATTGCCGGGTCGTGGACAAGATGGTGGAGAAGCGGCTCAAGGAGCGCCGCCCTGACGATGATCAAGATGAAGATCCCCCGCTGGCCTTCCAACAGGCCGATCACGTGGTGGCCTATATTCATGGTGGTTCGTCCACCTTCCCCTCCAACGCCGCTTACAAACGGCTGAAGAGGGAAGTGTGTGCCACCACATCAAGTTCGGGGGCGGGTCGGATGCTGAAGTGGTCTGAGCAAACGCTCACCTTCAGTTAGGCTGACCATCCCGAGGGCGCTAACGGCCTGGGGCACCTCCCGATCGTAGTGTCGCCCACCGTCCGGAACGTGCGGCTCACCGCGTCTTTGGTGGACGGGGAGTTCTATCAACCTCTGTCCTCCTCGGTGTTCTGGCGCTTCAGATCCATGGCGAGATCTGCGCAGACTACGCCCTTCTTCGGGGTAGCCCCAGAGGCTGGTTTGATGCCCCTGGGACAGGTGCGCCTCCCCGTTACCTTCGGGGAGAGGGACAATTACCGCACCGAATTGGTGGATTTCGAGGTCGCCGACTTCGACCTCCCCTATAATGCCATACTCGGCCGACCGGCGTTGGCCCAGTTCATGGCGGCCACCCACTGCGCGTACATGGTGGTGAAAATACCGGGGCCCGCTGGCCCCATTGTGATCAGGGTGGATAAGGCCGAGGCCTTGCGCTGTTTCAAGGTTGCGCAGGACCTGGCCGGTGCCACCTGCGTTGGGCGCCTAGACGCCGCTTCCTCGGGAGCCCCTCAGGCCCGGACCCGCGCCTCACCCGGCTCCGCCGGTGAGGTTAAGGTGGTCGCCCTGAGCGCGGGCGAACCCCGAAAGACCGTCAACATCGGCGCCAACCTCAGCGCCAAATAGGAAGACGCGCTCGTCACCTTCCTCCAGTCCAATTCCGACGTGTTCGCCTGGCAACCGTCCGATATGGCTGGGGTCCCTAGGGAGGTGATCGAGCACCGATTGGCAATGCTCCCCGAGGCGCGTCCGGTCCGGCAGAAGGTCCGGAGGCAGGCGCCCGAGCGTCAAGACGCCATTCGAGAGGAGGTGGAGAAGCTGCTGAGCGCGGGGATCATCCGGGAGGTCTCTCATCCTGAGTGGCTCGCCAACCCCGTGCTCGTCATGAAGTCCAACGGGAAATGGCGCATGTGTGTCAACTTCACCGACCTCAACAAGGCCTGCCCGAAGGACCCTTACCCCCTGCCGCGGGTCGATCTCATTGTTGACTCCACGGCCGGGTGCGAACTATTGTGCTTCCTGGACGCGTACTCCGGGTACCACCAGATTAGCATGGCGCTTGAAGATGAAGAGAAGACCGCTTTGTAACCCCTATGGGAGTCTCATGTTATGTAAGGATGGCTTTTGGTTTAAAGAATCTTTGGTTCCACTTACCAACGTGCCATGCACATTACCTTCCGCCCCCAGATAGGGCGAAATCTTGAGGTGTACGTTGATGATTTAGTCGTGAAGATCAAAAGGAATGAAGAACTGATCCAAGACCTGGAGGAAACCTTTGCTAACCTCCGGAAGAATTGCCTGAAGCTCAACCCAGAAAAATGCGTGTTCGGTGTGCCCTCCGGCAAGCTGCTGGGCTTTCTGGTGTCCAACCGGGGCATTGAAGCCAATCCTGACAAGATATCGGCCATCGAGCACATGAAGCCGCCAGCGCGACTCAAGCAGGTCCAATGCCTGGCCGGTCGCCTGGCCTCCCTGGGGCGGTTCATTGCCCGGTTAGGAGAGAAGAGCTTGCCTCTGTTCAAGCTGCTGAAGAAGACAAACCACTTTGAGTGGACTGAAGAAGCCCAAAAGGCGTTTGAAGAGCTGAAGCAGTACCTTTCCTCTCCCCCGGTGCTGGTCTCCCCCGCGCCGGGTGAGCCATTGCTCTTGTACATAGCTGCCACCCCCGAGGTGGTGAGCGCGGTGCTAATTGCGGAGAGAGAAGGCGTCCAAAGGCCGGTGTACTACATCGAAGGAGTCTTTGAGGCGAGACCCGTACCGCGAGCTCGAGAAGATCTTGTCGTGATCTGGTGGCGTCAGGAAGCTGCGCCATTATTTCCAAGGGCGGGAGATCACCGTGGTCACGGCCTACCCTCTGCGAGAGATCCTCCATAACCGGGAAGCTGAGGGCCGGATTGCAAAATGGGCGGTGGAACTGGGGGAATTCAACCTAAAATTTGTACCCCGCACCGCCATCAAAAGTCAGAAGCTGGCGGAGTTCGTTGCTGAGTGGACTCCCGCCGCTCCGGAAGCTGAAGACACCCCCGCGCCTTCTCCCTGGACCTTATTCTTTGATGGTTCCTTCAGGTTGGAGGGTGCGGGGGCTGGGGTCGTCCTGGTCTCCCCGACCGGGGACGTCCTCCAGTATGTGGTCGCCCTCGAGTTCAAGGCCACGAATAACGTGGCCGAGTACGAGGGCCTACTGACAGGGTTGCGCATCGCTTCGGCATTGGGCATTCGGCGTCTCCAAGTCAAAGGAGACTCCCTGCTGGTCATCAATCAAGTGCGGAAGGAGTTCCAATGTTCTGACCCCACCATGGCGGCGTACCTGGCGGAGGTCCGAAAAATGGAGCGTCATTTTGAAGGTTTGGGATATACCCATGTCCCCCGACGCGACAATCACCTTGCGGACGGGCTTTCGCAGCTCGCGTCCTCAAGGGCTCCTGTTCCGGTCGGAGTCTTCGAAGAAAGGCTATCGCGACCGTCCACCGCGGCCCCCGATTCGGGTGGGGACGATGGTGTATTGCCGCAGCCCCGATCCAGGCGGGGACGGCGGCAAGGCCATTGCGGCCTCCGGCTCAGGCAGGGAAGGCGGGGCCGCTGTCATGGCCCCCGATCTCGAGGAAAAACGGTGTACTGCCTCGGCCACCGAGTGCAGGAGGGAAGGCGGCAGTCTTTGCCAAAGCGGCGCCAGGAAAAGCTTCGGCCAGTGGGTACCCGGCGAACACCGAGTGGTCGCCGCGCTTGGCCAGGAAGATCAGTGGATGGATCCTATTCTAACCTTCCTGCGTGACCAAGTGATCCCCGACGATGATGCCTCAGCTGAGAAGATTGCACGTAAGGCCAAGTGCTATACCCTAGTAGGTGGGGACCTATATCGCCAGGGCAGGAACGGAGTTCTACTGAAGTGCATCACTTGGGAAGAGGGGAGCAACCGCTCTCGATATCCATGGAGGCGTGCGGAGCCATATGTCCGGTCGACGGCCGGTGGTAAGCGTTTACGCCAAGATTTTATTGGCCTACCGCCTCCAGATGCTTCTTGGTGGTGAGGACATGGCTTGTCGATTCTTCGCCGAGCAAATCCACCGACCGCCCGAGCTCGCAAACTATCCCGCTCTCTCGCCGTTTGCGATGCCGGGGCTGGATATCTGGTCCGTTCTCGAACCCGAGGGCTTCACCCACCTCTTCGTCGCCGTCGATAAATTCACGAAGTGGGTTGAGGCCGAGGCAGTGCGCGCCATCACGGCCGCCGCCGCCATCAAGTTTATGCGCGGGATCTTCGCCCGCTTCGGAGTCGCCAATCGCATCATCACCGATAACGGGACCCAATTCACCAGTGCGGCTTTTCTGGAATTCTGCGACGAAATGGGCACCAAGGTATGCTTTGCTTCGGTGGCCCATCCCATGAGCAACGGACAAGCGGAACGCGCCAACGCTACCAGTCTTGAAGGGCCTCAAGACAAGGCGTTGATCGGCTTCACAAGAGGGGCGCGCGGTGGACGGAAGAACTCCCGGCGGTACTGTGGTCGCTCCGTACCACGCCCAGCCGGGCCACGGGCGAGACGCCTTTCTTCCTGGTGTACGGGGCAGAGGCTGTTCTTCCTTCTGAGCTATCGCTCGGTTCCCCGCGCGTCTCGATGTTCAACGAAGAAGACCAGGAGGATCTCCGGCGAGAAGACGTCAACCTTTTGGAGGAAGTGCGGGATCGCGCTGCTCTCCGCGCCGCCCGCTACCAGCAAAGTCTCAGGCGGTACCACGCCACCCGGGTCTCTGAGAGAACAACGGCGATGCGACACAGTCTCCCGCAGAATTCAGACGCATGCCGGGTTGCATAAACTGTCTCCCCGATGGGAGGGCCCCTTCAAGGTGGTCTCGGTATCTCGGCCCGGGGCGGTCCGGTTGGCCACTGAGGACGGCGAAGAACTGACGAATTCCTATAACATAGAGTTACTGCGGAAGTTCTATCCATGAAGGACTTGTAAGTGCCCCGCTGCTCGCCCCGGACAGCCATGAGGTAAGACTCTCCCTTGGCTGGTTGGCGGCTTCTGGCGGTTAGTAAGGTTGTCGCCTAAAAGGCTTTCAATTTACCATTGTCGTCCATTTCTTTGCCCATAGAAGCAAGTTCTTTGTGCATGAATGTCGCTGGTTCCGTGTGTTGGCTAACTCCTTGATGATCCGTAAGAGTCACCTGGTGCCTGTGTCCGAAACAGGGCCAGGCGACGAGGCGGGCTAGTACGGTGCTCAAAAGCAGCCAGACGCCTCGGGTTGGCTCCCTGAAGCACCGCTGGTTGTCACCGCGAGCATCGTTAGTCTAGTACCCCTCCTGGAAGCCCGCTGCTTTGACGCACAGCGCCATGGTTTGACTTCCGAGAAATCGCAAGGACTTAGAAATCAAAAAGGAACCGGGGCTCATTCCGTGCGGGGACCTATATCGTTCGGATTTATCCTGCGTATGCCTACTCATTCTGTCAGCAGCGGTGCCCCGAAGCTTCTTCGTGGTCGCCCAGAGGCTCGGGGGCTGGTCGCCCCAAGCTCCTTCGTGGTCGCCTCAAGCTTCTTCGTGGTCGCCCAGAGGCTCGGGGGCTGGTCGCCCCAAGCTCCTTCGTGCTCGCCCGAGTCTCCGTGGTCGCCAGAGACTTGGGGCTAGTCGCCTGATGATATAAAAAGCAAGATAAGTGCTACTTGTCGCATTTTCGACCATTTTCTTATGTGCATATACTAAGATGGGTCAAGTTACGCGTGATTGTCGCAAGTGCCAAAAATTAACGGCCCCTCATGATCGAAGGAGATGTGTTAAAAGCGTTAACATTCGGTGCGGCCAAGCAACCGGGGTGCAAGTTAGACGTGGTACTCGGACACGGCTCGTACGCCTCGGGTTGGCTCTCTGAAGCACCGCTGGTTGTCACCGTTGAGTGCGTTGGTCTAAATACACTTCCGGAAACTTGTTGCCTTGCCACGTTACGCTGCGGCGCGCTTTCAGGCGATCATCAGGGTCCTAATTCCAGAAGGGTTTGAACCAAGTGACAATCCCGCGCAAAGACCAAGCTACGTCTAGCGTCTCCTGCCGGACTCGGGGCCGATTTTGCCTAAGTCCCGTATGACTTGTGTGATCCTTACTTGTGTTTGCAGCAAACACGCATAATCACTTGTGTTTAAAGGAAGACGAAGGCTTTTTGAGCAAAGAGATTGAAGAAGTAGAAGATGGGGTGCGCAAGGAAGAAGAAGGCGTAAAAACCGTTTGATACAGATGAACCTATCTATATATGCGCCCCTGCACCGATGGTTCACGGGGAAGACAAGATCGTGCGTCGCCTCGGGTCCCGAGAAAAATCTGCAGATACGCGGGAGGGGAACCAAGGCGGTCGTACCCTCATGAGTGGTGGCCCCACCCAGGAGCACGCTAGGCATTTAATGAAGGTTCTAAAGTAAGCTTTGATACGCGCTCGAGGCGGGCAGGGGCTCTTGTCGGCGTACTCTACTGAGGTACCCTCTTCGCCGCACTTCGCGGTCAACACGGCGATCGACACGTCGACCACGTGGCGCTGGCGAAAGCAGTGGCGAGCACGCCGCCGCCCGTGAGCGCAACCACGGCGCGCCCGGCGGCGGTGGCGAAACGCCTGCTTTCGCCCGGCGGCTGACCCGTGGCGCCCGGCGGCGAGTGGGCGGCAGATGGCGAAGCACGCCTGCAAATCCGCCGCAAGGCAAAAAGGTGGTGCGAGGTGGCTTCACCGAAGGCTCCTTCCCTGTCGTCATCGTTCGGCAACAGCAGGCAGCGATGTCGAACTGTCAAGCTGCGAGATTTACGCTACAAGCCCATTCCTCGGCGCCTCTCACCAACTTTGTCAAGAAAGGGTCACATCCGGACGGACCGAAGGCGAAGCCATGCGTCGGCATTTAATGAGGCGGAGGAAGGAACAAAGACGGGAAGGGTAATAAATGTATGAAGATAAGCATGATGACCCTCCTTGCACCGCCTACGGTGGCTGGCCTATATAAGGGCCTCGGGTGCATGGGAAAAGGGGTCGAAGGTTGAGGAGAACAAGCAAGAGTACCATGATGAGAGCCTAAGGAAGAACTTGTAATTCCCAAGCTTTGTCTTGTCTGCGGTTTGAACACTCTCTATAAGCAATCTAGCAGAAGTAAGGTCATTATTGAGGAAAAGGGGCTGAACACGGGTAAAAAATCTGTGTTGTTCCTAGTTCTTAGTGGCCGAAGCTCGTTGCGGGGGAGTTCCTAGGGTTTCCCCTCGCTAGGTTTAGCCCGCCGCGAAGACGCCCTCCTTCCGAACAAAACCCGGTCCGTAGACTCTGGGTCTGTCAGGCGGAATACGCCGACAGACGTGCCTCATCTTGACCCAAAATAGCCCAGCCCAGTGTCCACCTCTATGCCGGCAGCTGCGGTTAAGTCGAAACACCCTCGAAAGAACGTGTGGCCATGAGCAGGTTTCGCTATACCCAAATCACGATTTTTTTTGTTTTTAATTATCGCTAAGAATTAGTCAAAAATCATCGAAACCAAAAGGTTAAACAAATCAATTATTTTTAAAAAATTAAAATAAAATAAAAAAATCAACCACTTTTCACTATTATCGAATGATTTTGATCGAAAACCGATTGATATTAACCGAAAATCGACCGGATAATCGAATATTTCTTAGGGCTGATTTTCTGAGCGATTTTCACCGATATGTGTGGCCATCTTATTTCTAGTATTTGGATATGCCACCAGATTGATCAGCGCACCGGTCGGCTGGTATCTATTATACTGGATGATACGAGACATGCTATACCGTTGGAAGTGATTCTAATAGTATAGCGTATGGTAGTACTACTCTTCTTTTTTGCGTGTGTGTGAGCGGGCAGACGGCCAAAGTTGTGAACTATGTCCGTCTCTCCAGCGAGTCGGCGGTGACAAGCTGGCAACCGACGAATAGGTTATCTGTGTCAGATCCAAAACATAACACACTTTTGAGCATTCCCAAAAAAACTCACTTGTGAAGTTATATCCTAAGCTTGCATTGAACAAAACTGAAGATCAAGTGAAATCCAGGACCTCTATTGATCATGAACTCCACTGGATCCTAGATGCCGCCGAAGATGATACAAGGAATGATGCAGGAGCATCCAACTTAAGGTGATGATGCCACCATTGGACATGCTTCTCCTCCTTTTAGCAATAATAGCAAACACCAAGATAGGGCCATATATAGCGATGATGCACTGTTGGTCAAACTTTATCCTCTCTCTCTCTCTCTCTCTCTCCTTTCTGGAGCATTGCCGACTCCGTAGGGTGCTGAAAAGCCATCCTTTCAGCTTCAGCAAAGACAGCTCGAATGACAGGATAATAATACTAACTGTTATACATAAGAACATATTCATACAAAATCATATTTTGAGTCCCTGGTAGGCAGGCTCCGCCGGTAAAATCATGCACTTTTTTTTTTTGAAAGAATACACATAGCACTCATTTCTAGACAGATTGCTTCATCACTACGGAGAAACAGAAATTGCTAGTACGCATAGCATTTGTAGACATCACTGTCTGGATAAGTCGACGGCAATTCAACTGCGATGCAACTATGTAATGCTGGTGATAATTGCTGCAAAATCTATATTTTCTTAAGATGAGACATATAAACTTAGATATCGTTGTCAAGCGAGGTGCCGCGTTAACGCTTCCTTCAATGATTACGGCTTTGGCTTGGAAACTTGGATCAAAACGACAGCAAAACGGTTGGCTCTGGATAAGACAATTGATTGGCATTGCGTTGATTTGGAGAGAGAGAAAAATGCAGTAGGCAGCTTTTGTTCGTGTGGAATTCAAGCTGTTGTGTTTGACCTTTCTTTGATCGGTTTTTGTCTCTACTAACAGAAACTCACTAGAAAGATTGAAAGAATGATATAAGGTGGCAAGTTTGAGTTTTTGGTCGGCATTATGACTTGTCCTTCGCAAAATAGTTGCTCTGAATCTGTGATGCCCTTTTCAGTTAACAGAGGGTACCCCTTTGATCCTCTCTCTTTCTCACTCTGCTCTAAAAAGAAGCTCGAGCCTCTAAGCTCGTGACTTGGAAAATCAAAACCTTTGGGACACTGGGCCTACACTCCGTTGCCATTTTCCATTCATTTTCTAAAGCAGGATGTATCGATGTCAACATTATGGGCCCAACAATGGCCCATGTAATTTCATTATCGACCAAATTGAAATGAACCTTTTCCAAGCAACAAATGCCTAAAAAAAAGTGTTTTTAATAAACAAACCTACAAATGTTTATACTTATTCATGCAAATTGTATTTACATTTGTTTTATTTTTTATGCATTTTATTTATGCTCGGTTCTCCGTAGTCTGCACTGACAATTTTGATGTACAAATTGAGGGTCTACAGAAACGTAAATGGGAACACAGAAAGGGAAGACAGAAGCCTTTTCCAAGTTCAGAGGAGAAAAATCCTTGGGCTTTGGACAAAAGGAGACGATGCTTTACCGGTTGTGCTAGCTACTGCTGCAACATAGCTTCACGGTCACGGCTAATCCGAGAGAAGCCGGTAGATAAGTGTTGCTTTCGCTGAGTTAAAAGAGTGTGCGACGCATGAGATGTCTAAAACTTAAAGGTGAACCGTCGCCGCGACCCATACCTCCTCAAGATATCTCTGAGTCGACGGGTCAGCGCTTACGATCTCCCAGTTGATGCTTGTCGAGGAATTAGTAGTGTGGTCTCAACTCTTGTGTACTTCTAGCTCTTGCAATTTCTCAAGTGGTTATGCTACGTATCTTGTGCTGTTTTATTTATTGGATGAATGATCCATTCGTGCTTGCGTACGTGGGAGATGTGGGCACAAGCTGCAAAATAAAGCTTCGGTGCTTATCAACAAGAAAATTGTATCAGTTAAAAAAAAATGAAAATTGAATATATAATCTATTCTGCCGATTCCTTTTATATTATACATGGATTCATCTCAGACCAATAATGTAGGTCTGGACCTACGTGTCAGTGAAACAATCCGTGTGAAATAAAAAAAAGTTACCGAGGGCACATACAAACTTGTGCCGTGTGCCCTTTCTTGTTTGGATATGACCATGTGGGAAGAGTTTACCTTTAGAATTTAGCTTCTTGCAAAGCAGCAAAAGCAATGGTTTGTGTTGTTTTTACGGTGAAATTATACAGTATTTTGACCTTCTCCATTACGTGTACGTTTATTTTCCAGTGGAGAAATTGTACATTTCTAAAAGCACAAGAATTAATTGAATCACTCTAATGGTAACTATAGTTCTAGTTTTCTCTAATGAAAATAGATTAAACTTACACATGGGATGTCTCCAGCATTTATAATTTTGCATATATAAGCTTTGTGTCAAACAAAAAAAAGTTCTCAAGGAAAATAATAATATATATTATTTTTTTATCATCATGGGTTGTACAACTGTTATGGTATCTCTATATTGTGGCTAACGGCCATGGTTTGAATCCTACTAACTACATATTTGGTGAATTTATTATGGATTTTCTAGAATTTAATTCCCGGACCTTTCAATAGTTAAGCCTCAAAGGTGTATATCTTTTTCCAGAATTTTCCAGAATCAATTGCACCCTTTGTAGAACAAAATGTATAAGTTTTTTGTGTGTGTGTGTGTGGGGAAAAACTCAGACTTAAAGATCAATTATTCTATGCCACAGAAGAATCGAGATTGATCTAGCTAGAAACAAAGCAGGGAAAAAAGCAAACCGTAGATGATCGCTGTCTATCTGGTGACGTCCAAGATAGTATAGCATAGCTCAGCGATAGATGGGGAAATTAAAGAAAAAAGAAAAAAAAAAGGAGAGAAATGGAGCATCACTCAGGACAGATGGTTCAGGGAGGGACATGTTACAAGACATTTTCCAGTTTTGGCCTTACATGTCTGATACGGTGGAGATTCTTTGCCCCTTAATATCACTTCTTTGTTTTACTGACAAAAAAAAAGAGCTAGAGATTCCCAGTTTGTGTGTGTGGAAACTCTTTATTGTATCACTAGGTACACACCAAAACCACAAAACTTTTCTAGACCCACAAAATGGTTGGTCGTTTTCCTTTGTATCCTGCTAACTTTTCAGATTGGATTGAGTAGTTTAACTCGATCAAAGACAAAATTAACACGTCTTGTAAGGTAATATGCCTCGCGCACATAGTTGTGAATACATTCTAATTTCCCTTAATTTTTTTTGAAACGAGAGGCAGGAGCTCTGCCCAATGCATTAAGAGAGAAAGTAACACCGAACAGTTTTCGAGAAGGGGGAAAGAAAGCAGAGAAAGAAAGAACAACAACGTACAAGGACGGAATGGATCTCCCTGATTGAAACCCGGAGAGCCGACCTAGAACAACTAGAGACAACCGGTTACAAAAACACTACAACACCCCGAAAGCAACTTGGCGATTGTCGATGTCCTGAGAGATAGCGCCGACCACCTGTTGCACCGTGCGGTAGGAGTTATTGAAAATCCTATTATTTTTCTCTTTCCAAATGTTCCATAGGGTAAACGCGACCGCCCATCAAAGCCCTTCCTTTGCATGGAGGAAGCCGCCGCCGAGTCGTACCACCAGAAACATTATCAAGCTGGCCCGACGGTGGTCGCACCGAGGCTCACTGGCGACTTAGCACCGTTCGCCAAACCTGTCTTGCGAACGGACAAAGCAGCAGCAAATGGTTGGACGTCTCAGGATCCGTGCCGCAAAGAACGCACGTAGAGGAATGTGGCCATCCTCGACAACAAGCTGTCGAGGCGTCGAGCTTTATCTGCACAAATAACCATTTGCTGCTTAGAGTGGTATATTTCTGCCTTCCCTTTTCATTTGAATTCTCAAAAAATAGTATTGCCCTTATGATGATTTTGGCATATAGATTACTTTCGGTTCAGGTTAAGAGGTGGGTGGTTTTGAACCCGCTAAACACAAGGTAGGGAGGGATAACTTAATCTGAACAAAGCATTTTAACTCCTAACATTGGATTAGATTAGCACACCAAAAAAAAGTGGAACAAGCTAACCTACTTCCCCAACCTATGTCAAGGTTTAGGGCCGAAGATACTTGGCTTGCAAAGTTTGGTAAATAACACAATACTTCATTTTTACTTGTCATATTAGAATACATGAAATGAACCTTTTAAAACTTTAACAAAAAATATTTATATTGCTGAAATAAAAATTATATTATTACATTTTTCAAAAGTACAAGTACTTCTATATGATTGTATTTCAATTTTTTCTAATATATATTTAGAAAAAGGCAATGGTCAAACGGGTGTACTAGAGAGTAGAGACTACATGTCCAAAGTGGCAAGCAAAAGGAGAACAGAATGTGTACCAATATTATATCGGAGAGAATCAAAGGCTCCTTAGCCACGCCACATCACCATTTTTGCAAAAAAAAAGTCCTCCAAAAATTCTAAAATTACGTTTAGGGTGCAACTTAAAATCTACCATCAACGCTTTCCAGATTAGCAGATTTCTCTCTCTAAAAGAACATTTCAAATTGCTCGTTCTAGAAGGAGATGGCCATGTCAACATGCTTACTGTTTTCAAAGTACAAGTGAAATATTTAAAAAATATTCTCCTTTTAACCTTGCTTCCTTGTTAAATGAAAAGGACTATATATATCAAGTAGTATGATGCAGGTGCAAGTACAGCTATTGAGTACATGTTAGAAATAGCCATGGGTACCATCCATCCACTTGACCGTGACTTGGTGCCCAAGATGCCCGAACGGTATTATTGTGGTAATAAATTGAGAGAGATTATCCAAAGCAAATTTCTTTTGGAAAAGATTAAACTAATCAAATGGGCGCCATCGTCACGAAGCACTAAGGTCCTCTTCACCCGAGTTTCCATCTTCCACGGGCCAGGGTCCCCATCGAACGGCCAATATTGCTCGGCGTGGAAATGCCTTTCCCTCTTCTTTTTCTCCGCCATCGCCATGCCGTCTCTCTCTTTCCCATGCACACCTCGCAAAATCCTCAAATTACAAAATGGCCCTCTACAGCAACTCTACAAGATACACGCCCATTAAACTTGCTAGCGGTGAAGTACTAAGTATACAAGCCACATTCACATGATTAGAATCATAGTACGATTTTTTCCCGTCAATATGTCGAAAGCGGATACTTCGTGCCGATGGCCAAATTAAAGAAAACGGGTGGAGGATTCAGCAATTACGTCAAAGGATGGGCGTGTAACCGGAAAAGGATTTCTTTTTGGGAGCTTTAGCTATCGCGAGAAAGAACCGTCGACACGTCTCCTATGCAAGTATGGCAACCAAACCGCCTTATTACATCCTCCACCGGTTCGTTTCGTTTTTCTTTCCCATCTCTCTCTCGTTGTCAAGAGAGAAAAGACAGAGAAAAACCATCGATATATATCTCTATCTATAAATTTTTTTCCTTCCTGTGATAGACATATACTTCACACGATACCAATAGTTGGGTTTCCAGAAGCCCCGGCCGGCCGAATTGAATCGATCCCCTCCTCACCAGCATCCATCCATCGTCCCCTGGCCTCCTCCCTAGCTTATCAATCCACTTCTTCGATTCTACCCCTCGATCGAGCAGGTAACAAATAATTCGTTAATACTATTATTAACCGGGCCCCTTGGGCCATCACATCATATACATATGCTTCCTCCCTGTTTCTGCATTCATCTCGTGTAGACCTGAGTTAGCAGCTGATTGATTCTTTCTGCTTCTTGCTTTTGTGATTGCAATCTGAAGGTGTTGAGTGCAGAAGGAACATGTGTATCTGATAGCTAGCTAGCTAGCCCTGGAAGAAAGGACTTCGTATATCATGGTAAGTTTTTCTTCTTCTTGGCAATCTGTACAGACATGCATGTATCGATCTGTGCAGATAGATGTACATGTAGCTAGCTAGCTTCTAGTAGCTATGGAGAGTTGCATTGGGTTTGGAGGAGGAGATGATGTTGATTTTGTAATTGGTGTGCGTACGTGCATGGAGATGTGGTGCAGGTGATGGTGAGCGTGCAGAGCCCGAGCCCGATGGTGCGGTCGGAGGAGGACCTGGGCCCGCCGTGGCTGCGGCCGCTGCTGGGGACGAGCTTCTTCGCGCCGTGCCGCGCGCACCCGGACCTGAGCAAGAACGAGTGCAACCTCTTCTGCCTCGGCTGCACCGGCGACGCCCTCTGCGCCTACTGCCTCCCCACCCACCGCGACCACCACGTCGTCCAGGTACGTACTTACTGCAAGCTTCGGCCTCTCGCTTTGCTGGCGGCGGCGGTTGTACGTGTGGTGGGGTACAATCACATCATATATGGATGTGTGCGTGCAGATACGGCGGTCGTCGTACCACAACGTGATCCGGGTGTCGGAGGTGGGGAAGCTGATCGACATCTCGCACGTGCAGACGTACGTGATCAACAGCGCCAAGATCGTGTTCCTCAACGGCCGGCCGCAGGCGAGGCCGGGGAAGGGCGTCACCAACACCTGCGATATCTGCTGCCGCAGCCTCCCGGACTCGTTCCGGTTCTGCTCTCTCGGCTGCAAGGTAACTCGCTAGCTAATTCTTCTACTTAATTCTCTTCTTCATTTTCTCTCTCTAGTCCCTCTCCTTTTCCTCTCTCTCGAAAGTTTGTGCAGTAGAAGTAGTATTTGCCTGAGGTTTGGTGTGGGGGTCACGGCCGGTCACCCGGGGGCAATGCAATGTAGTCCTGTATTATGGTTCCTGGATCCATATGAGGTCTAGCTTTCAAACTTTTATTTTTAAACATATATTATTCTATAATTTCGAGATGACCTTTCACTACTTTTTCTTTAATGCATGCATCTTCCCTTTAACTATTTTCGATATCATATACTATCATAAACTAAAATAAGATATATCATCTAAAAATAATAAATGATCTAATGAAGATGGGTAACACGATCTTATGTATATGTGTCTTAGCGCATGTGCAATATAATAGAACTATATCTATTAAGAACAAAAGGAGCGTATAGTATGTTGTGCGTGTTTAATTTGTGCACAGCTCGTGCGTGTCCACCTGAGGGAAAAGTAGCGGTATCCTATAGCGGAAAGCGGATGCAGTGGGAGAGGAATTTGCGCACACAAAGGACCAGCAACAACTCACGACTCTCTCTGTGTCTATATATATATATTCGTTAGGGATATGGCCAGGGTCGCCGCACTCCCATGGTTCCCTGCATGCTTTCTACCTCGGATAATCACCAATATGGCCAACTGCATTGGCCGGCACTGAACTGAAGAACCTGCATCCATGCATGAACCTCTTGTAGAGTATCATAAAGTACCGTGCTTGTTGCACCTTTGAGAGAAGAATGCAGTGGTATGAGATGACTGGTGCAAATTAAAGGGCATTTTGTTCTTGTTCTTCACATGCTCTTTGCGCTGAACTCTAGTAGAATAATGGATGGAATGTGTGTGCAAGCATAGGGTTGCCATGGATAGGACTTTGAGTTAGATGTCCTTAGCAAACAGGGAGCTAATCAGGAAATTTGAGGATTTCCAAACCAAAAAAAAAAAAACGAGGTGCACATACCTTCGTACCTTTTTTTCCCTGGAAAACCAGCTTATAAGTCTTCCTGGCAAGTTAATTAAGGCCCTCCAAGCATATTCAATTCAGAATATTGAGAATATTGTCAGGTTTAGACCTCATTTAGAATGCAGGAATTTTACAGGAAGCAATTCAATTCATACAAGAACCAAGAAAATTTTCACCTTCTAAAGGTGGCTTTAGTATAAAGTATAAACCAGGCTTGCGTCGTAGGTTTGGGTCTTTCTTTTTTCTTCGTTTGTACTGCCAAGTGACATTCTATCGGCAGGTCCCAATTATTGCCCTTTGAACTTTGGGTGCGTTGGTACGTGCGCAGCCGTTAAATGTGGCTAAAATGGGTCCCCATATCTATCTCCTATTCTAGCCCGCGTCCATGTCCATTAAGTATATATGCTGCTGCAAATAGAGACCATGGGCGATACAATTTGCCAGAATAGAGGATTACTTCATCTTCAAATCATAACCTGCTACTGCCTTTTAATCATGTTCTGTTATCTATATGTAGCAAGCGAGAGATATGCATGTATCTTTATTATAAGCTGCATGTCCATTTGATTGCAATTGAAATGAGTATTATATAAAAAGTGTGGCCCAAGGAGTTGAAGCTAGAGCACCAATCTAGTTTAGGAGAAGGCAGCTTTCAGGGAGTAGGTAAACTTGAGACATCATCTCCGGATCTTCCCGCGATAATGCGCTTCTTGTTTCCCCTTTCTTTCAGAGAATGCATCATACATCCAGTTAACCCCTTCCTTCAGAAAAGAAAGGGTTCGCGTTATCCAGATAAAGTTGACTTCTTCGGAAGTGATGTTCTACCGAATCACCTTGCTGTGTGTTTGTTGGGTTTGGATATATATGAAGCCATGGATATGGTAATTGTTGCAAATTTTGGTGTTCTTTGCAAGTTTATCAAAGGGAGAATGGGACTGACATCGCTTTGGATCAGATATCGTTCGTCGTCTTGTAGCGTACTATTTTCTTCTTTGGAATTTCCCACATTCACACCAATCAGATATCTTTTTTGCAATTTTTTTTTGTGTGTGAAACTCTTGTAGATTTTTTGCGTTTCAAACGAGCCTTTTCGTAAGGAGGATTACCGGTTAATGTTCATCTCAGCAGGTGTAACGTGATGGCTTCATGGCTAGACATATGTAGCACTACTAGGTAGTAATTTTCATTTTGTCTTGACAAAATTGAAGGGAGTCACCAGGCAGGTAGGTCCTTTTGCAAGCTCTAGAAAATTTACAAAAGCTAATCGGTGTCAATGAGACAAGGATTTGATGTGCTCGGGGGCTGCAGTTAGTGCAAGGACGACATATGGATAATAATACGCTACGTCATGAATTTTTTCACACGTCTTCATCAGCTCACTTCACTGCAGATTCCTTTGATACTTGTGGCCATGATAAATTCAGAGCCTACACTTTGCTAATCTTATTTCCGGTGCATTAGTATAATGATTTTACTTGCAGTTATTCACTGACACATGATTGTTTGATGCGATTTCAGCTCGGAGGAATTCAGTGGGACCAGAGCCTGACATTTGCCATCCGGCCGAAGCGCGGCCAGGACTCGGGCGGCGACGGGTCCGGCTCGGACGACTCGTTCAGTCCCAAGAAGCTCCGGAAGGCCGGGTTCGAGCTCGGCCGGTTCGACCGGGGGATCCGGTGGTCCGACGACGAGGGCAGCAAGTCTAACACCGGCTCGATCACGCCGACGACACCGCCGATCAACCGGTGCCGGCCGTCCAGGAGGAAGGGCATCCCCCACCGCGCCCCATTCTACGGCTAGACACCAATGAAACCACTCAGTCTTCACTCCCCATCCGAAGTGACAGTCCTACCACTACTAGTAATACAATGTGTCAGGTCTGATGAGTAGTGAAGTGATGATCCAGTCAGCTACTGGTAAGCCACGTACTAGCTAGATATTAGCTAGCCTGATATATGTAGTTGTACACATACATACACACACAATAATGTAGGTGAAGTATATGTGTACATATGGATATATTGACAAAGGTTGTTAAATTGTAAGGACAAGGCCGGCCATGGCCATGGTGTGATGGCCTGCTTCATGTAGACATAAATCAGAAACACAGAATAGAAACATAGGTAGGGTTTTTACTTTGGGTAGGTCGAGATTGATATGTGAAAAGGAATAATCATCATGTATTTATCTCGGTTTGTAGTATTTGGCTATTTGCCCCCACCCCCACCCCCACCCAATGCGTTTATTAGCGTTGTGGTGTGTAGTTTTCAAGTTTCAATTTCCCTTCAGGAACTTAATTTGTATATATAGACAGTGTATGCTGTTTTACTGGGATAGTGGGAAATAAAATAAGGAATAATGCCTGAAGCTTGTGTCATGTAACTAACCTATGTTCAATGTTTATCCAGCGACTCTGTAAATATGTTATGATGTAACCTTTCATGATCAAATCGGTTGAGCGTCTACCGCCTTCTGCTGGTAATGTACTACAAGTTCCTTGCTTCTGATAGCTAGAAGCCAGCATTGCACGTCATCATCTAGACTAGTACGTGCTTCCAATCTATGGAATAAATCCTGAGCAGCTAGAGCATTAACAAGCCAACTTTCCACAGTGTTGCCGGTATGTGTTCTTGTCACAGGCGCCATTTCTGCAACAGCATTGACAATGTGAGACCTAAGGTTTGTCCCTTGCCATTGCCTTCTCACACAACACATGGGCGATCGGGATTTGAGATCTACCGCACAGTGGTATTAGACCATTCACAATGGAAGTTTCATTATCATTTAATGAGGTGACACATTAGCAAAAATAGTGACATGGCAAGGTAATTATGAAGAGAGAGATAGAGAGAGTTTCATGAGAGGTGAGAGAGTTTCATCTAGATGAAACTCAAGATCTGTGATTCCAAACAAAAGATGATGCAGATTCTTTAAACGGGAAATAAAACTATGCACTGGAAATACCCTTAGTACTACCATGACCTGTCCTGTCAGTGGCAGGGTCGTTCTCTCCACGAGAAGACTGATGGTGAGGTTGATGAAGCGTTTGGTCCCATCGGGAAGGCGCCCGGGCCCGGCTGGCCGGCTGGGCCCCTACCCACTGCAGGAGAGGGTAGGATCGAAGAGATGGGATGCGATGCGATCGAGTCGAGCTGCATTAGATGACAAATATAACCGAACCAAACGTCGAGGTCACGGGCGACTCATACGGCTAAGGATCAGAGAATCCTGACGCAGAACAAACTTGCTCCAGAAATCTTGCGCTGTGTGCGCATAGTAGTAATCTGATGGAGCTAGCCTTCAAATCACACGCAATAAGATTTACACACTCTTTCGCCCTTGTGTAGGGCCAGACGACGACGATGGCAGGCATAGTGGGAAACGTTTGGCAAGCCCGGCCCGGCCTGGTGTTTAGGGGCTTAGGGCCGGGGCGACCGTCGTGTGAAATCTGGCCTTCTGATTGGCTGTGTTGCGAGGACGGTCTAGGCTCATGCGGACTCTCGTTCGGAGGCCGAAGTCATCTCGCCCTTAAAATCGCAAACCCGGCCGTCTTGGGGCTACGTTGCTTTGCAATTAGCACAAGTCCCTGTCTCCCTGCCCAGATACCAACTACACGGAATGCGACCCTCTGCTATTTGTGACATCGTAAACATAAAAAATGACAATAGAACCACGTGGTTTGAAAACGTAATTTAAGTACCAGTTTTAATGTAAGAAAATCATTGAGCATGGTAAGCTGTTTGGGTTCCTACAAATGTAAGCACTCTTTTCCAAAATATATGCATAAATATATATCTTTGTTTAATCTTAAGTAATACATTGATTATATGTGCGGTAAATTATATTATTAGCTTACATCATATTATAGTACCTTGCTTATGCATATGTGATGCATCATGGACAACTTATCTTGAACCTATCTTCCCTCATATGCCAGTTGCCCCACCAAACTGTGTGTCTTCTATCTCTTCTCGTTGCTACACCTCTTTTGCTTCAACCTCCAGTATTAAGCCTAATTCTTGATTGATCCTTCTCAGCTACTATCACTTCCAATATAATACTCTACCATAGAGTTATCTTCTACTTTTCTAACCATTGCTTAATGCTGATCGTTGCGATATCAAACACGCATATATGTGCAACCGTCGTTGATCCTTACGGGACACCAATCATGCTCTCTTTGGTGCCATGAGCTTATTACTACGGCTACCCCATCTTTACTCTGAGCTATTTGTTTTTCTGTTTCTAAACATCTATGCTTCTATTAGCACATATTTATATAAATAAGCATGATGTTATATGTGTTTGATGTCTTCTTTTTAACTTGTTGGTCGTTCCTCTTCTTTGATGTTGGCCAACTCAATATTGTGGCTTCCTTGCTAACCACTGTGACTTCCCATCTTTATTAATGCTGGTGTGCTTTCTTTAGTCCCTGTGTAATGACACGAAGAATCTTCTCGCTATCATCGGTGGTGCCATGATCATTAGAGCGATGATATGTTCCTAACCACCAAATGGCCCTGTATCGTCCATAGCTCGTTTTCAATACAAAGCTTTATCTCCTCTTTGCAAGAGCTTCCCATCATTGAGCTTCTTTGACCACTTGACTTATTCAATAATGTCGACGCTTATCAGTACTCGTCGCTTTGGGCTCCTTCAACTCTAGTTTTTCTCTTCGATGGCTCCAGTGAACAACATGACATTGTCCTCAATGTCTTTTTGTGGGATAGATCAACGCCGTTGCACTCTTCTATGATCTCCTCTAACACCATTCGTGCTATTCTTATTATAACTTTTATTTTTATTTATTTTTTATTAGAGTCCATATACAAATCGAATTGATAATTTTATTTAATCTATTTGAATTTTAGTTATTTAGGGATTTTACTTTGAAATTGCATAGAAATCAAATTGCAAGTTTTATTTTATTTTTATTCCAAATTAATTTTTTGTTGTAATTCATATACAAATCCAATTTTTATTTTTGAATTTTCATTGTAAATTACAATTATGAAGGGATTTTATACTTTGGAATTCTTTTTGAAATCGAATTGCTAATTTTATTTATATTTATATTCTAAATTTCAATTATTTCTTATTGAAAATTTATATACAAATTCAATCGTTATTTTTTGCTTAATTGTTATTCTGAATTATATTAATTTAGGGATTTTACTTGAAATTTGTATGGAAATTAAATTGCTAATTTTAGTTTTCTTTTTTTTTTCCCAAATTTTGGCTATTTCTGTATTATACTTGGCATGGAGTCTTTCTTTTAATCTAACTATTATAATATAGACCTACTACAATCAGTGGTGAAGATTTTTCTCCCTTTCCATTGATTAACTCGACAATTCTAACCCTTAAGTACGAAGTGGTGACTTCTTTTCTATCACTTTAATAAGATAATAGAAACACTGTGTGTATTATATGAGTAATATAATAGTTAATATTTTTTCATGCAATTATATGAGTATTATAGGACGACAAGTAAAAAAAAAAAGAAGGGTCGAGGGAGTAAGCAATTCAACGGTCAACGCTGTCAGTAGCGAGAACAGGTAGAAAGAAGGTCTAGAGTGTCTCTACTGTCTAGACAATTAGGTTCTTCCGTTCTTGTTTCTTCCTTGCACAAAACCAGGAAACCACCAACGGAAGGAAGCTGACCGAATAAAGAAGAAACGAAGTAACCAATCCAACCCTTTCAAAAAAAAAGAAGAAATTAGCCAATCCAACAACCACCAACGAACCCAGCGGTCCCAACTCCCAACCTCCAGAAAACGTACAGGTCAGTAGTAACAAGTAGTAACAAGTCACAGCCCTAGTTACTAAGGGCATTTACAATACTGTTTCTTAGATGATTTTTTAGCATGCTATGTAGGATAAAAAGCTTAGGTGGCAATGAATTAATACAGAGAGAGAAGGTTAGAGTTTCTTAAACTAGAAATGGTTTCTTCATTAAATGCTTTGGCTAAGAAACCATAAAAAACTGCATTGTGCTCTCCTCATCGTTTCTAAACATCAATTAATACGCTACCTCTCCTCTAAAAAACTAAAAAAAACTGCATAGTAATTAATATTAGAAACAATAGGTAGAAACTATGCATTGAGAGCCATTGTTTCTAAACATCAATTAATACACTATCTCTCCTCTAAGAAACGATCAAAGGGAAATGCCCTAAGTCACACGCTCCATGTCTATGAATCATTGCGTAAAAAAAATGTCCATGAATCAGTGAAGGGGACGGAGGAGGAACCGGGGGAGGCAGGCCTGCCTGAAAGGCGCTGTTCCCGGCAGGAGCAGTCAGCCGCAGGGCCATTCGGGTCGCTGTCCTGTGCAACCCGCGGCGCGGATAACATTTTAGTTGGAGATAACTTGACACTAATCCGCTATCACCGTGTTGGGGAACCGGGTTTGACTTGTGCTTTGGGAGGTTAAGTTGATTCGGTTTTACAAATAAATATTTTTTATCATCGTGACGAGGAATCAAAATTTAAAGTTAGTACAGGATGATGAAAAAATCTCATGCAAATCGGGCGTAGGGACGAGACGACGCGGAGGAGGCAGGGAATTGATTAATTACGGAGCCGGAGACAGAGGCAGAGAGGAACTTCGGTGCGGTCAAGTACGGGTTCAGAAAATATGGTTGAATACAGTGGGGGCGTCCTTGCTATGGCTCGCGACAGGTCGACAAATACCATTCGAACTGTACCACCACACAGGACGGACGCGCATGAGATCTACAACGGAGAGTCTGAAACAGGTGTGAACCGTGCGGTGCAGACAGCACAGGCGAAATTGAAAGGCGCTCGAGAGTCGAGAAGCACCCAAAAATCTCGAGACCGCGACTGCACGGCGTGTGAACCAATCAATGAAGGCACGGCGGTCGAGCGCGCTTTTGGTACGAATCTGGGTGCATGAGAACGTTCGGTTCTGACTTCTGAGTCTTCCTCGCACCGCAGAATCGAAGCCCCATGCCTGCAGCGGGGTTGCTGCACGTGGTAGGGGATTCGTACGATTTCCCGTCGCGTCGCCGGCCGGCCGGCGATCGATTCACTCTGACAGCTAGATTTCCCTATTTGCAAGCACTGTGATCAACATAATCACTCACGGAAATCTCAAACGCCTCGTATTCCCGTGCAGCTATCATGCTTTCCACTCCCTCCCATTTCTAACAGCACACATTTACGAGTGACTTCCAGCGCGCCCTAGCACGCTAGTAGCTTAGACGTGCAAAAGGCTACCGTGTGTTCTTGGCAGAGTCAATATAAAAAGGCTACCGTGGGTTCGTGGCTGAGTCAATATATACCTGCAAGATCAACGAACCAAATCTCAGAGCACATCCTTGGTTATTCTACTACTGCTACGGCAGATGCGACGCTCTGGTGAAGAATTGTGTTTTGATTTCTTTTATTTTATTTTTTTTACAAATTTAGCTTTGTTTTATGTAGATTTATAAATCTAAACTTCTACAGCGTTTTGGGAGGACGAAAGAGGAGTGCAAAAGCTGGCGAAGCTCAGTCGATCACAGAAGCCTCGCGATTCACTGCAGCAAGGTCGTTTTTGCGTTGTTTAGATGTGGTAGCAAGTTCCTACCACGCCGCCAGTCTCTTAGAGCCAGAAGCGTGGAACACGCGACATCCGCTACGCTTACGTGAAAAGAAAACCGAATTTATAAATTTGTATCGTGAGGAATAAATTCGTAAAACGGAAACTAGAAAAGCAATGCATCATCCATCGGACGCGCACCAGCTGCCGGGCACTGCGACGTCAGTGCCGCTGCTAGGGACGCGAATCACAACACGCCTAGTCACCTACCAGCCTGTGCGTTCGCACCCGCAGAGCAGCGAAAGGGCAGGAAAAGCGCGCGCGCGGCCGGAGGCGACAAAACCCGCGGTTTCGTGCGTGTCGCCCACGCCGAAACGAACGAACCAATGACGCGGGACTGGAGGGCATATCCGTATACGTACATATCCAAACAGCCTGCGGCGATGGCTACCGCTCGGCTCCGCGTCAGCGCCCACGCGCCGACTCCAGCCCGTGGTTTTTGCTTGTCCCGGTTGTCTTGCGCTTCGTCGATTTTGCAGCCTACACCCTGTGGAGGTGGTGTTTTGCGAAACCGGTGGATTGTGGGTTTCTTGGGAGACAGGCTAGGCAATCAGGTGGTTTTCAACGCTGCGTACTCAATGGATCGATGCACCTCATGCACGGAAATATACTGCTCGGTTGACTTGAAATAACAGAGATTTGCCAGTTGACTTTAACAACAACAATGATTCACCAGCTTCGAGGAATGAATCGTTAATTAGGTTAATTACTGTGTGCGCGTATTAGAGTATCGAAGTGGGTGTTTCTTTTGCACTTTTCTCATCAATGAGTGCTGCTACTTCTACTGGCTACGCTTCGCTGTAACAATGCCGCTCATGTTAAAACGGGAGCATTTTATTTGTAGGAACAGTGAACACACAAAAGAGTTGCTATGGTTGTTGCAAATAGATAATACTGTAAACAGATTTCTCAAACTACAAAACACCATACTATCCGTATAAGCCCCCACATTATATAAAACAGCATATTGCGGAGAATACAGATTACTTTGGGTGGAAAAAAAAGTCCTTCACTCTTTTGTCACCCGAGAAGAAGCAACAGGTTCATAATAGCACGAAAACCAAGGGAGTGAAATGAAAAGACATTTCCATATATTCGTTCAACCTTTTCCCCCACCACTTTCGGCGCCTCCTCTATATATACATCTTCGCTTTCGTCCTGTCGCCTCCATACTCCAAGTCCAAATCATTCATTTGTACACACAAAAGGTTCATGGGATCAGGTCTCTCTTGCAATCACCGGAGCAGCATCTCGCTTCAGCAGCAGCAGGCGCCGCCCCGGATCATCGCCGCCAACGGCTCGCTGAGGGAGTTCCCTGCCTCCTCCTCTGTCAGCGTCTCCGACGCGCTCGGCGGCAATGCGGATCGGTTCTTCGTGTGCAACTCCGACGCGCTCTACTTCGACGTGGATGTGCGGGCGCTCGACGGCGGCGAGCTGCTCCGGCCGGGGCAGATATACTTTGTGCTCCCCACGGCCATGCTCGGGCGGCCCCTGTCGAGCGTTGACATGGCTACGCTGGCCGTGCGGGCGAGCGAGGCGATGGTGGCGAGGGCACGGCCGCGTGGGCGCGCTCGCGGCGGCTTCAGGAAGGTGCGCCTCATGCCAGTGCACGCGGAGAGCGGATTTGGCGACGGCGACGGCGAAGTCAACGAGAAGCTGAACGAGAGAACTCTGGGGGAGTCAGTGATGACTTCACCGATTCCGGCAAAAATTGCCAAGAAGTTGGCGGTGGCGACACGCCCGCCGCTGATTAGGGCGCTCAGCACCATTGAAGAAGACGCCGAGTGATAAGATGGCATGAAAACACGGCGATGCCGATTGATAAAACGGCACGAAAGCATAATCTTGATTAATAGGTTCTCTTTTTTTTTCTTTCATTTTTTTTTTCTTTCATTTCTTTTTTTTTTTGGATTAACCGTTTTTTTGAGATAGGGAGTTTAAAACCGAGTTAAAGATAGGGAAGAAATGGAAAAGGATAGATAAATGTGTTGTTTGGTTAATCTTCCTTTGTGTATTTGATAACAAAGGGAAAAGAAATGTGGTTCATTGATTTGTTTGTTCATGAGTCCTCTTTCTTGCTTTTTGTTTGGCTAATGGTTAAAGATGCCTGCTTTGGATCAAGCAGTGACAAAAAGAAGAAATGTGCGATAGGCAGACTTATGCCAAAATCATCTTGTGGAGTTACAACTTATAAGAAAGGTCAGGCAACGGCAGCTCATGATTCGACTAGAATAACTATGTCAAACTTACAAAGGGCGATTTTACGTGTACCAGGATTAGAATACCACAATAAAAATTATGTTAAACCATACATCATAAAGTCAAGATGGCCGAGTTGGTCTAAGGCGCCAGTTTCAGGTACTGGTCCGAAAGGGCATGGGTTCGAATCCCATTCTTGACATATCTTTATTCTGTTTTCGTTTTCTTGTTCTTGTTATATGATGCGATCCTCTGCTTGTCCGTCTTTCTTCTTATTTGACACGGCTCAGCTGAATATTGGTTGCTCTTGCAGTGTGCCGTCTATTGCTGAACAGAATTAATATGACGCGCTGAGAAATTTAGTGCTCAGCTGAATGAGCACGATCATTTGAAACACCGGATTGACGGCGCCCATCCGAAGGTAAAAATGGGACCGTCAGTACCGTCTTGTTTGTAAATATAAGACGTAATTATAGTATTTTCTATGTACTCGTCATAAATGTCCAACTTTATATGCATACATTGAATGTACTACTTAAAGATAATAATTAGAAATAATTTAGTTATATTTAATATCTCTTTGGTCTACGTACTTAGAGGAAATATACATTATAAACTTAGACAGATAGAGGATTCAGTAAAGCCGTGAACAGCAGTCCAGAGCTCATGGTTGTATGTGGTCTCCTAGAACCGGTTGGAGTCTGGGAAGCAGTGGCACTAGAACGCGCTCGATAGGTAGGAGGGAGAAATGTGATCAGGTGTAGTCCCGTAGAGAATACAACTTAACCAATCCCTATGGGACCGTCCGATTCAAAATTGACGGCCCGAATCTTTCGAAGTACTGCACCAAAAAAACTGTAGCTTTTTTTTTTGTTATAGCATGTACCTAGCAAGTTAGTGTAGCATAAATATTTGGACGATCTCGGCCGTTCAACCGCCCGATTGGACGGCTCTGAGCCATGCCATGGCTATTGCATGGGAACCCAAGCCTTTACTATTACGCATCACTGATCCTGCCCATCGTCTAAGAATGTACTCCATTCGTCTAAATTTATAAGATGTATTTTTTACGTAGATAAAAAATATTAAAAATATCTAGATTATCTTTAATTATTGTCACTAAGTACTATATTTAATGCATTCATATAGATAATATAAAGTGTAGATATTTATTTATTAGTGGTACAAAGAATATTACATTAAAATATAAAATACGGTCTATATTTATAGACAACACTATTGAAAAAGTATGCTTATATATAAACTTAAGATGGTGGTTGTAGCATTGTGGAAGCTCAGCAAGTGCTCCTCAACCTAAACACCAAAGTGGAGTACGGAGTACCTAACAAGCACAGCGATATATACGGAAATATACCCCGTATGTGACGATGCCATTCTGGTCCTTGTACGAAAAGCTTATACGGCAGCATTCCGGTGTGCCACGATGAGACTCCAGGAGCAAGTGGAACCGTTAAAGAATAGCATGTTCCTTCTAAATTTCGTTCGTGGCGCGGGCGCGCGGCGTTGTTCTGGAAGCCGTAACATTGACTGGATGCAGAAAATTTTTTTAAATAATATTATTTTATTTCGAAATTGCGACATTAATACACGTATTTTAAAAATTGCAGAAATAATATCCGGTCGCCAAACCGTTTGACGATAATAGGGTAGTCGCCAAACGGTTTGGCGAATAGGTAGTCGCCACACCGCTTGGCGACAACCGCCTAATCCCGTGTTGAACCGTTAATAGCTGAGTCAGTAAGTTATCGCATTACACCGCTCGGCGATTATCGTATAGTCGCCAAACCGTTTGGCGACCACGATAGTCGCCGAACCGCTTGGCACCACTAGTAGTCGTTGAACTGCTTTGGCGATAATTGTGCATATATTTTTATTTTTGGGTAAATTTTGTTGTGAACTTTTGTGCAATAATTGTTGTATTAAACCGGAAGAACTAAAAAATTTCTTGTTATGTAATAAACGGAAGAATTATTTTAGTTCGTTAGTGATCTGAATCTCACTTACGATTTTCATAGCCTCAGGAGTGTGTTTTACACGGTCTAAAAAATACTGGAATAAATGAAGGACTGACCTCACGAAGGCGGGTTACCACTTACGATGGGCGAGATAGCCGACGTTGTTCGGCAGCTTTGTTGCAAAAATCGGAAAAGGCACTCACGGCCACGAAACCACGGAAATCGTGGGCACTAAGGGTTTTCGTTCTGCATGGGACAGCCGCACACGATCCAAAAAATACGGAAAAAATCAAGGGCGGTCACTTAATGCGGCTACCACTTACGTATGGGCGAGATAGCCAGACGCGTTGCCTCGCCATTTGTTGCGAAAATCGGAAAAGGCACTCATGCGGTAGAATCAGCGAGCACGTATAAAAAAAAATTGGACAACCACGACATTGAAAAATTTTGAAATTTTTTATGAAGGTTCCTAATAAATCAGTGATATTACCATAAAAATTTCAAATAATTTGAAGATCTGAACATTGTTTTTAAATTCAAACAATAAAATTTGATTGTTATGAACATTTCAAAATTTCATTGTTATTGTTATGAACATCATAGACAAAAATTTTCAAAATTTTATAGTCAACAACAACTCATGTTATGAACACTTAAATTATTTGTTGAATATATATGAGGGCACATACACCAAAAGTTCGATGATAAAATAAGCAATAGATTAGATGATATTACAAGGGCATTACAACAAGGATTGAAATTGCTTGATTTAACTAACTAACGAAAGCAATGTTCGTCATGGTAGAACAAATGATCGTTCACCTATCTGGTACAAAATGAATGATGTCCAACATTTTTCAGATATTACTCGTCCCGCTTTTTATTGTGCGATTCGTCCTCGACACGCTTCATTCCCTACTATGAAAGAACTCCATAGGGATCCGCAGCTTCCCCAATTTGCCGAATGGGTGACCTATGCCGCACGCCTCGTGTGTAACATTTAAATTTTTGGTCTTTTATGTGGATTTTTGCCTCCCATATGGGCATGTCATCCCGATTCGGCGCCCCTATGTTAATACCACCCGGTTCCGGTTGGTTTGCGCAACGCGTCAAGGATTTGTTATGCGTCATGCGGACCTCGGCCGCTTCCCTTGTCCCTTCTTCGAGAGGAGGAACCTCTTGCACCTCCGGTGTGTTGGCTGCTGGCGGAGGCATGCGGAGACGCTCTGCTTGCTTTCTGCTCGACTCCACTATATGGTGCAGAGGTGTGTGTTGGGTTTATCCTTGGACAACCGGAAGCGTGCCCGCATCAATGCAATATGCCGCTTTGGTCGTTGAATAACACCGTAGGCGCACTCGGGTCCGGCTGGCGGTAGTGGCACCACGGAGATGGTTGCTCCCCAGCTTATCCCATGCAGAAGCATGAGATGTGGGTGGTATGTCTCCGGGTCCACCAGCTTGAAGTACCAAAGACCGCTCATCCTCGGCCAAGGCACCGGTAGAATCTCCTATCCGCTAGATTATCGTGGTAGGTATCAACCATCGCTGCAGTCATGTTCGCAAACGCCGGGGCTTTCGGGTGGCCCAGGAGGAGGTTTCTCCTTTGACTTGAGCAAATTCGCAAGTTTCCTTTTGAACTCCTGTGTGCGATGAACTGGTTTAGAACTACTACTTTGTGAGTTTAACATGAGTATGTCGCATGAATATCACCACTAACGTTTAATATCACTAACTAAACAAAATTAATTTTTATAACACTCCTAACATTTAATATCGCTAATCTAAACTAAATAACGCTAATTAACAAGAATATCTAACTACAATGACAATATTTTATCACTAATTAACAAGAATATTAACTAATTAACAAGTAATATCGCCGATCGAGAATATCTAATATCACTAATTAACAAGAATATTAACTACAATGACAAAATTTTATTACACATCTAATATAGCTAATTTACAAAAATATTAACTACAACTAATTAATTATATTACACATCTAATATTACTAACATTGAATATCTAAATCGCTAATATTCTCGCTAACATTGAATATCTAAATCGCTAATATTCTCGCTAAATTGAATATCTAAATCTAAATAGCTAACATTGAATAGCTAATTCACAAAAATATTAACTACACATCTAACTATTTATAATAGTCACTATCAAATTAAAAAATTACAAATCGGCGATTTTACCTTCTTTTTTCTTCTTCTTCCTCTTCTTCTTCCTTCTTCCTCTTCTTTCTTCTTCCTCCTCCTCTCTCTCTCCACCTCTCCCTCCCCTCTCCCTCTCTCTCTAATCTGGCTGTTGTTGTCGAATTTGTTCTTAATCTATGGTGCCTGGATTGGGGGACAGTTTTGCGAAGAAAAACCATCACATAAAGAAAGACCATCAGTCAGGCTTTGTAATCACACAGATCTGTGTGCTAGAGCACCAGATTTCTGTTTGTACAGAAGGTTCTGAAATCATGACATGAAGTTACAGCCAGTAAATTAGCGCAGGGCATACGAATCGAAGTATAATTTTGAACTGAAACCTCAACCATAATTTGGCAAAAAAAACTAATGGGTGAGCTTTTCTGTTTTGGCCTCAGTTCATAATTTCTTAAACATAATTAGTCCAAAATCAGTCGGTTCTGCTGGAGCCTGGAGATTAGCATCTTGTCGCCGCTACCCTTGGAAGACAAATCAATCTTATTGGTGGAGCTGTGCTGGTTCTGATCGACTGGTCTGGTTTCGGTTCTATTAGCCATTGAGTCCCAGTTTTTGGTTTTTTGGTTTGTCGTGTTAGTTCCCAGACCCAGGCAGTTGAGTTTATGTCTAGTTATAGCTGAAGGTTGCGTGGTCTGCTGGTACTCCGTCCTAGTGCTGTTGTTGGGCTATTGTTTTTGCTAGTCCTGTGAGAATGGGTGAGCTTTTCTGTTTTGGCCTCAGTTCATAATTTCTTAAACATAATTAGTCCAAAATCAGTCGGTTCTGCTGGAGCCTGGAGATTAGCATCTTGTCGCCGCTACCCTTGGAAGACAAATCAATCTTATTGGTGGAGCTGTGCTGGTTCTGATCGACTGGTCTGGTTTCGGTTCTATTAGCCATTGAGTCCCAGTTTTTGGTTTTTTGGTTTGTCGTGTTAGTTCCCAGACCCAGGCAGTTGAGTTTATGTCTAGTTATAGCTGAAGGTTGTGTGGTCTGCTGGTACTCCGTCCTAGTGCTGTTGTTGGGCTATTGTTTTTGCTAGTCCTGTGAGAGGGCTATGATTCTGTTAGGAGGAAGTCCAGAAGTTTTTTAGAGTTTTGGTTTTTGATCTTCATCACATCAGGTTTCGTCGGTTGAAAAAGTTGATAGTTTTTGGTCCATGCAGGTTGGAATGTGGAGTGTGTGTGCGGCATGGTTTTGTGTGAGAAAAGATCACAAGAAAACTGATGATTTAGTTAGCAATGGCTATGCTAAGTCTTAACTAAACTAGAGAAATTAATACAAAATCAGATTAGACACAGCATTTTGCCATTCAGGAGTGTTTCACTCTAAACATCATATTTTCTTCTCGAATGAAACGAGCTTCAAGAGTCGCTCTTTCTTCAGGAGTTAAAATTGCTGCTATACGGTTCATGAACATGGCCACCGTCCTAATACCAAAATCATACAATTGCTGTGTGTTGTCATGATCAGTTGGGTAGATACGCACTCAACCAATCCTGCTGATATGTTGATATAATAACTGCGAATACGACTGAAGTAACACAAGTCAAGAGAAAAAAGAGTTTCGGTTTTTGTTGCTGGACGTTGCAGTTTCTGGATTGACAAATGCTCAAGTAGTAGCAGTAGTTTCTGGTTTGACAAATGCTCAAGTAGTAGCAGTAGTTTCTGGACTGAAAAATGCTTGGTTCCCTGTTCTGGACTGAAAATGCTCAAGTAGTAGTAGTTTTTGTTTGCTTGGCGCTATGTTAGGCAGTTCTGGGTTTTCTTTGGTAGTTTGGCAAGGTGAAGAGATAATTTTGTTTCTGATAAAACCCTATGCTTCTGATATATCATCATATGAGTGTGATAATGGCAAGGAGAGTAACTACAGAAACGCCAAATGTATTGCTAGTGGACTTATGGTATTCTCCATCCACCTTTATAGATTTCAGTAATGAGTAGTTTCAGATTTCAGTAATCAGTAGTTTCTGAAGTAATCAGATGGTACAAGCTTTGTGTGTGTGTGTGTTCGACCCATTGCCAGCATTGGCACTTATATGATTGCTGCCTGCATTGTTTTCTGATGCATTTGTTTGGCAATTCATCTGCATTGGAATTTCCAAGTCCTAAGCATCACTCAGAAATCTATGCCTGTAACTGGTATGTTTAGGATCACTCAGAAATCCTTGTGCTAGATAGGAGTGGACATATTACGTCCTTAGACTGTGACTATGTTTAGCATCAGAATTAATCTATAGAACAACAATATCCTTCATGTGGGTCATTTCACATACCACCCACCTGATGGCTGTAAACGGACACTGTATTGAAAATGGATGTAGTTATTTTCTTTTCTGTTGTGTGCTATATCTTGTGAATGGTGATGTCATCTCCTGTTTTAATCCACTGCTGGATGTTATTTATGGCAGATCGGATGTTTATTCCCTTCCCTGGAAAATTGTCTTGGGATATTAGTGCAAGTTACCCTTTCACTGTTAACAATGAATAACTAAATGAATGCAATATGATTTTAGTGTTTGTGATATTGGTTTGCTTGTGTAGATGGTTGAAGCTGAATGGTCCGAAGAACACACTAGGATTGTTTGTAGATTGTTTGCGAACAAGTGAGGTGCGGAAATCGTTCTAGCACCCATTTGAACAATGCTGGGTATAAAATAGTGATTGAAAAATTCAATGAGGAGACGGGATTTTGTACACTAGGGGCAATTTAAGAATAAATGGTCCAAATTGAAACTAGAGTACAATGCTTGGAAGGAGTTGTTGAAACAAACAGCATAGGTTGGGATGAGAGGAAGGAACGGTTGACATGAACAATGATTGGTGGAAGATGATGAGAAAAGTAAGTGCGCAAACCGTAAAATATTTGATCTTGATTTGTTTGCAGCAATATTATTCTTTTTTGACATGTTTTCATGTTTGCAGAAAATTCCGGGATGTGGAAAATTTAAAGACAAGGGAATTCAAAATGAAGATGAGTTGAAGGTTATGTTTGAAGACCTTAGAAATACCGGTGACGATCATTTTGGTGCTTCGTCTGGTCTTATTCCTCCAAGCCCTATTCATTGTGTTGAGTCCGTGGATTCAGAGTCCGAAAGTGAACCAGAAGAAATAACTCCAACTAGCAAGGGCAAAGGCAAGAGATCATCTTGTCATGACAAAGAGAAGACAAAGAGAGCCAAGACAAGTGGGGAAAGTGGATCAAGAACAGATTAGTAAAATGGTGACTTTCGGTGAGAGGTCCATCGCTTCTATTGAGTCGCTTGCAAACAAGGATGAGTGTTCTATCCAGCAAGAATGAACATTGTGAAGGAGTGTGGAGCGATTTCGGGACAAAGCAACACTTCATCGCTCTTGAATTATTCACAAAGCGTCTTTGAGAGATGTTTATGACATTGGACACTCCAGAAGACCGGTTTGCATGGCTCACAATGAAGCACTTTGTCAAATATGGGCCGGTTTAGGGAAATTCATTTAAAGGGTATAGAATAAGAATAGATTAATAAAAGGGTTCAATGATTTCTTTTTTGATTGATTGATTGACCATGATTTGATTGATTTAATAGGAATAAAATTCAGTTCGATTTATTTTTTGCAATTTACACTTGGCATATATTTTGTTTTAATATTGCTTTCTTCTATGTTAGAGATGTCTTCAAGTGAAAGTGATAGTGATAGCGAGGTTCATGCGGAGGTTATACGTGAACATCAAATTTTGTAGACCAACTTAATTGCTACAGCGGCCGTTTTACATCAATATTACATGAAGCACTATGATAAGAATCCACCAAGGACTTCACAACTCAGTGGTTATGGATGGATTATGGAGGTATTGAACACATCTGGAGAAAGTCACAGAATGTTCAGGATGAATGAAAGTCTTTTTTTCAGTTTGCATGACTTATTGGTAAGCAATTACGGTTCAAGTCATCCATCAATATTACCTCATTAGAATCGCCATATCTTTCTCTGCATCTGCGGCCAAAATAGATCCAATAGTTCGATTCGAATACATTCAAGCATTCGGGGAGACAATCAAGAGAAAATTCGATGATGTCTTACAATGCTTAATTCAATGGCTAAAGATTGCATAAGACCTAAGGATCGAAACTTTGCCAATGTGCATAGTAGGATTCTCGGTGATCAAAGGATGTGGCCGCATTTTAAAGATTGCATTGGAGCCATTGACGGGACACATATCCTAGCAACACCACGATCTAGAGATTATGTTCGATATATTGGCGGATCGAGGGACTCCAACCCAAAATGTGATGGTGTGGTTGACTTTGATATGCGTTTCACGATGCTTCTATTGGACAACCGGGATCTATGCATGACACCAGCAGGTGCTCTATCATGCTATAGAACATGACACACAAGTCTTTCCACATCCTCCATAAGGTAAAAATTGTTCATACATTACACAAATCTATTGTCATGTTACTATCACCTTACTTATGCTATTTCGTGTTTCATTAGGTAAATATTATGTTGTGGATGCGGTTACCCAAATGCATCGGGTACTTAGCACCGCATAAAGGGCGGAGGTATCATGTACCGTTGGAGAAGAGGTGTGGCGCCGTCTGGTCAAGAAGAGGTATTCAACTATTTGCACTCTAGTCTTCGTAATGTGGTTGAGCGTACTTTTGGCGTATGGAAGATGAAGTGGAGGATCCTTCTAAAGATGCCTACGTGCGATGAACAAACGAAGATGATCGTTCAAAGAACTATGTGTCTCCATAACTACATTCGTGAAAATCATGTGCTTGATGCAGATTTTTGAATGTGTGACGAGAATCCAGATTACATGCCAACAATACCACAAAGATATGCAAGACATCACCGTCTCAAAATTCATCAAATCTGGCTACAACCGATGCAAATGACATAAATATGGATAGATTTCGTGATGATCTTGCAGAGGCAATTATGGAATCTAGATCGTAGTTCACTTTATGATTTTTTATAATATTAATACAAAAATTTTGTAATGAGATTATTATGGATGCATGTATTTCATCGTCATTTTTACATTAAAATGTACCACAAATCCATCACAAATACAAAGGGCACTTTGGTCATTTTTATCAATTAATCCTCTTTCCAGAATCTGAATCCAGAAACTTAGCCAAACGGTTTCAGACGGTGATTCGATTCGCCAAACGCTTTCTACCAAGAATCGAACCGCTTCGTTTACTACTAGAATCGGAACCGCTTCCGTTTCTACTAGAAGTCGGATTTTATTTATGAAAATAGGACCCCAAAAATAGGAGTCCCAAATTAATATCATATTTTCGAAATAAAATAAGGTTAGCATGTTCCTTCTAAATTTCGTTCGTGGCGCGGCGTTGTTCTGGAAGCCGTAACATTGACTGGATGCACGAAACCGCGTCGCGTCCGGCGAACAAGGCACAGGGCGGTACGAACGGTACGGGACAAGTAAATTGCACACGGTACTTCAAGTTTTTTTTTTAATCTTTTATGCTAATTTGGTATCCAAATTAAAAGTTTGTGCACATGCGCACCAAATGGTAGTACTTGTGCAGTAGATTCGTTTCCCTTAACCTTTTGGCACAAAATTGCCCAAAGTGTCAAAAAAAAATCAATTGGCTCAAAGTAACTGATGGTTGCGCCAGTTGACGTGCGCGATGCGGTGGCATGGGGTCTCTGACGGTCTGACCGTGTACGAGTGAGTACGGCGAGCTGGAGAGGGCGACGGCAGGATTATATTCGCGGAGCAGCAGCCTATCGGAAACTCTGTTAAGTTATGATTCAGAGATAGAGATATGATTAATCTCTGCCGGAGTGTAACAGAAACCTGTCGTCGATAGATATCAGCGAGTCGCTGAAGTTAACCCATCAGGTCGCGCCGAGACGCTGACAGGTGCGGGCGCCCATGGTATAGATTAGATATTAACCTAGGTCATCACTATCTATATATTTTCTTCTTGTTACTTATATGCCGCTTAGGGCGATTTGTTCCGAGCGTTTTGTAACTTCTTCAGAAAATAGTTAAGTTCTTGCCGACCGGCGCTCATGGTTTTTTTCTCACAAGAGTTTTCCATATTAAATCCGTATCTCTTGTTCTTTATAATTTGATCTTCTTCGTTTGTTTTGCGCGTCGTTATTCTAACAAACTCCTCCGTCTACCGCGCAGTAATCAACGCGGCGACGTGGCAGAGGTGAAGCGCGTGGCTGGCGCCGAGGTGAGCGTGCGTGCTTCGGCGCGTCAATCACTCGTGCCTCGTTCGTCCGTCCGGTCTCTTCGTGCACCGCGGCGGCATGTACCTCAGTACCTGGTGTTCGTGTTTGCAGACAACGGCGAGCGAGCTCAGAGATTGACTCCACGGCCGTGAGGAGGGGCACGCGGGGGTACCTAGCGCCCGAGTACCTCGAGCACGGGCTGACCGGCCCTCGGCTCGACGTGTTCGCCTTCGGGGTCGTCGTGCTCGAGCTGTTGTCCGGTAAGGAGGCAGCGCCTGGTCGTGACGACGACGACGGCGGCAAGAACGGGAAAGCGCTGTTGCTTTCGGACGAAGCGGAGGGGCTGGTTGACAGCGCCAAAGGACCTGCGGGGCAAGGTGACGCCGTTCACAGACACTCGGTTGCGTGGGGACTTACACGTTGGACGGCGCGTTCGGCTCGGCATGGGCGCGCTGGTAACTAGTTCAGCCGCAATTTGAATTGGTAATAGGATAAATGGTGACAGAAGAAATAATTTATTGGCCAATTCAATTCGTGATTAAATAGACCTCTGTCGTCATTCGAAATGGCGACAGAGCCTCTATCATCATTTAAACTCTGTCGTTATTTGAAACGGCGACACGGTGTATTTTTGTCAAATTTTATTTCAGTATATTATTTTTGTAAAATTATTTTAAATATAATTCCATCCACAAGGATGGGTACAAGGAAATTTGGAGGCTCATCCATCCAAACATCACTGGATTTTGATTCGAAGGCCTGACGGGCCAATTCATGCATCAATATGTACTGAAAGAATTGCGGATAATGAGTCATTCTATTGATGCATGGATCAATATTGATACATATTGATGCATGCAGAGAAGAGACCATTCTTTCAACAATCTGAAGGATTTTTTTTTTTTGATTGCCATGCTGAGAAGAGACAATTTTACTGCTTGAAAATTTAGTACTGAAAGAAACCTGCAACCTCTTATCACACCAATCAGTTTCTGTGTTGTAGGTTGTAATTGAGCTCCCCTACACATTAGTTCAGGCTGGCATATACGGGGTGATGGTGTATGCCATGATCGGATTCGAACGGACAGCGGCTAAATTCTTCTGGTATCTCTTCTTCATGTACTTCACATTGCTCTACTTCACGTTCTACGGTGTGATGGCAGTTGGGCAGACACAGAACCACAACACAGCATCCATCGAATCCTCTTCGTGCTACGCCACATGGAATCTCTTCTCCGGGTTTCTGATTCCCCGAACTGTGAGTGAACTCTCTTTTCAAGGGCTCCCTTTCGAAAATAAAAATTTCTGCCATAAATAGCTAGCTCATGTATTCTGTTTCAACGCTACATGCATTCAGAAAATTCCCATCTGGTGGAGATTGGTAGTACTGGTTATGCCCCTGTTGCTTGGAGCTTGTACGGGATGGTCGTGTCACAGTTTGGCGATGTCGATGCTCCGCTCTATGATGGTGTCACCAACACCACCGTGGCCAGATCTGTGATCGACTACTTCGGCTTCAAGCACGGCTTATTGGGGTTGGTTGGCCCTGTTGCTGTGGCATCTGGGCTGCTATTTGCTGCGTTGTTCGGTTTTGCCGTAAGGAAGCTGAATTTTCAGAGGAAATGATGAAGAAAACAACTGGCCGCTGAGGATGTGTGCTTTGAAGTTGCAATTTGATCGTGTATTGGGTTAAGAAGAGTCCAGCTTGATGCCCTGTAAGACTTGGCCCTGAAGGAATATTTTTCCGCTAAGAATCGAATGCGAGTGTCACGCGAAAACGGAAGGTTCATATGAAAACCAAAAAAAGAAGTGTCACACAGGATGAACTTGGCCAAATTGCACTTAATTTGTGCAGTTGTTCTCCGACGTTTTTGCCTTTCTCAGAGTCGGAGCCACCCAATTTCTTCTCCTATCCTCTCAATCAAGAACGTTGAAACTGCCCGCTGGAGTGCTGGTTGCACGAGGTGTCTCGGTACTCTTTTGGTAGGTAGGCACATGGCTTCAGTTAGTACAAAACAGAAAGCGACGGCGGTAGGGGTCGTGACACCGGACTGAACTCGATCACGTCACTAATCCAAAATCTCGCCGAAATTTTTGAAATTTGGGATTTCTACCCAACCAAGGTTCTAAATCCCAGCGGAATTTTAAAAAAACTGAAAATTAGTTGCTACAGTGAATTCAGTAAATTTTGGCAAAATTTCGGTTTTTATCCTAGTTCATGGTTTTTCGACTGGTTTTCATGCTTTTTTGACTAGATTTTGCACTAATTTTTTATGTTAAATTGTAATGCTTTTTTTATAAGGAATAAATGTGAAAAATTTGCAAAAAATATATATACAAATTATGTAACCCTAACCCCTAATATGAATTTCGGCCTTAAATGATGTATTTTGGTCTAAACCTTAAACCCTAAGTTGGATTTCGGTCTCAAATGATGTATTGTGATTTTAAATTGTATTTCGTCTTAAATCTTAACTTAGATTTCGGCCTTAAATGATGTATTTCGACATAAACCCTACACCCTAACTTGGAAATTTTATGTGCAAATACTTAGTATTTTACATTCAAACGGATAGAAAATATAGATAAATGCTTGTATGATTTTTTTCCCAATTTTTGTAGCATCGGGAGACCATTTCACAAGACGTTGAAAATCACCAAAATTTTGTCCAATTTTGCTGAAATTTCAGTGATTTCGACTGAAATTTCGGTTTAGGGTTCTTTAAAAATTCTGGATTTGAAATTTGATTTTTGAATTTCTGCCGGATTTTAGCCCCTCGAGATATGATCCGAAAACGAAATTTGAAACCTTGCACTGGATCACAACCATATCTTATGAACACGTCACCGTAGCTTAACTTAATTGTGAGAAATTTTATGGTGCTTTCTACTTATATTGGATGATGTGTACCATAAAAGAGCTATGACTTGTTGCGACGAAGCGAAGTAGCCAGTCTTGTAAGGATCCTTAAAAAACGCATACACTTTTGTGGACATTTTTTCGTCATGGAACCAGGGAAAGAGGCATCCTAATTCCTAAGGCTGAAACTTGAATTCGTTTCATGTATGATTTGATATGTTTATTCGCAAGTCTATTGGGCCGTCATTCTCCAGAACTGATCACCTATTCGGTTATCCCGAGGTAAACCAATAATGAATTGCAAGAATTCAGATGCTCTCGACTTTTCACTCTGTGCAGTGCAGGCAATTCGAGGAGCCAATGAAGTCCAAGATGCCTACAAAGTACAATCCAGCGACAACAATGTCACAGGAACAAATGCTAGGCCGTGAGTTGTGACACATAACATCTGTTCCTGCGAAATTGTAGTCACCCCCAGGCTTCCAGGTCTACAGGAGGATGGTACATGCAGGCTCGCAACAGCATGCCATGGAAAAAGGCTCATGTGTAGGGCAGCATGGCTGCCTCCCAGCATTATTCGTTCAGTCTAAAACCCATGAGGCAAGTTCACCTTATACAGAGCTAGAATGAATTATCAAACAATTGACACTGCTTACATTTGTGATGATGCATGACCTGCCAGTGATATTGAGGTATTTTAAAACAAAGAAACTATCAACAAAATTGTGAATTTATTCATCATAAATAACTCAAGTACACTATTCGTAAAAGAATAATAATAACAAGATGTTACAAGCCTGCGATTTTTCATTATTGTGTTACAGAGGTCTTGTGCTACTTCGCCGTTTGCACAGTAACTTATCTGTGATTCTACTGTCATCCTACCTTCTGCAATGACCTAAAGAATCCTAGTTACAAGTTAACAACAACTGAGGAATATGCAAGAATCAGCCGTTCTTTACTATACGTGTGAAAATGGCATTCAAGGAAGCCTTTTCAAGACCTTGCCGAAAATAGACTCAATATTTCTGGGAAGAAGTGCAACAACCAAGCTTTCTGTTGCAGTGCACATTGAATAACGATGGACCCGATGCAATGCATCGATCAATGGGTCTAGACAGTACGTGCCAGCAAACCACTGTCAACATGTTGTCTCCATAAGATCACACAACTCTCCAGGAGCTAGGGTGATCCCTGAAGCGTGCACCACGACAATTTAAAATCAGAACAGATGCCTACAGGCTTGGCAAAAGCACTGTAATGTAGAGCATTGAATGTAAGTATATAACACACCTTGCCTCCAGAAAAATAACAAACCTTGAAAGAGTTGGGGCATGAAAGGTGCAGAAAAATTATGTGGTTGGTCTGGTCATTGTTGATAGACCCCGGCCTCCGATGGGAGCCATACCATGAAGCCCCATATCAGGCTCATCTTCTGCGGTTCAATTACATCATTAACACAACAAATAAATAAATCACAAAAAATAACGGATAAAATCACAATGATGATAAATTACACACTAGTGTCTAGACCATACTGCTAATGAACACATGTTTATATTCAATTGGATGACATACTGCATTACTGATAATTGAGACTAGTTTTATGCACTAATATTGCTCACGTTTCAAAACATTTCAAACTAACTTAGGTAAATTATATGATCAGGAGCTCGTTAGTTGAAACCAGCAGAGTTGTTATTAAGTACCATTCATGTCTTCACCAGAATCGACGCCAGCAATCCCAATGCAAGCAAATAAAGAAGAATCATCAACTTTCAGGTGCTCATATGCAAGATACAAGTCCTCAATTGTGGCACTTTCATACAACGTCGTCAATTCCTTGATACAGGATATGTCCTGCATTTAATCGGAGCACATGAACTACAGTAAGACAGTGATACAACACCAAAAAAGCAAATAAAACAAGTATGCAAATTAACAGTAATCAAGACTGGCAGTTGGAAAGGAAAACTCCTCTCCACAGGGCGGTGAGACTTGTGCTAGCGAACTCGGTCTTAACGTCGCTCACAATCTATCATTTGACCATGTTCCCGCTGAGCAAATGGGCAAATAAAAGGATGGACAGATTAAGAAGAAATTTTATTTGGATGGGTGAACAGTACGGTAATGGGGGCCACTGTCTTGTAAACTGGAAAAAGTATGTCGACCGAAAAAGCTAGAAGGTTTGGGGGGTAAAAGACCTAGGTGCACTCGGAAGGGCCTTAAGGATTCGATGGCTTTGGTTTGCCTAGAAAGACAAACAGAGACCATGGGATGGGATGGACTTACCATGTGATGCGATAGATATGAGCCTTTTCAATGCAAGAACAAGGATCTTGCTAGGTGACGGCAGGACAGCCAAGTTCTGGACCTCCAGGTGGTTAAATGGCACCTCACCAAGCGAGGTGGCACCGGAATTCTTCGCGATTGTTAGAAGGAAAAATAGAACAATCCAGTACGAACTCACAAATAGGACATGGATCAAACAGTTGCAAAGAATAAACGCTTCTTCACGGCTACAGGAATATTTCGCCCTATGGCAGGCAATCCGAGATGTAACATTACAGCTGCAAGTACAGGATGAAATACTATGGAAATAGAATACCAATGGAGACTATTCAGCTAAGACGGCTTACACTGCGCAGTTCTATGGTTCAATTCAATGCCGGACTATGACTACCAGGTAATATGGCGAGCTAATACAGAAACAAGTGCAAATTCTTCGCATGGATCCTAGTTCAAAACCACTTATTGACAGGTGATCGGCTAGCGGCAAGAGGTTGGCCTCATAGAACCCTTTGCTCCCTATGCAGATCCAAGGTCGAATCCGCCACTTGACCTTAAAATGCCCATTTGCAAGACAGGTTTGGAGCAAGGTCTTCCTTTCTCTACATTTAGGGACATCCTTCTCACAGGTACACATAAACATAATGACCGCTGCCAACCGGTGGCGTTGCATATGTCATATCAGGCCGTCTCCAACCGGTGGCGTTGCATAGGTCATATCAGGCCGTCTCAACGGATAAAAGGAATTAATGGAGCGCTCATACTTTCTGGAACTTATGGAAAGAAAGGAACAAGAGAATTTTTTACAACAATTATCAGACGATACGGGCTGTTTTCAATCTCATCGCTCAGGATGTCTTCAACCGCAAGAGGACGAGAAACTTTCATGACCGGCAATTAGTCCCAACAGTACTCTTTCTTAGAGGTAACTGACCAGGGTTTCTGCCTCTGATTGGCGTGGGCGTCTTGTGGGTGTTCGAGAGGCTGCCAGCCCCAGTGGCTCTTCCTGCTCACTAGGCTTTCCGGCTCTTTCAGGTTTCTTATTTCGCTCTAGGCTCTGCTCGCTGTAATGGGGCAATCTGGTGCTTTCCCGTTATTGTAAAGCACCCACAATTTCAATGACGGTAGTCCTACGATGCTTGGTTTTTGTAATCCCTCATTTTAAAACTTCTCTTTCTTTCAATGGAATAGACACTTCCTGTGTCTTTCAATAATAATAATAATAATAATAATAATAATAATAAAAGTACAATTTCTACAAATTTAAAATGTGAACATACATTAGCAGATACATGCTATGCTGACTGTTGTTATAGACTATGGGCAAAAGTCAAGACAAGGCTCAACCGGAATTTAGATGGCGTTCTAGGCTTCTGGTCATCTGGACACGACTATATTTTTTCCATGCTTATCCATTGTTTTTACTCATTTAAATCCATCTAAAATATTGGCTCAGTGCCTCAGTCAGAGGTTGTTTAACTATGAAGAGTTCACCATAGTATAACAAGGCTTGGTAAATGAAGTGCCTGTGCAATCAAGGCTGTTTCCTTATTTCTAGAGAATATGCAATAATAAATACTATATACACTTTACCTTTCTAGGTACAGATGAAGACTGCAGGTGGGCTAGCAACCCAAGCCAATAGGCATTTGTCTTTGTCTCAGCCTCGTGTTTCATCAATAGTGTCCTCTTTGCCTGAAAACATGAAAAGTGACATTAGCAATATAAGCTACAACAAATTAACAAGTAGAAGACTGTGACGACCCGCATAATTAACCCCTAGTAACACTGTCACCTAGAGTTAATTATACGGACCTCAGCATAGTAACTAGCAAAACATCGGACATTCCGATACTTTATTAGTTACTACACTGTATACAGAGTATTGCAGCAGAACAATAATTAGAGACGGACATAAATGGAAGCTTTAATTCACTCCATTAGCCACGCAGGCTATCATCATACCTTAGCTTACATGGATTCTAATATAGTCGTAATAAATCTTATAACCCCTTAACTCCCGAAAATCTGCTCCTGCACACAAACCTCCGCCCTGGCCTCGTAGGATTGTCCATAGGACTCACCTTCTAAGCAAGGGGGGAGTTAAGCAAGGGTGAGTACTAGGTACTCAGCAAGCAATAATAATAATGAATGCAATAGATGCCTTTACAAGATACCCCAATCTTCCTATCCAATCCCTCTGCATCCATTCTCATCCCAAATTATTCCTTTAGAGAACTAAACTTTTGTTTCAAAGGTTGGCAAGTTTTATATTTATAAAAGACACTACTAATAGTGAGCATGATTTCTGTAGTCTCCACTCCTAAAGACAGGCTTGAATTCAAGATTTTACCCTGCGCAGGTTTGTGCCACTTTACCCACAATGACACCCACAAGAGATGCCCCAGAATGTTTATCCTTTTCCGGTATTAGTTCTCCACCCTGCACTGAGTATGGGCCTCAACCACTCTGGCTTAGCCCACCTCCGGTGCAGCTTGTACTCTGACATACAACCAGCAGTACAATTTGTACTCTGGCATACAACCAGCAGTACCCACCGGGCTTCAAATATACCGCCCCAATCACATTTCTCACTCCGCCCGCCTGGGTCATACCGGCAATTTCCCAGGACGATATAACACCTTACCCAATGTGGAGTAACTAATACCATCCCAGGACAACCTTTTCTGACCGATTTCACACATTGCGGTTGGCACTACTTTACAGCTCATTTCCCAATATTAGGTTGTTATTAATCTTATATGCTAACCTATTGTAGAGGACCCCGCCGGCAATCCCCTTCTCATCGGCATCCTCTACCCACCCATATTAACACACACTCACGGCTCCGTTCGTTGGATGAGCCAAAAATTATACCGGCATCATATTACCCTTCCATTCATTAATCATACTCATTCCCATCAGCCCATTTCATCAATCCATTTCCAACCTCTACCAATTATCCATTCTTACAACTCACACTCTTCCATTTATACTTCTTATTCTAAAATATACATTTTAATGCAGTGGTGGAATTTAATCATAAAGCAGTAAAACAGTTACAGAAATATGATCAATAGAATGCGCTTGCCTGGAATAGAATTTGAATGCTCGGCCTCTCTCGAAAATAGGCTCGGGTCGATTTGAGTGTTCTGTTCGGGTCCTGAAAATTATACTAAATTAATCTACGGCAATTTTATTAAATATGAGTTGCAGTGTCCAACCAATCCATATTGTATTTTCATAAAATGCATCTGTTGCTTTCTATTTTAATGCTATGCATGATCAGTTCTTATAGTTAACTCATTATTCTTCTAATGACACTAATGCTGTCCTTTTTGATTTTATATGCCGGTAATGTTCTACTCATCATTTTATACACTTAATGCACTTATGAATAACATGAGGTAATGCATGAATGCATATGGTTCTTTTTCCCATTTCTTTTCATTGCCAGCATTTCACTCTCTGGACTCACCCACTTTATTTGCTTCTACTGCCAAGTATTACTATTGGGTGATTGCTTTGCTCATTCGGTTGATGCTCTGCTACTTAACTTGGCTGACTACTACTACTGGCTGAGCCATTCGGCTGCTACTTGAAGCTGAGCACTACTACCTCTCCCTCAGCTTTCTCTGGTGATTCACTCGGTGGTTCTCCACTGCCAACTGCTACTCCTCTCCCCTCTGGCGATTTTCTGGCAGCTTCTTCTACTCCTCTTAGCTGCTCTTGGTTTCTCCTCTACTGGAACCGAATGGAACTGGACATCTCTCCTCTACTTCTTCCATTTGGCAGCCCTTGGCCAAACCCTAGTGAGGGGTTCTTGAGCTAGCTTTAGCTCAAGAACAGGGGCTTCTTTTGGTTTTTAGATGCTGCTTTCTTGGTTTGATCTACAGCTACTGATCTCTAAATCTCTTGCTATTTCAATGGATCTAGGCATTTGCAACTAGTACTAAACTACCACTTACTTGTGCTCCACTGATTTGATTCGGTTCTGGAAGGCTAGGGTTGCTAAGGTTGAAGTAGTTGAAGCAGAGGTGGCTGACTCTTAGCTTCTCCCTTGCTTGGCTTGATGTTCCTCCTGGCTTCACCTCTTGGCCGGCTTCCTTTTGCTTCCCGAATGATCTGGATGTCCACCTCTTCTTACTTTCTTGCTTGTGGTTGAATGGGAGTGGCTGGTTACTAGCTTGGGAGAGGAATGAGTAATGGGGCTGCACTTGGGTGCTGCTACTTCTTAGCTTCGGCTGAGAATAGAGAATGAAATGAGTTGAATCTTGCTGGCTTTTGGCTGCAATGGAAAAGGAAGAAGGAAGCTAGCTGCTCTCGGTTGCAAGAATGGGCAAAAGGGGCTGCACCTTCCTCTCTCTATTTCTGCTGGCCTTAGCCGAATGGAGCTGGGCAAAAGAGAAGCCTGTCATGCCATAGGAGATGCAATGCATCCTGGCAGCTATTAGCTTTCTTGGGTGTTGGACTGGAGCAATGAGATGAGGAATGGATGGTTTGCTGCCTGGTTGTCTCCCTGCTGGCTGTGCTGGTTTCGGTTGGGAAAAGATCAATGGATGAGTGGCTGTGTGCTGCTGGAAATGAGGAGAAAGGGGATGAATCTCTACTGCACTGGATGCATGGTTGAGAAGTAGGGCAATAGGGGCTGCAACTCCTCTCTCTCTCTTTTACCAAGTTACCATGGCAGCCTTTATTTTTACTGAGTTACCTCTCAATTTTGCACTCTCTCACCAGCACTGTACTCCATCTCATTTCCAGGTCTGCATGCTCATTTACTCTTTGATGCAATGCTTGGCAGTAAAATGATGAGATGCTTAATCTGACTCCTTCCTAATGCATGATTAGTATTAATGACAATGCTAATGCAATGCTTTGTTTGATTATGCATGATGATTACGCTATGGTTAAGGAAGGGTTAGGGGAGGGTCCTCACAAAGACTATGGTGCTTGCTACATAATGTTCTCATGATACTGAGGGTATACATTTAGAACTGTAAAGTTGTGTTCTAAACTAACTTTAATACATAATACAACAAATACTACGTCTTATTAAACAAGGATATACATTTTACTCAAAATGTTAAGATGTGCAATTCTGCTAATCTACACCACACCATAAGCACAATAGACATGATTAGCAAGAACAGTGGCATTATCCATATTATTAACCACAGAATAAAAATACTACAAAGTTTGACTAACCCGGTCCAGCTCCCTTTCGACAATTCTGTTGCTATGCAATCCTCTGAGAACACCTTTGCATGCATCAACAGCTTTATGAACCTGGCAGTAAAATGTTAAAATTATCAACAGAAGTACACAGAACAACAAGCTCAAGATAAGAATTTAAATACCTTGCTCGGAGTTGAAGTTACCGCAATCACATACCACCCAAGATCCAATTTGTCAAAAAGATTTAATTCAAAAGAAACATCATAGGTTAATCCCATGGAATCTCGAACTGTTGTGAATAGCCTGAGGAAAAGAACAGTGCAGCACATCATGTTAGTCCTGTCAGCTAAACACCAATAAAGTCATCCGTTACCATGAAATTCATGATTATCCATATTATAGTTTTTCTGGTTAAGAATAACAAAGCAGGGACATTAATCAGATATGTGTAACCAAGTACCTCACTTAATGGTGTAAATTCAATCTATAGGGAAAAAACAAGGTTTTTTTAGAAGCAAACCACCACCTGATGTACTAACATTAACTCAAAACAGTTATCCAAAGGTAGCATAGGATGGCATGCACTCTGTAGCATGTGTCATGTTCGAAGCAGCTTTTCAAACATATACAAAAAAAAGAATAATGTGCAGATATGATTTACCTAGAATTAATAATTTCAGCCAACAAACTCAAAGTGACGCCAAAGAAAAGAGGATGGCTGCAAACATCCATGTGCCTCTTCCCTATTACATCTGATTTTGCTGGCTCACAGACTTCTGTAATAGTATGACAAATATCAGTCCACATGTTCATAACACTGCAATGTAAGGTAGAGTAAGGCAAGTTATAGTGCAGCACATATAAAATAAGAACTACCATCTGCACTAGAACTCCGAATGACATTAAAGAGGTCATTTCCTTCAGTAGCAAACCCCCATCGATTTGGTGCAGGGCCTGCAATGTAGGCACAAGCTCTCTCATCCGTATCCTTTATGTACACCTGGAAAAGAAGAATCCACAATCAGACAAACTTGTCTACATTATGAATGAAAAAATGTTTTGAGTTTTGATATTTAATTATTTAAAATAAATTATTTCAAAATATATATAGCATTTGGTAATGAAGGCTGCAGGATACTTCGTACTTGCTGGAAATGCAGATCCGATGGAAATGGCCGGAAGGAAATCTTCTCAATACACTCCTCTGTGTTTGAAGAATTTGTAGCCCTTATAGTCCCAAGATAATCAAGAACACAAGATTCTACCTCTTCTTCACTGAAATCACCGACTATGCTAACCTGGAAAAATATTTCGACGTAAATTTAAATAAAAACGGATAAACTAGAAAAAAAATCAAATGTTAGAGCAATCATACAGGTTCCAGGAGATCACACTAGGAGGAAAATGAGGAAAAAGAAACTCAGAAAGGACAAATTCACGAACCTCCATGTTGCCACCCACAAACTGGTTCATAACAGCTTCTTTAACCGATTGAAGAGTTAATTTCTGCAAGGAATGTGGCGATGGCTCTACAAACCTTTCATCATGGTTCAACATGGCTAACATAAGCTTGTAAGCTGTAGAACGTTCCAAACTTTTGGGAATGGACCGGTAGTAAGACAAATATAACTGAATTGCTCTATCAAATGCATCTTCTAGCCAGACATTATGCTGTAACACAAAGGGGTGAATTATGTAAGTGCTAGACCTTTATGTTTAGTTAGAGAAAACTTTATTTTCACTATAATAAGGCAGTATAGTGAGGCAGGTATGTTATGTAGTAACTTGAAAACCACACCTCAAGGACCATATGGAGGAGTTGGAATGCAGCACGCATGCCATTGTCTCTTAAAGCAAATCTAAATTCCATAAAGATGAACTCCTCGTTGGATTCCAGTGAGCAGTTTATGAGATTATTCACACAGAAAAGTTCAACCTGAAATCAAAATCCACAAACATCATACACACATATCGCATGGAAGTGCTATTGAATAATTGTAAGCATTAAGAAGATGAAAGGCAAACAATCTGTGAACATCAGTATTGGATTCCATTGGTGACTACTGAGCTGGTGGGAATCATGGGAAGGGATAGAGTACAATGGTGTACCCATGTATACATTAAATATACAACGGTAACTTTACAATAGGTAGAACTACTCCCTCCAGTCATAAAATTGACGTTTTTGACCTTTCAAAGTCAACAAGATGGCACTTTGACCACTAAATTTTACCATCGTATATTAAAAAAAGTTATAAAAGTGTAGAGTTTATGAAAGTGCTTTCTATGACAATTAACAAATCCAATCATATCATTTTCATATATCTGAACTATATATTCTATACAATATCTTTGGTCAAAATCAATTTGTTTTGACTGCACGTGTTCTAGGGCAGGCCACTCTTTTGAGACTAGAGGGAGTATATTTATTCATGAACAAGAATTTGGAGCTATAACTATATTGAAAAAGTATAGAGAGTGTAATTTTCTTGTGGCCAGTCTAAATCTTTACTCCTCTAAAAGGAGTTATTTGTGATGGTGAGAGTATGTCATCCTTCTCTCCTCTCCTCCCCTCTCCTCACCTCACTTCAAAAGAACTTTTGTGAATGTATCTACGTAGACATGTATAGAAAATACTAGCATTTATAAATACATAAGGAACTTTTGTGAATGGATCTACGTAGACATGTATAGAAAATACTAGCATTTATAAATACATAAGCAATCAAAGTTAGAAAAGTTTGGAAAGTTGGGCTGGCACAGGTATTAAGTGACTAGTTTTTAGAACAGAGGAAGCAGATGGAGGAGCCAAATCAACTGACAAACAGCAAGAATTTGCTAGGTAGAGGTACCTGTTCCCTTGAAAAATTACCAACACAGCCACCTTCACTCAAGGTACGAACACCAACAATAACAGATCCCTTCGATTCAGAATCTTCTGTGGCTCTCCCACCACCTAGTATCAGCCGCATGACACCAACCTTTGCCTCATTTTGTGTGATCTATCATCAATCCATCATCGAACTTTTAGTATCGAACATGGAATGAAAACTAAACCAAAATAGCATTGGCATATTGAAGTGAAGATGGTTCTTCTGTCCATAGAAGAATAACCAGAGGTTTCCAGGACTAAGTACCTTGTAGTTGATGGAAATTCCATTAGAAAGGCGGCGTTGTGTTATACCAGTTTCACCGTCAAATACTTTCACCGCATCCTCCTCTTTACTCAAAGGAACAAATGATGATTGGTAATGCAATTTCATGTCTTCAAGTTGTGCTTGAGTAATCAATTCCTTTGGCACCTCAAGCTGCAACCAAAATTACAATAATAATCAATAGCCCATAAATACCATGCGCTGATTTACAGTTTTCACAGAGGTGCCAAAAAAACTTCAAACTTGAACCGTGCTAAGCCAAGTAGATAGTTCCACAACAAGCAAGATTGCAAGACATATCACAAATAATCAACGTACCTCGGGCTCGGGGTAAATGGGTTCCTCAAGACCTGCCTTGATGGACTCGGTGATTTCTTCTGGATGTATCTCAAAATCAGTATCACCTACGCCATCAATATGGACCTTTTTTGGTACACAGGCTACAATAGCAGCAGGAAGTGGTGCATTGGGCATTCCAAAGTCTGAAATAAACTCCAGTACTTCTGCACCAACAGTGTTAACCTACATATGGTAAAACGTATCTCATTATAATATTGTAAAAACTAGCAGAATTTCACACACACACACACATACATATATATATATAGTACAATTACCTAGGGCACCACGGTGCCTGGGCACCATGATCCAAAACAAGTATTTCCCCTGTGTATTTGCATGCAAATTTTTTTGAAAATTTTAGGATGTTGAGTTTAACTAGTTTGCTAACTAGTTCAAACAATTTTGAACTGAAATTCAAATTAGAGTTTCCTTTTTGTAATAGTTTGATTGTAGGTATCTGTTGATTTTATATATAAATCAGCAAATCATGTGATATATAAATGCGTTCAAATCTTTGAATTCAAGTATATTTTTTCAAAGGTATGTGTTTCATTTGAATTGTTATAGATAGATGGATATATACCCTAAAACTGGTAATTTAGAAAAATATACCCGAATTTGGCCTGAATTCACACATTTAAAATTATGGTGCCCAGGCCCCATGGTGCCCCATTTCACCGTCCTATATATATAATCCCGGGTGTAGTTACTCCGACGTTGTGTACCATAGGATTTGTTTTAGATCCGTGCGGCTTTGAGCAAATCGTGGGTGCAAAGCTAACATTTTTCTTACCAAGCAACCCGTTAAGAGAACTAAACCATCCCTAATTTTCCATCTTTTGGAACGTCGCAATAACCAATCACGATCCCCCTTCCTCCGGTCTTCGTCACATACGGCGAGCACCCATCTGGGCAAAATGGAAGGCGTCGCCACTGTTCAAGCTGGAGAATGTGGCATACATCATGATGAGGTATTGATCTGCAGATGAAAATTCATGTGGTTTGTTGCTATCTTTCCTGTTAGTTCTAGATATTGCATGGCTTCATGGATTTTTGCAGCGCAACCTGATGCAAGTTCAAGCCGACGTGTGCGAGTGACAGTGAGATCAAGGAAACAGTGATGACAACACGACAACAAACCACACGCACCGCGACGACACACGGAGCCTTCGAGGCGCTGGTTGCTCCGTCGCTCACGGCGGCGGTTCCTAATCCAATACGTACGCATGGTAGTGAAAACCTGTACTGATGTGTTGCGTGTCCCTACTCTTGTCGATGCGATGGCGCTGCTGGTGCTACTGTGGGCTGAGACACGATGCGACTGGCTGTGCGAGCCCGATAAGAGTATGTCAGGTTGAAGTTGTGTGGGATGACAAGCTTCATACTATCTTCTACCGTCCAATTAAATATTATGGGTGATTTAAACCCCTTTCTCATCTCACGGCATTTAGATTTATAGCAGGAGGGCAATCAAAAGCCCACCATAACTTCTCTTCATGGTTGACCACCACGCTTACAGGTCCAACTGATGTATTGACGTCAAACGGCAAGTCGCCGTTGCAGCCTGGCTAGCAAGAGACGGGATCTCCCTCCAAGGATGGATCAACGAAGCTACATCTTGGTATGGGTATCAACAACTACGGCTGTTCTCTTAATGCATGGAAATCTCTCACTCCCATTTTGTCGTTCGTATTACAGCATAATGCCCCACGCAAGCTACTGTCTGGCAAACCCGAGGCATCACCATGATGTGCAACACGCCAACACCAAGCAAAGGAACCTATGATACAGGCGTAGAAATTATTAATTGCCAGCGAGCCAGGTGGCGGTGCGTGTTGTGCGTATGAAATGTGTAGTCTCACATACCACTAGTTCTTTACGTAGATGATGTTATCAGGCTAGCAAATAAATTGTTATGTCTTCTTTACCTACTTGTTTTGTACGGAGTTCTTCAAAAAACTATACTTACCTATGTTTCCTTCTCACTTAAATATACTACATACTTCCTTGTACTTTTTTAACATACTTCCATTCTATTATTTTACACTTCTAGATCCTTGTACAGCCAGTGATATACTCCATTTAATTTCTAAGGACATACTACCTTCTTTTTAAATGATAAACTACCCTTTTTCAGATGATACAAATAGTTGTTAAGCAGACCCTTTTTCAGATGATACAAATAGTTGTTAAGCAGACCCTTTTTCAGATGATACAAGTAGTTGTTAGGCAGTTCATCACAAAATATTTTCTAGATGCCATCTAGGAAGATTTGTGCACAACTACACTAGTCGGCGCCAAAAAAAAGAAAAGAAAAGAAAAAGGACGCACTAACACTCTACACTAAGTATGTATACTCAGATTTTAATCAACACATGGCACCATGTCAAATGCAAAGAGCATATGCTCCATACTTCTCCCCTACTTAAGGAACATACATGTAGCTCTAATTAAGCCTCTAAGATAGTACTATGGTTAATTTATGCATGACATCAAGCAACCTTACAAACTCAAAAGGTGTATACAAATACATGATTGCATGTACACATGTCAAGAGCCCATTTAAACTTGTGCAGCTAACTAGCAGGAGGCTGCGCTCTCATGCATACAGTTATTTTTGAAAGAATATACTCCATACTCTAATTAAAAGTATATATACTCCATACTCCAAATAAGTATATATACTGGATACTACAAACAAGAACCCTCACAAAAAAATACAAGTACATATACTCCATACTCCAATTAGTAATACATACATACTCCATACTCCATTGTAAAGAGATACATATCTTTGTCTAAAAAGAGAGAGAGAGAGAGTGTGAGTAAGTTACATTCATGCGTCTCACACGGGGAAGGCCGAGTATCTAGCCGGTGGTGCGCTAATTTCTGATTTTTTTAATTAGAATAATTAATCACTTAACCGGCCGTTTCATGCTAATGGATGTCACCCACGCCCATGAACCCGATCAACAAAGTGGGATGGCGAGGCTGCTGTATAGTGGATACTACGGGAGTAACTATTCCCGAGAGTAGAAAAGAGGCTATAATGCTATATATAAAAAAACAGATTGATGCCATCTATTTACACTATGACTTGTATAAAAGAAATAGTCAGTACCTCTTCAAGCATGACAGTTTCTGCAACCGCAAGCAAACTTTCATGTCCCTGCAACTGATCCATAATGGTATGGCCAAGTGCGTCACTCTCCATAATAAAGTCCAAGTTGTCAACCGAGGGAACACTATCAATCATCATAGCCAGCTGCTCACTATCTTTTATTAGTGCATCCATGTAGCGAGTCATTTCTCCCATTGTGACACCAAACTCTTTGAGTCTCCGAACCTAAAACAGCACAACGAAAAGATGGTGAAAAGGACTGGAACCTTGCAATAAAGCGGTTCAAATAAAACAGCAAAGCACTTATGCAGCAGAAATATATATCTCATCCGAAGTTGAATACAAACCAAGCTCAACCATTGTGTATCGTGATCAAATCAATGGCAGCCATTTACCAAGTAACACCCAACCATCAGTTGAAGTAATAGCACCTCTTGAGTCTTGAGCATTTCTTGAGTTGGCTATAGCTCAGGCTTGGCCTGGATTCAACCTGGGTCAAACTTGGATCAGCTGGGGTTAGGTCCAGCTCAGGTTTGGGCTGGATTGGGCCTAGGTTGGACTTGGAAAATGCCAGATTAGACTAGGTTTGGGCTGGATTGGGCCTAAGTTGGGCTTGGATCATGCCAGATTAGACTGTACTAGCAGGCTTTGACAGGGCATAGACCAGGCTAGGCTTGAGCATGGGAGGGCTCATGATAGGACAATCTTGGTGTAATATCTTCCAGTAAATTCGTTTTCATCTGTTATATTCAACAATTGTTGTTCTAAATCATTTCTTTGCTACTGCCCAAAAAAGTGAATAATTATTTCATGTCGTACTAAATCAACACATAAATTTATCAGGACTTTCTTCATATGCTCATCACAATAGATGTAGTGCTGAACTACTTCAAAGCTAACATTATCTAGGATTTCTATCTATATTTCTAATGATACAATACAATGAGCTACAACAATATTTGTAAAACATACAGGATAACTGAGCCATGAAGACACAAATGTAACACCCTGGTCCAAATTTCGTTCAATGTCCTAGCCTACCGTGAGGCGTACCCGCGCATGCATAGCACCCCACTTACACTTTCGTCCTTATTTCGTGTAAAATGGTTAACCCAGAGGTGCTATGTTTGGATCCTACAAGCATAATATGCTACAATAACTCACTTTAGACAAACAATATGGAGCTAATCCCACCACCGTTCCATATGCGCCTTCACATTAACAGGCCAGGGTATTACATTCACCCTCCTTAAGAGTTGACGCCCTCAGCAGCACACCACATACGCGACAGATGCCCAGAATCACCCCTAGGTACATGTATGTGCATCCAATACCGACACCTATGCTATGCCATGTGGCCACTCCAGGCACACACGCGCCATGAACCATATGCCAGCGCCCCCTGTCCCACACGCGCCATGCAATGAAGGTTGATTCTTTGATACAATCTGTAATGCCCTGGCCCAAATTTCGCTCAATGTCCTAGCCCATTGTGGGGTGGACCGGCGCATCCATAGCACCCCGCTTACACTTTTATCCTCGCTTCGTGTAAAAGGGTTAACCCGAATGTGCTATATTTGAACCCAACAGACATTATATACTACTACAACTCACTTTTGATAAGCAATGTAGGACTCATCCCACTATCCCTCCACATAGGCCACATAGGTCTTCACATTAATAGGCTAGGGCATTACAACAAACCTCATGAACAGCAACTTTGATGGCACTTCTCCAATTTTGGGGTTCAGCAGTTACTGTAAGAGTGGTGACCGTGCATCCTTCCCTTCCTGAGTCACTGTGATCCAGCTCAACAGATGTAAAGGGAGGATTTGAGCTCTGCATAAAATATCAGCATTAAAAGACAGGAAAAAAAACACTTCAGTCGACTGGAACTAGGAACTATAAACATGCAACTACCTAATATATATTCATTTCCTGGTAAAAGACAGAATGATATCCTAACATAGTAACACGTGCAAATTCTTCACTGGAAGAACCTAAACATCCTAAGGACTCGTGTTTCAAGTCATCCAGTAAAATGCATTCCTAAATAGCTAATTAGTTTAATGAAAAGACCAAAACAACTAAGGGTTTTCATGTGAGAATATCATATTATGCGAACACACATGCTGTGGTAGGCACATAGTTCCCAACATATCTGTCTGTTAAAAATATACAATCTGCGAGAGAAAATATATGCATAGATAGAAAAGAATGTCAAGCATTTCAACTAATCTGATACAACAAGCGAAAAAAGGGGGGACATGTATGGGATTTCCAAAGGGTATCCCATAAGGCATCGGATCATGAATTTGCATCAAAATCACAGACCTTGTATCTTGTATTGATTCGAAAATGCAGGGCAGATAAAAATATCCGTTTCATCAGGACATTGCGCAGGTCTTTATATGTCTGAACTTGGTTAACAGGTATCTGTCCAAAAATGAAAAGCAATAGTCAGCCATATGCAAATGACACATGATTAAGAAACTTCAAGATAAGCAGTAAGTTGAACAAGCCATCCTATTCGAATGTCTTAAATGAGGATCATATTCAGTGCATTATTGTTTACATGAGACGACAAATGTTACACAAAAAAAAAGATATGAAAAGGCTATCAAACTCCATGCACATTACAACAAAACGCTGGTCTGGTTTGTTTATCTAGTAAATATAAGGAACTACAAGTGAAACATTTGGATTTGATGTTAAACAAAGCCACAAATATAAAGCATAACTAAAAAGTAAAGACTAGCAGACAATGAACACTGACCATACCTTGCAGAACATGTTGATAGAGAAACTCTGAATCAACTCATGTTGAAAAACCGCTGGAGGCTTGGCATCCTGATCAACTCCAGGAAGAGACCATTTATGCTCTACAGGGGGTCTAACTGCCTGCCTTTCACTTTTTGTAGGCTTTATTTTATCAGTGGCAGGTGATCTTTCACCAGTTAGGCTTGTAGCCAAGCCACCCGGTAGCTTTGGTGCAAAAAGGCTTGACATAGCACCAAAGGGACTTGCATTTGACATAGGGGCCACTTTGTTTTCTGGAAGTGTATGTTCAAATACAGCCTGCATTGCAATGGTTCAGCTAACTAGCCTCCTACTTAATCCTAAAACAAATCAGCAAAACCATCATCAACAACACCTAAGAGGATGTATCTTCTGATTACCTCTATTTCTCGCTCTGCTCTGGGAATATCATCAATTTCTCCTACCAGGTACAAAGTGGCATTACCAGGATAATACCAGTGCTCATGAAATCTGCGGATCTTGTCAGGATCCCATTTCTGTATTTGCTCTTCAAGTCCAATAGGGAATCTTTTGCTCAGTTTGTTTTCTGAGTGCAAATGTTGCAACAACTACACCAGAGGAACCACACTTAGTACAGAATGGCAGTGTCCTTAAATATTAGTTTATTCAGAATGAGTTCCACGAGTATTAAAGATTGTAACCCTTCTCAGAAGATGTCACAAATATGAAAACACCGGAGTACTCGACAGCATAAAAAAATTACTTACCTGGCAATCAACACGATACTCGATTGTGTTCATCATCTGGAGCTCTGAAAGAATCGCTCTTCTCTCTTTCTCAACACGGGATGAAGAAAATTTTGGATGAAAAGCTATCTGAAAGAAATAAATTGACAGAACTTGGTTTATATATCTAACTAACAACATCAAGAGACTTGCCGAACAGACTACTCAAATATCTTGATAGCATGCACCTAAAAGGCTAAAAGCATCAGCTATCAATTAAATATGCTTGCTGTTTCAAATATCCTTAACAAAATATGATATCCTAAAGTTGATAGACTAACTGTTCCAACCAATTAATATGCTTGCTGTTTCAAACATCTTTAACAAGAAAATGATAGCCAAAAGTTGACAGACAGCCTATAATTTCTCGAAATAGGAAAGCCGTTAAGTAACATCTTACTTCATTCAATGCATCCAGCACAGAAGGAAGTAAGTCTTCACCATATTCCTGCCACACAAAAAAAATAAAATGTAAATTCCTTAAATAAACAAGAGAAGACATCTAATTTGAATCCATCAGATCTAAAAAAATCTAAATGTAAAAAGTTAATTGTTAAAGATACTTTATGCACAGAATTTGATGGTCAAAAAATACATTTGCCAGTTCATTTTCATACAGTCCTTGTCAAAGGATGTATGCAAAAAAGAAAGCAAAGACGGCCTTGGACAAACCACCAGAAGTTCATTTCCAATTCCAAAATGAACATTGAGAAAAGCAATAAAAGTAAGAACCTTTGTTTTGGTTGGAGAATGGATATGGAACACTGTGTGGTGGAAGTCTGTATATGCATTAGACCTTGCACCTGTCCCCAAAAGTCTTTCGCGCTTTTTACTGCCAAGAAATGCAACATGTTCGATCATATGTGCAATTCCCTGCTCATCCTCTTCCTCGTCAATTGATCCAACATGAACTTCCATGTGAGCCTCAAGCCTGCAAACTAAAATAATTAGAACCTTACTGCTCATATTTGACACGGTTATGAAAGTAATGTTGGCTTGCTACACACATATTTGCACAAGGTTTAGCATAATTCACCAGCATGAATTAGGCACTGATTTAATATTTATTGCTGGATCCATAAAATGGACACAATTTTTATGTTCAAGAACTCAAATCAACACTTTGTCCTAGTTCAATTGTTCAAAAGGGCTTCACCTATAATTTTGTCAAACGTCTTTAAAATTGTGTACAAATTAAAAAGGGAAAAAAGGAAAGCTACAATATTTACTGTTGCATCCATATACTGGCACACAATTTTGATGTTCAAAAACTCAAATCAACGCCATGTACTAGTTTAGCTGTTCAAGGGATTCACCTATAATTTTGTGAAGTATGTTTAACATTGCAGTCAAATTATTTTAAAAAACAAAAGCCACCACAAATTGCTAGATCATTGGGAAATTAGGCTGTGACTGCATGAAGGATCCACTAAAAATCAGCTGTGAAGAGGTTATCATGACACATGTCATAGGTCATAACCACAAGTCTCCAGTATGCTAGGAAATCCAGCTAACAGCAGCAAATGATGTAAATGCTTTTGTTGTAGCAGCAGAAGATTATGAAAGCATTTTCACTAAAAGTGTAATAGATGGGCGTAAAAAGAAGTTTCCTTCCCTCACCTCTTTGCTGGTACTTTGTTTCGTAAAATAAGATATCGGAGGCCATTCTTCAATTGACCTCGGATTAGCTTTGGATGGGAAGGAAGTGGAGTGTTAAGGAAATCTTCAAGCTCCTCCTTTGTAATCGCGTGATCAAGACAAGGCTTATCAAGAGCAGTTTCAGACCATGTTGGACTTGCAACATGTGGTTCATCAGGTCCAGCAGCATGTAATATACGACTATGCCTGACCTGAAAATCAGCAATGAATAAAGTCAGAAAATGGTATTCCACAGAACCTCTTTCAACATGAAAAAGGGAAGCTGTGGATTATGGTGTCACATTATATTCTGCAATGCTGTGTAAACCTTTTTTTTATAACAAAACTAAAGCATTGGTAACTCCAATAAATAGGAATAAACATATCAGAAGATATGAAGGAATAGTTTTTCAATTACGATTAAGTAATAGTTTTTCAATCACGAAAATAATGGTTCCTACATTACATGGTTGCAGTGCACTCTCAAAATGCTCACAAGACGGTGAAAAGTATCCTTGCAGAATGCTGTTTAGCACAATGATTTACAGTACATGACCTCTAACTTAAAAAATCCATGTTCATAGAACAATTAGCTTGATGTATATTCAAAAACCGACATTGAGCTGCTCTCTTCCAGAATGTTGTTTGGTACAATGATTTGCAGTACAAGACTTCCCACTAGCTTCAAAAATTTGAAGTTCAATAATTAGCCTACCATTTACTAAAAAAAAACAAGCATGCAACTTCTCCCACATTAGACTTCTACAGAGGTGGGATAACCCTTTTAATAACATGCAGGTAACACTTATGTTTTGCTGATGGCCAATCCATATTTATTGTACCGATCCTACACACCGCGCATCACTCGCACCATTAAACAAGCAACCGAACAAAACCGAATATCCCAAGTAAGAAACCAAACACGTTTTCCAGCGTAGTCAGCGCATGCAATCCGATTAAGAAAACCAATTTCATAATATATCAATGCAGACGAATTATAGATGAAACGAACCTTAGCTCCGCTCAACCGACCGTGCAGCGATAACCCCGTGGTGTGCGGAAGCGCGCATGGCGCGAACCTCGCGAGCCCCGGCCTCCCCCGCCTCCGGCTCTTCGGGAAGCACGAGAGGCACCCGTCCCTCTCCTCGCCGACACTCCCAATCGTCGACGCCGCGCCGCGCCCTTGAGTCCGCTTCCTCAACCTGCAGGCACACACATACACCGACACAAATCAGCCGCGGCCAATTCGCGGGACCCGATGAACCCTAACAAGCGGCGGACTCAGTAGCCAGTACTCACCTGGGCGAGACGGCGCGGCGGTGGGCGCAGCGGAGTATGTTGGCCGGGGCGGCAATGGCGGACGGGTGGACGGCGAGGGAGGACCGGCGCGCCGCGGCGGTGGGCGGGCGGAAGGCGAAGGAGGACCGGAGCAAGGGAAGGCCCGGGGCGAGGCGAGGCGGCGCGGAGACCGCCGCGGCGACGGGAGGGGAGGAGGCCATGGAGTGGGGACGGCCCCGCACGAGGTGAGGGGGATAGGAGAGCGAGAGAACGCTGCTCCCCCGTCTCCCTGTCTCTTCTGGGTTTTTTAATGCTTTTTGTGAAGTTGAAGTAGCCGGAGCCTATTGGGAGCAAGGATTTAAATTTCATTTGAGGAAACATATCGGATATGTTTGAAATCTGAAATTTTAATAAAATCTTGGTATTTTTGATAAATTTTGATCAAAATCTAAAAATCAAAATTCAAATCCGGTCTATTTGATAGCGAAAAACCGAATTTCGGCCGTTTTGCACTGGCTGAAAAGTGGATCAAACGACGACGAAATTTTTTGAACTTTTTTCTAAAAAGTTTTGACACATTTATGATATTTTCATAAAAATTTCAGATAATTATCAAATCTGAGGAATTTTTAAAAATTCAAACATTGCTACTATCCTGATAAAACGCTGACCAGCAAGTTTGAACCAGATGAAAATTGGAACAAATGAGGTTATAAAATTTTGAAATTTTTATGGATAGTTCTGACACATCCATAATATTCTCATAAAATTTTCAGATGATGGTCACGATTCATGAATTTTTGAAAATTTGAAAAGTGCTACTGTCCTCTTAAAAGCCTTACCTGCAAAATTGAACAAAATGTACAATTGTTCAAACCACATTAAAAAATGTTGAAATTTTTTGCAGATGGTTTTGATGTAGCATTAATGGTTTTATAAAAGTTTTAAATGATGATCATACTTAAATAATTTTTAAAAATTCTGCCAATGCTGAAGCATGTGTTGGCATTTGCAAAGTGTCAGGATCATGTGTTGATCCTTACATGGCTCAAGGGCTGATCTTATAGATTGTTGATTTAGTATTTGCAAATGTGTTTTACAAATAAGTTGACGCTTAATGCAATTCTTGGAGCATGTGTTGAGAATTTACAAATGTGTTTTGTAAATTGGTGTGATCATGTGTTGATCACCACATGGCTAAATGAATTGATTTTAAAGTGATTTTTGATTTGAAAAGAAAAGATTTATGTATAAAGTTTAGTTTTATCTGGAAAATATGGTGCTACCGACGTGTTGAGGCTAGTACTACCAGAGGTCCGGTAGTACCACACCTACGCCTGATAAATACCGCTCAACCGGTACTACCGCCCCTCAAGGGCGGTAGTTATTTTTCAGTGTGCGTGGATTGCACGTGTTGCAAATTCGACACTACCGTGCCAAAGGTCCAGTAGTACCGCAGGGTTGGTACAACCGCCCCAATGAGGCCAGTAGTTATTTTCCAGAGAGCATGTGTTGTTCAGTGTTTTCAAAGGTCGATACTTCCGTAGGTGGAGGCCGGTAGTACCTTTCGGATGGTGCTACCGCTCCTACATGGTCGGTAGTTCCGGGTTTACTATACAACAGTTAGTTTTGGGGTTTTAATTTGAAAAATCCGACCATTGGAGCTGAGGCCAGTACTACCAGCTCTACATGGGCGGTAGTACTCAATTTACTAATTTTTGCCCATTTTGCCCCCCAACAATTAGGTTTCTTTAGGAAGACTATAAAAGAAACCTTGGGGGCTGATATTTGTGCTTGATGTAGTTTTCGAGAGGTTGTTGCTCTTTGTGGTTGAGTTGTGCATGTGTTGCACTCTTCTATATGGTTCTTGAGTTAAGAGCGATTCTAATTTATATGTGTTGCAATTAGAAGTGGGTTGACCGCTCTTTATGCACATGTTGCACTTGAAAGAGAGAGTTGTACATGTGTTACACTTGGTGGTAATCATTGTGCATGTGTTGCACTTGGTGAGATTCAAGCTAGCAGGCTTGACTTAATACTCTTCGTGTTTGCCGACGCCTAGACGGCGTAGCGGCGTCATGCATGATGACATTTTCAAAGGAGATTGTGAGAAGGCCTGATAAGTTTGTGAAAGTTGGAGCTCGCTTACCTGTAGCGGAAAAGAGCTACCACTAGTGGATTCAAGGTGGGTGCTCAATCGTGGAGCTGGTTCAATGTATTTGGGCTAACCTCAACATGAACTAGAGGAGACCAGCAAGTCTCCGAACACCACAATAAAAGGTATCACGTCTCATTATGATTTACTTTCTTGTGCTCATTTACTTTTAAGCAATTTATATTCATAGAATTAAATTAATTGATTACTTATTTTTTATGATTGCAAATCATAGTTAGAGACTTAGCTTATTAGTGCACTTAGTGAGCCTAGTTGGTTTAGGCTTTAATTGTCAAAATCTTAGAATTACGCTTCCACATATTATTTAGGTTTTGACATAGACGTTGATTTGTTGGAAATTAAAGAGACTTTTAAATACTATCTATTTACCCCTTTTTAGTCGACATCCTCGACCTTACATCTATAAGCCTAGTGTAACATTAGGTTGGACGATAAGATCCACCATAAGTTTCACATACTCACACATTGCAACAAGTAAGTGTTTAACACCATCATTAGTAGTAAACTTGGTACAAACAAGATAGCTATCACAGTGCATTGTCTACAGTAGTATAGAACCAAGCGAGGTGTTGGTTTGCTTATTGTTAGGACGAAAATATAAAGAGATCACATGCAATGAAAAATTATTTGTTGAAGCAAAAAAAGTGTCTCAGAAATTCATTTTCAGATTCACACAGCTATATCAAAGTACCAAGTTATGCAATATTAATGGTTGGTAAGCAACAAAATCAATGTGGATTGTGCTATTCAAAATAGATAAAACTCCTTAATTGTCATGCAAAGTTACTGGTTTTCCTAATGTAAGATCGAGGATGCTGACTAGAGGGGGTGAATAGGCGGCTTTAAAAATTTCTTCGATGATTAGTTAAAATCTCGCCTATTTATCCCTATGTCAAAATCTAAACAAAAATCAATGTGGAAGCGATAAACTAAGACTTTGACAATTAAGCCTAAGTCAACTAGGCTCACTAAGTGTACTAGCTAATTATGTCTCTAACAAGAATATGCAAGAATAAAGACAATCAAGCAATTTAATTCTACGAATGAAAATTACAACAATATAAATAATAATTGCAAACAACCATAAGGAGACACACCAATATTTTACCATGGTGTTCGGAGACTTGCTGGTCACCCCTAATCCACGTTGAAGCTAGCCCAAACCACTTTGGAAAGGCTCCATGAATTGAGCACCCGCCTCGATTCAACTAGTGGTTGCTCTTTCCCCCTCCAGGTAGGCGAGCACCGACCTTCACAACTTGCCGGGGTTTCTCACAACCTTCGCTGAGAAGCTCACCGCGCACGACGCCGCTACGCCGTCTAGGTGTCGGCAAATACTAAGAGTAACAACTCAAGCCTTCCCGCTTGAACTTCACCTAGTTCAACACATGCACTCCAATGATTACCAAGTGCAACACATGCACAATGGCTCCCTCAAGTGCAATACATACACAAGAGACTCAATCCACTCCTAATTGCAACACGTGCAATTAGGGCTCACTCTTAGCTCAAAAACCAAATAGAAGAGAGCAACACATGCATACAACTCCCACAAACCTTCCTAAAAGCCAGCCCACCTCAAATGTCATCCCCAAGACTCTTTTTATAGCCTCCTCAAAGAAACTAGCCATTGGAGGGCAAAAACGGGCAAAAAGTGTAGTAAACCCGGTGCTACCGCCCTACTAGAGCCGGTAGCACCGATCTCTAGGCCAACGGCTAGAAAAACTAGCCGTTACTCAGAAAATCCGGTGCTACCGAGCTTTGGGTGGTAGCACCAGGCCTTTTTTCTTTTTCTCAGGCTAAAAACACGCGTTCTAGACTTTTTACACCACCCTTTGGAGCGGTAACGACTGTGCTACCGCTGTCTCAAGCACTAAAACGGTCATAACTTTTTATTCTGAACTCCGATTTAGGTGATTTTGGACTCTATGCGAAGTTTATCATGAGAACTACAATCTTCATACATTTTCAAGATTTAAGCAACTATAGATATTTTTAAATATCATAAAAACAAAGATTCTAATGTAGTCATTCAAATCTAAAATATGATTTCTCGAAATCCCTCATATAGACTTGATCAAGAGCGTGACTACAATCTAGAGAGTCAATAAAATCAAATATTGAGCCATGTGATGATCAACTCGTGATCAAAATAATTTTGCAAAACACATTTGTAAATTCTAATCACATGCATTAACACCAATATTTTGCAAAACACATTTGCAAATAACCCGAAAAGCAATAAGATCAATCCTCTAATCATGTAAGAATCAACACATGATCCCAATACTTTGCAAAACACATTTCCAAATACCAACACATGTTCTAGGATTGAAATCCACAACCTTTAGCTTATTTGCAAACCACATTTGCAAATAACAAATCAATATTTTGCAAAAACATATTTTTCAAACATAAAACATAAACTTTGCTTAGCCTTTGTGATGATCAACATATGATCAAGTCACAAGCTAAACACCGATGCATGAGCTCTCACCTTTTGCAACACATGCAAAACTTAGCACTATGCAAAAACCACATAAATCAAATTACATGAGCTATCTCCTTTTTATAACACATGCAAATCCATAGCTCCATTTAAAAACCAAATCGATTAAGATTCAATAAGAAGTAAGCATGAGCTTCCTTATTTGCAACATATGCAAATACTTACCTCATGCAAAATCCAAACAAGAGAGTGAGCTGGATTTAGTTCATCAATACATGATGAAGCTCAAGCTATAAGACTCAACCCCTCTTAATAGTATGGCTCCTAACTAGCAACCCGGTCTCTCATCCAAACACCGAGACCGGCAAAGACTAGAAACACATCCTTAGCCCTAGCTAGTTATACCTTTGCCTCTCGCAATCACTGAAGTTTTCATGATGATCGATCATCTTCTCTCCAAGTCGAGATTTTTATCTTGTTCATCAACTCATGATGAACCCCCTTGTCTTAGCTTCGGAATCCTCTTTTGACGTTTATCAACACATGATAACGTACTTGTCCCATTTATCCATCTCAACCTTGGACTTTACCTATTTCAAAGTTCAAACTCATTGAAAGTGTTAGTCCAAAATACATGATTGTCTCAATCATCAATGCACTCCATTAACACATAATGGATGCTTTTAAGATCCTTTGATCTCTTCCTTTGATGATTGGCTACAACCCAAAGACAATTAATTGAAAGATTAATTGTGTCTTGAGTATACTAATACAACTAGCGCTGCATATACTCAAGAACTTTCGATTGCCCTAGGATCAACAATGTGAACCATCAACACATGATTAGTCATTTGTTAATTGAATGGCAACCGAACACAATTTAAATTGAATTTAAATTGTCATAAGTATATATTAACTACACAAGTTTCATATACTCATTTTGATGGAATCTAAAAGTAATGATCCAATTTATATGGAGTGGTGAAAAGGGATCAATACTCTTAAAACCATTAATTATAGAATAAACTCTATTAAATGTGTGCATACAAATAATTGAATTTGAATCAATATGCACATATTCAATTTTTGATTGCTTTGGAGTTTATCCTATATTGCCATGAGTATACTACAACTCCACAAGTTAAATATACTCAAATGATTGTTTCAAAGTAATGATTCTTGATATAGAAAGATGAATTAGATCAATAGTATTGAAACATCAAGGTAAAGTACGAACTCCTCCTAAATGTATGCATTCATGTATATATGGAATTGAAAACATCATGCACATTTTGAGGTCTAAATAATGGAAGAGTTTATCCTTTAACTTGAATCAAAAATATGCATTAAGATATCATAAATGAATACAAATGCATACCTTGGGTTTTTCATTTTTTAATGAGCTGAGACTAATCAAGGATATACTCACTAAAAGAGTTAGTCTCATAAAAAGATTTATCATTAATTAACAATTAAGACTAATTAATATTATAATTATCAAAAGAATTAGTCTCAATATTAGATTTGTCATTAACACCAAAACCAAATTAATAGAGCTTGAACTTTCGCCTAATTTATCACCCAAAAATTGCTCTCCCCTTCAGTTCCATTGGAGTAAAATTCGTTACCCTCCCATTCCATTGTCGTCATTATAGTCAAGCCTACTTGCCGTTAGCCAAAAAAAACCTATCAGCATTTTCTCAAAATTCCCATCTTGCCCTCATCGTCTTCATTCTACCTTCTCCATCGTCCTCTCACTCTTCTCTCCTGCCCCACCGGATGCCACCATCAGCCAGCCTTGCGAGGATGAGGAGTGAGTTTGGAGGCGGGAGGACCTAGGTAGTGCCCCGATGAAGAGGAAGAACTTGAGCGGTGGCATAGGAGGGTGGTAGTAGCACGCTCGGCATTGAGGTGGCGGCCTTTGGCGTGAGGCGCCACCCAAAGATGTAGAGCACATGGGAGGTTTGTGGTTGAAGCCATAAAAGTCATTGAGGCGCAAAAGGAGTAGGAGCTCACTGCATCCTAGTGGGTTCGGTGAGATAGCTAGGGCAACCACCATAGTTGGGGAAGGTATCTAGGGCAGCTATGGCAATGATTTGGTATCCAAAGCTCCAATTAGATTGGTTTTGTTTTTGTAGAGGATGGTGAGAAGAGGCTTTAGGCAGAAGTGATTGGCATAGGAGGTGGCAGTGATGGAGATCGTTGGCAGGCGTGACTTGGCGTAGATGGAGAAGACAATAGCAATACGACTGAGACAGTGAGAACAGGGGCGAAGGCAAAGGCTTCACGTCATCAAGGCCACCAAACTGGCCCGACTATGAGATGATAGGGTCTGAGGTGGTTTCGAGCATAGGTAATGGTGACAAGCGAGAGGCTAATGTCGTTGTTGTTGGGCATGTTGACGGTGGTGATGTAGTGGATGCTAGAGCCAATGGTGGAGCTCGAAAATTTTGGGAGTCTGGGCAAGTTTAACTATGGTCAATAAATACAAACAAGTCTATATACACATCACACAAGTAAAATTGAGAACCATAAAAAGCTTTTTACTAAAAACATAGTCCAATGCATATATGAACATTTTATATATGAAAACAAAGAAAGATGAGTCAAGTAACTCACTATGACACTATTAATGTTTCGATGATTCACCAATAAAAGTCCAACCACACACTAAAAGAGACTTTGCAAGATAAAAATAATTTGATTAGTACATCATATAACATAAAAAATATCCACATTGAAGTATAATTACCCGCGCAACTGCGCATCTAGATATTACGATACAATTGTCTTTGATATACAACTTTACTTCCAATTATTGAAATACAATTATATTTATTATATAACTCTATTTATATATGATTAATCTACACGGTTATAATCTGGGCCCACCAAAATAAGTGGTGGAGATCCTTCTCCTTTTCCTTCAATTAATGTGAGAATTTCTAGAATTTAGGATTATTGTGGGAATTTCTTACCCTTAAAATGAAGGAGGTGTCTTGAATATCACCGGTTGTTTATATATATATATATATATATATATATATACACTCTAGTGCTTCACATATCACTACTATTCTAACCATGCCTAGTATGAGATAAACTCATTTTTCGAGTCTTTATGCTTTAAAACCATCATATAATGCTAACATCATCAAGTGATTTAAATATATCCCGCTCTCAGTGTGGCAAACCAAAAACCATCAAGTAATTGTACCAATCATCATTAGTTTGTTGTGCAACTTAGACTTGATAATTTTTATTGTTGAAAAGGATCTTGTGCAATTTCCAAATAATTTTCAAGAAAAAATCACAATAGGTTGGATTGGTTCTTCTTTATATATGAACTCCTAACTTACTCTCAAATTTCAGGAGGCATAGTGATCTATTTGTTTTCTAAGAGGAGTATCACTTACAACATTATCTAAATTAAACACACGGACATCATTAGCATTATTTGGTTGTGATGTCCTTGACCTTGTGGTTGTGCCACTTTTGCTTGTGATGGCTGTTGAGGTTGAACTAAATTTGTACTTCCATGACCATCATTTGCAATGGTTCTCTTATCAACCAAAAAGCTCATCATTTTTGAAATTTGACAAATCAAATAATGAATGCTTAGTTCTTATCCACATTGCATAATAGATAATACAATGAAACATTAGTGTCAATACAAGGTGTTCTGATTATTCAACTTCAAATCTATTTTATATAATAATATAATACATAATAAACTAATAGTCTATTTTTCCCATCTATGATCCATCTCTAGGGCTAGAAATTAAGCTCGAGGCTCGCAGCTCGGCTCGAGCTCGGCAGTTTCTTCGGCTCGGCTCGGCTCGATCGACAACGAGCCGAGCCCGAGCTCGCCGCTTGGTTTCGCTCGATATGGCTAGAGAGCCCGAGCCGAGCTCGGGTTTCGGCTCGTTGGCTCGATAGGCTCGTTAATTCTGTGGATAAGTTATGAAATAAATAACATTGATGGCATTGTTATGAAACAAATAACATTGATAACTTTGAAATAATATGGAAGTAGCATCACAAGATACCTTAACAGAACAAATTAGAGTGACTAGTCTTTGGTAGAGCAGCTCATTCAGACATTAGCCATTCAAATGGTCCATAAAACAAGATACAAAACAATTGGTGCAGTGGTGCTCCCATAAGAACAATGCAATTCATAAAAGTTGCACACTATATATGCTAGTCATATATAGTTTTCCATAAGCATGATAACCATTTCGGTATTACTAATCTCTGACAATGGTCTTAACTCTTAGCGACCATAGTATTTTTTCGAGCCTTCTAATAACAAATGGGGATTTGAGGGCAAAGAAAGGTCTACGATTGAGGATTTGAGGTCGGGCTTCTTTGTTTAGGGTTGACGCAACGCAATGAGGGGCCACATGTCAGACGGCTCGCGAGCCGAGCCGAGCCGGCTCGAGGCTCGCCGAGCCCGAGCCGAGCCCGGTTTTCAGCTCGCCAAAGGCAATGAGCCGAGCTCGGCTCGGCTCGAATAGTGACGAGAAAGGACAAGCAAAGAAGCCATCCAGTCACTAGTTACCTGCAAGCAAAGACAAAGCCACTAAGGAGAAAAAGCGCTACTGAGTACTTGCTTACTACAAAAGGATAATGAGAGATCCATGCCTCCATGGAAAAGTACACACAAACATAGCAACAGCTAGGAGCGGCACCGCCCCCTGTAGCCCTGCTCCATCGAGCGTCTGAGCATGCCCCTTACTGGCTTGCTCCACCGCCTGGCCTCAGGGCCTTCGATTACAGGTCATCGGGAGCCCGAGCAAGCGCCCCGCCCTGCTTGAGAGCTGCCTCCACCACTGGCTGGAGCACCACATGTCCTTGGCACTCACGAAGTTGCGCCGCATTGTTCTTGCATGACTCCAGTAGCCCTGACTCAGACTAGGTTCTCGCCCGAGTGCCCGACCATGATGGCACCTTGGACATGATCGCGATGGCCTTGATGTTGTCACCATCTTGCTTGTAGGGGAGGGAAGAAGTTGGGCATCACCAGCTTCGATGGTTTGGGGTGGGGAAAGAGGAAGAGACCGGTGCGAGAAGGATGGGGATAGATGATGGAAGAGGGAAGGAGAAGCGTAATAGCGTCTTTTGCCATCCAAATTAACACCCAACTCATAATGAGTTGGCGCCAGTGGCAGGACAGGCTAGAGAAAAATAAGATAGGCATTGAAAGAAAGTAGATTTTAGCAGCATATTAGGAAAACCATTAACTTTGTATGGTAATAAGGATTTTTCTCTTCAAAATAAGACTGTTTGGAGAAAGGGAAAGTTGATGGGTGAAATTAGCTTGCCAAATTTTTGAGTCCTAAAAGTTACTAGAATTTTTTTTGCGGCGTAACACGCCGCGCGTGTCGTTTTTTCGTAGAAAAATTTCTTTTTTTTCGACGGCGTTTTATTTTTTAAATCGTTGAAATAATGAGAGAAACGGTTGAAAGAACACAAAATTTTTCGCGGCGTAACGCCGCGCGTATCGTTTTTTCGTAGAATTTTTTTGGCGGCGTTTTATTTTTTAAATCGTCGAAATAATGAGCGAAACAGAGAAAAAATAGAGAGATAGAGTTGTAGAAATATCTCTTTCAACGAATTATTTGGAAAATATTGGAGACTGAGCTGGAAAACCGCGGTGGGGAAAAAGTCTAGAGAGAAAAGGGTGAAAAATTATTAGAGATGACAATCTTCTTTTGTCGAGTCTAACACTCTACACGTTCACCGAGTAATAATACATGTTTTAAAAAATATCAAAGATCGAGATGGAAAATCGAGTTGGGAAAAAAGTCTAGAGATAGAGCTGCACACATATTTCTGGTGACGAAAATATTTTTTCCCAGGAAAAACGGAGAAAGGACCTAGACGTAAGGAGCAAGGACCTGACTGCTACGTTTTTGGACCTGTCCGCTATCCTGAAAAATTAGAAAAGGGTTTGTTCACGATTTGCATTTAACGGGAGCTTTTTTTCCGTAAAATGACGCACGAGGGACCCAAATGTGATTTAGAAAAAATATCATCCCCTTACAAAAAATCGTGAAAGATCTATTCATAATTTATGTAAGGACGAAAACACAAAAAATATTTTTGAACCGAGCCGGCCGGCGGGGAGGCCGCGAATTCTACCACAAATAGGAAAGGTAGTATTCTAGACTTTAGAGTTCTAATTACATGTTTATAATTTTTTTACAACATCACGAAATGCCAGCAGTGTAACCAACTTACCATTCTAAAAAAGGAAAGTATTTTGGGCCAACACCTCCCAAATTGCTGGGCTCCATGCCTCGGAAAGCCCAACAGCACGCAAAGCCGTCCACCTCGCGCCGCCGGCCCTCTCCACCAACCTCCCCACACATCGGCCAAATCCCGCCGCTTGCAATCGCACTTCACATTCCAACGTCCACCCCAAATTCCCCAACCTTCTAGGGCTCACGCCTCCCAAAGTCAAACAGGCAAAGCATTTCCTCGAACTCTTCGCCTCCATGGCCCTCGCCGCCCTCTCAGCCACCGCCGCCGCTGCCGCGGGCAAGCGCCTCCTCCTGTCGCCCACCTCTTCTTCCTCTCTGTCCTTCGCCTCCCGCCGCCTCGCGGCCGCAAGCCCCCTCCGCACCGGCCTCCTCCGCGCGCCGAGGCGGGCCGCCTCGGCGTCCGCGCCCCCGGCCGCAGCCACCATCGCTGTCGGCGACCGGCTCCCGGACGCGACGCTCTCCTACTTCGACTCCCCCGACGGGGAGCTGAAGACGGTGACGGTCCGCGACCTGACCGCCGGCAAGAAGGTGGTCCTGTTCGCGGTCCCGGGCGCGTTCACCCCCACCTGCACCCAGAAGCACCTCCCGGGGTTCGTGGCCAAGGCCGGGGAGCTCCGCGCCAAGGGGGTGGACACCGTGGCCTGCGTCTCCGTGAACGACGCGTTCGTGATGCGCGCGTGGAAGGACAGCCTGGGCGTCGGCGACGAGGTGCTGCTGCTGTCGGACGGGAACGGGGAGCTGACGCGCGCCATGGGCGTGGAGCTGGACCTGTCGGACAAGCCGGCCGGGCTCGGCGTGCGGTCGCGGCGCTACGCGCTGCTGGCCGAGGACGGCGTGGTCAAGGTGCTCAACCTCGAGGAGGGCGGCGCGTTCACCAACAGCAGCGCGGAGGACATGCTCAAGGCGCTCTGAGCGGCGATCTCCCCCGCTCGCACCCTGTCTCCCGCTTGGTTCGTCCTCTCTTTCCTCAGGCGTTGGCTTCCTTTTCTGAATAATAATCGTTGCGGCAACGGTGGCCTGCGTTGCTGCTGTCACCGTGGACCGCTGGCGACTGGCGAGTAGTGCAGCGTAGCGTCGAGTTGTTTTGTTGATGTGAAGTTTCTAGCGAACAGTGTAAGACTACACTGTGGCTGTGCCCTGGTTGGCATATCACTTTCGTTTGGGATTTGCATCGTACATGCGTGTCGTCGTGGCACGGCTCTATTGGCATGGTTCCATCTACACTGGAAACTTCAAGGCTGCGAATGATGCGCACCAGGTATAATCAGACGTTGTGATGGAGACTATGCGAGTATGAGGTATCATTAGCAAAAGTTTGGGTGTTTTGGGGATCGAGTGCCTGCGCCGCTGTATCCCTAAGTTTTTGCCACATAGCATAGTTACCGGATTCCTTCTAAAACTTCGTGAATCGTGAACCGCATTCATCCAATCTGAACTGATTCAGATACGGAGTTTGTGTTTATAGTGAAAATTAGAAGATAAAGTAACGAATCTTATGAGAGAAAGTAACGAATCGCGAACCTAAATCTCCCGTAAGGTGACTCCGATGAAGCCCCTTCCCGGTAACTATGCTAGGTAGTTTTCATGGTTTCATCCGCAGAGGCCGTTCTCATGATGAATTCTGAAGCTACGGGCGGCCAGAGTCCCCGTGAAATCGTGTAGAGATTCAGCAGGCCAGGAGTCAGATTCCTCTTGTCATGAACAAGGGCTCTTCCGATTCTTGTTAGTCCATTATATGATACTCTGGGCAATCGGACCTTTTTAAGGTCCTGTTTGTTTCAGCTGGGGATTGTGAAAAGCAGCTTTTAAAAACTAGATTGTAAAAGTTGGATTGTTAAAAAGCTGGAGGTTGAAAGCTCATGGTTGTTTGGTAGTCCAGATTATAGTTGGGGGCAATGGTGGGTAATTTTGGTTGAAGTTGGGGAAAGCTAGGGAAAGCTGGGGGCAATGGTGGGTAATTTTGGTTGAAGTTGGATGGGTATTGTGGTCTTTTGCAAAAAAATTTGGGAAAAATTTGGAGAAGAGTGGATTGTGGGATTCTTATAATCGACCTCCAGATTATTATAATCTAGATTAAAAGCTTGCTGTTTGTTGTCCTTCCAGCTTTTAAAAGCTGCTTTCCACAATCTCTAGCTGAAACAAACAGGGCCTAAATTTGTTGGTGTGCCCATTTTATAAAAGAGTTCGAGAAGAACAATGCAGAGTGCAGAGTGGCTTGGCCCTGGTTCAGGGTCCTAGCCAGGCAAATTTCTGTGGAGGAACTTATGGAGACGATAAAGCTCATGCATTCAGATTTTTTTTTTGACCAGTAGCAATATTGGCATATAATCATCCATCCAGATATCCATGTAGATAATCAATTATCCAGAAACTACACAAGTCCATCGGCAGAAATTAAAACCATCCAGATAAAGGATTATCACAGTGGATGATTATCACAAACTGAACTAGGATCACTGCTGCTTTCCATGTCCAAGCACGATTTGATCTAATCTCCAATCCCTGCAGACCATTAACCGTGGTGGTCTAAACAACCTCGCCATATGATGCACAGTACACGTTGTAAGCATCAATTGCTTCTCCTTCGCTGGATAGCTGTTGTAGCAGCAATATTTGAAGCCAAGCACTTGTTCATGGCAACCTAACCAAGTGGGGTCCACCCCAGATTGTTGACGGCGATAAGCAACATCCAAGCCATGAAACCTTTCCGAGAGGTGTTTCTACGCATTTTCTTTCAAAAGTTACACAAATATTAAAACATGAATGAAAGATAGATGGTGATTACTTACTCCTTACTTGTTTTAAGATTTGTGTAATTTGTATTGTAAGAGAAAGCAAAGTCACTAAACCTTTTAAATAAGACAACACGTAGCGACGACAGGATAAACCGCACATGCAAAAATGAATTGAAATAGGATGGTAATAGTTTCGGTGTTAGCCTCATAATGCGACAGTATCCACATCACTTGATCTTAGTTCTGTGAGTCTTGTCTAACATTACCAGAACATCCAAATGATTAAGTATAATCAGTAGGCCTCACATTACATCTATGGACTCATCATTTGCTTCTAGATGGTAGTTAATTTGCAAGGGATGAGGAAAAATACAGTAAAGAGAGAGTACTAGCTAAGGGCATGTTTGTTTCAACTTTGAATTCTCTAAAAGCTTATTGATTGTAGTTGTAGAGAAGCTGATTTTCCAAAAACTGTAATCCAAATGCACATATGAAGTGGATTGTTGATTCTAGTGTATATGGGTGGGCTGGATTGTGAGAATCGAATTCTAAAATCAGGTTGTTTGTTTCTGATTCTGCTTTGGGGCCAGAATCCAGAATCAAAAACTAAAACAAACAGGGCCTAAAACAAAATAGTGCCAAGCATGAGGACTGAAATCAAAATGACAAGGTGTGATTGATTTAATTGTATATAGGGGTGAAAACAGGGTGGATAATTTCCGCCCGATCCGATGCTGTATTTGAAAATAATCCACATGGAATACCATTTTTAAGTCCTTATCGTTATGCGGGAAATATGGTTTAGGATATGGTAAAAACAATATTTGCTCTGTATCTGTATTTGTTAGGATATCCGAAAGTAGGGCTGTAAGAAAAGGCTTGAGCTTGCAAGCTACTCGAATTTGGCTCGATTCGAACTTGAGCCTGATCCTAAGCTTGCGAGCTTCACCAAGCCAAGCTCGAATAGCTCGCAAGCCTACTCGAGCTTGGACTGAGATTACTTAAGCCGAGCTTTCTTAAACTTGTTACCGAGCTTACTCAAGCCTATTACCGAGCTTACTCAAGCTTACTCGGCTTACCGAGCTCGAGCCTACTCGAGCTTGAATCAAGTCGAGCTCGAGCCTAAGTCTAGGCTCGGACCTCAACTCAAGCTTGGCTCGAGTTTTTATCGAACTCAAGCCTGAGAACCCAAGCTCGCTCGAGCTCAGCTTGTTTATAGGCCTATTTGGAAGATCAACAAAATGACTACCCAATAAAGAATCAATGTCCTTTAATATCCTCTACAGTTTTCTTGTCATTGGCTAATTTATAATATGAATTTACATTTAATTATATTTATGTTGTTAAATAGGATAACAAAATTTCTAATAGGTACTATAATTTGACAATTTTGTTGCTAGAGTTACATATTTTCTTTATATACGTAGTATCCGTCAAATTATCCGTGACCGAATCGAATCCAGTCCGCATCCGTCATGTGCCTGTATCCTGAAAAGTCTGTATCCGATTATAAATCTAGGGTAAAAATATAGGTTTGGATATAGAAAGAGTACCATCCATCCATAGCTGACATGTTTTCACCCCTAGCTAGATAGCCATAGGAGCAGCCATCACAAAAAACTGCTTGAGATTGCATTCAGAATTTCACTTGGCCATGCAAATACAACATACAATCCCAATCACATGTTCTGAAGCTCAGAAAACTAAGATCATCAGCTACATTATTGTCATTTGGAAGGTGTTTCTATGTATCACTCCTAAAGCATAAATAAAGAATGTATCATGATTACTTATCTATTCATTTACTTTAAGATTTGTGCAACTTATACGTGGAATGTAATATATGGAAAGCCCTACTCAAACGTGGCAAGCTCCCGGGCTTCAGTGTGCCTGGCCCAACATTGTCCCACAACGCAAAAGCTAGGTCGCCGTCCGTGGGCCGACGCGGCATTTTACGTTCCGCCGTCACGGCCCGACGCGTGCGCGCAAAACCGGCACAGAATCCGCGGTCCTCCTGGGCGGCTGAGCAGGCAGACAACCGCGCCCTGATTTGTTCCCGCGGCCGGCCGCGCATCGGCGCGACATTGCGCGCGCTTTTCTCCGTTTGCTCCGTCTGTTCTGTCCATCCTGAACCGGCGAAAGCCGCCCATGGGCCATGTCCCGCATCTAACCTTCTGACCCCGACTCTTCAACGGCCTCTCTTGTACCAGGCAAAACAGTCCGGGTCTATCGGCGGCAGGCAATGCACGAACGACCAGGACACGCGAATGCTCTGTTCCTCGTGGTGAAAGATATACCTGCACGGTTGCAATGACACAAGTGAGAGGCGGTGACGCTGCGCCGGACTGTGCACGCCTCGTGCGAGATTGAGGCAGTGAAGATGCCAATAAAATCTGGCACGCCTCGTGCGAGATTGAGCAAGGAGCCAAGGAGTTCTAGCGGCGAAGGGGGCGCGGCACATGCGCCGGTCCTAGCGCTACAGCGAGAATGGCGTAGCATGGCCATAACCCCTTGCTTTCGTGTCGGGCGGCCACGTTAACCCCTAGAGCACACAGTCCTCATTCCTCAACCACCTCCCCCATGTTCCCGACCTCTTAACATCCATATCGCCATTTGTTTTTTCTCTGCTCTTCTTCCTAAATCCTAATGGCTCCTGGTGGCGAAACAAAAAATTCTGAGAGCCTAGTCAACCGTAATTATTTGATGATCCACTACAAAGCCTTGCCCAGGAAAGTGACGGAGCCAAAAAAAAAATCTAGGAGCCGAAGCAGCCCGAACTACTTGACGATCCAGTGTGAAGTCCTGCCAGGAAAGCTGCATTTTATAGCGTATGGTGGAGCTGTGCTGTATCTCTAATTCTCTATGACTCGTCGCTGAGGAGCCTTGGCGGTCATCGGTTCTACTGGAAGGTGGATCCCCCGTGATGGCTACGACACCATCACTTCCGGGCACTGTATCAGCATGTCGACGAGACATTTTTTTTGAATATTTTGGTTTACTCGCCCATTGCTTAGTCGGTCTCGATGACGCGTCAGTCGCCAATTGCACCGTGATTCAAGGATCCTGTAGATCCAGTGGGCTTTGGAAGGTGCATTTCTTCGCCTTGATCCAAATTAACATGCGCTGATTCGAGCCACCATGCAGGCATGTGATCCCCGCGCTGTCCTTTTCTCGCTTCCGGAAATGGAGCTTCGAGTGTGGACGTGGTTGAGAGAGCCGCGAGTACGGACCACCCACCCTCCCAGTTAAAGTATAAGCTATCTGCCTAAATTAGTCTCACGATAGACACGATTAAATCGCATAGTCATGCGGTTACTCTTGACGCATGAGGAGTTGGTGACTTGGTGGTGCGTGGACTAAGATTAACGCGGCTGTTAGCATGTGGTTACTTGCTGAAATTACCCGCGAGTCAACGGCACGAACCACTTGCTTTATCAAAGGATGTCACTAAAGTACTACTAGTGATTTGTAGGAGATCAGAGAAATGGAAAACCAGAGGAATTTTCCTAAGGAGCATTACTCATTTGATTAAGGCAGAGATCAAGGGGAAGTGGGATGCTGGGATATGTCATATGCTGAAGATCTAGAGACTAAGCTTGGAGTCCACAGACTCCACAGCTACCAAAGTGGTGCAATTTAATGGCGCACCAAACCAATGGATGATGCTCTTGGCTAACTGGTGTTTCCACTCTTCTTTTGCTGACAGTAACAGTATTAGTAGTAGTTGCAGGAGTAAGTACTACTGACCATCAGTTGACGGGCAAGCTGCCTTTCCTTTTCACCTTTCCAACGCACCCTCTAGCCTCTAGGCCTCTAGTACGTTAATCGTCTGCTACAAGGTGTAGTTTTATCTTGACGCGTGGGACTAACCCTGATTGCTAAGGGCAAAAGATCAAGGAGTTCAACAAATTGGTAGAGAGCAGCTTAGGCACTATTTAAAACACGGGAATTCTTCGAGCGTTTTAGAGGAAAACGAGATGTCCACTTTCATATATAAGACGTTTGATTTTCTATAAGAATTTTGTGTTCCAAACAACATTGGATGTGTGCCATTCTAAATATAAAATCACGCGAATAAAAGAAAAGTTCCCCAAACACCGCTCGAAATTTAGCTGGGTTACTCACACCTGACAGTATCGTTTTCCCCCTGGAACTGTTTCTGGATCATCAACACTAAGAACATAACCACCTAGGGATGCTCATGCACTACAGGAAAACGTGTTTGATTCGTCGGCCAACACTATTTTCGTCGGCCTGAAAGAAGCTGTCGAAAATAAGTTTGTAAATTCGTCGGCAAACTTAAGCCGTCGAAAATATCCCTATAATTTCGTCGGCCATAGAATAGCCGTCGAAAATAAGTTTTTAAGTTCGTCGGCCTGGTAAGCCGTCGAAAATACGCATTTAATTTCGTCGGCTTCCAAAAGCCGTCGAAAATAATCGCTAATTTCGGCTTATTGCTAGGCCGTCGAAAATAAGACATAATTTAAATAAACTCTGAGTTGACCGTCGAAAATAGTTGGAGCCGACCAAAAATATCTACCCGCTCGCAGCTCTCCCGCCCACACGCTCCCCGCGCTACCGCTCTTCTAACGCTGAAAAAATCGGAGACCTGAAACCCTAATCGTTTGCTCTTCTAACGCCAAAAAATCGGATCGGCTACACGGCGATGGCGGCGGCCCTCTGGGCGAAGCGGCGTGGAGGCGGCGCGCGAAGGGGCAAAGCGGCGCGAGGGCGGCACAAGGGCGGCGCATCGCACGGGCACATCGGCGCGAAGGTGGCGCGGAGGCGCGCAAAAGAGGCGCCCACACAGCATCAGGGTTGGAGTTCTTTCACTAATTTTGATTCTTCTTCTTATCTTATGATTCGGTTCTTGGGGATTTTGGGAAGAAATTGTGCTAGGGTTTCCGGATTTGGGGAAAAACACAAGCTAGAGTTCTTCCTCTCCTTCTAATTGCTTCGGACAAGACAATCCCGAAAGGATTCTTCATCTAGGGTTAGGGTTTAGGCACTAGATAACTCAGGCTCTCTCCGTTCGGTGGCGGTGCAGTCCGTCTCTCTCCCGTGCGCGGTGGATTCGGTGGTTGCGCGGTGGCGGCGGGAGGACATGCTAATAGGGACCGAACCCAAAGACGGATCTGCTATACTCGACTTGCGAAGGAAAGGCCGGCAGTATCTAATAAATCTTCTCCAGAATCACCGTACTTGGAGATGCTCGCAGTTCACTCGATCGAGTCACCAACGCACACTCCCGCCGTCGTGACAACACCGACAGGGCTACAGCGACGTAAACGAATTGCATGTGTTGGTGAAGGATCGGGCCAGGGTCAAGGCCCTGGGGCCATGCCCATGTTGCAACTATGTACCATGTCGATCGAAGTCATGAGTAAATGACCTGACCTGTCTAAGACCCGATTGTTTTAGCTTTTGATTATGTATTCTGGTCCTAAAAGTAGAATAAAAAACAAACAGTCCGATTTTAGAATTCGATTCTCATAATCCAGCCCACCCATATACACTACAATTCACAATCCACTTCATATATGCTTTTGGACAATCAGCTTCTCTACAACCATAATCCAGAATCAGCTTTTAGAAAATCCAAATCTGAAACAAACAGACCCTAAACCGAGCCCCTTTGTGCGCTTGCACGCTCTCATGAGTCATGACGTTGCCTTCCATGTATGAACTGTGTTAGAAGTCCTTGGTGGACAGCGACATCGACACCCATCCGCGTCATAATGTGGACCGTGCTAACTTATGATGAACTTGTTTACATTAAGAATAGTGCTTTTATGCACCTCCCTTACATTAATTGTGGGATGAATGCGACAAGCCTTAATTTTCTTCAACTAGACGTAGTCCTACACTGGTAAGGTTTCATGAATTCTTTGGTTTAGACTAGAGTTCAAAGCTCACGTTTGGATGTATGGTATTTTTTGGGGGAGGTGTCATACTGTACGGATGACTTGTTGAGTAGTACTTTTATATTTTCCTAAAAACTAAGCCCTGTAGGTACAAATATTAACAGCTCTTTAATTTACGGCACATAACATCTAATATGAGCCATCTATTCTTTTTCATGCAATAAATTAGATTAGTTATGATTTAGTTATGCTGTATCTAGGCTTCAAGCAAGGGACGCCCAAATCATATTTTTTTGCTCCAAGCTGCAGGCACCATTTGATGAATAACCTCACACTATCATATTTCTTTGCTCCAAGAAGGCAACATTTGGATCTCCATTGTGACATCTAATCGACATGTGAGAAGTTGGACTGAACAAGGATTTCATGAGCAGTCTCGGGACAACAAAGAATATAAATTTTGTCTAACATGTACTAGAGTTGCAGCTTCTATAATAGCGTGCGTAATAGAAAGAATTTGAAACTTGTTAATCACGTGCTTAAGCCATCTTGCATTCTAGCTACTAATGCACATGGAGTTGATCAAGTATTGAAGCTGATCTATCGTTTCCCTGTTTTATAATTGATGATGAAATATTATTTCAGTTTTGGTGTTCCAAATTGGGTCTACTGTGGTATTGGGACATGCTGTAATTTTTAGTTTGTTATTGTTGTGATTTCATAAGTATCAACACCTCGTATTGGATGTATAATTTTGTTGTGGTTGAGTTTATCAGCTATTACTTAAAATAGGTGCATGATCCTTCTTCTTCACCTTCACACTTCAGCTTCTATACCATACAGATTTGAAGCAACCAAACAGGGCACTTTTTTCCACGTCTATCTCAAGAAGCAAACTACGGACACCATTTTTCAATCCGTTGCGATTCGATGCCACTGACGGCCTATCGCAATTTCTGAGTAATGCTTCTTTCAACGCTTTCTCTCGTTTTCTTTTATTTTGCAACGCTATTCCGACGATCACATGTTCAACCAAATCCTGTGAAAAAAAAAAGAGAAAAAGAATGTGTGATGTCGTGGAAGAGTGAACTGCTCATCTCATCTCTTGCCTGCTACACCTTTTTTTAGGAATAATTGGATATTTGCCACTCCTCAATTGTACATGCCACAATTGAGGAGTGGCAAATATCCAAGAAGCCCTTTTTTCTAATAGGAATCGGATTTCTAGGTCTCTTAAGTGACCCAATGCTTGTGTGAGAACGAGAAGGAATTTCCTTCAAGGCATAGTGGCCAAACTGCGAACTGAATGACGGAATCATAGATGTCTTGGGTTCAGGCAGCAGCGCCGAAGAAGGTGAGATGGCATCATCTGGTCCATAGAAAATAATTGACGGCCTGGATTTGTTGAACTCCACGTCTCCACCCTGTGGATTTGGGAAGCCTCCGTGTATTTGACCGGTTTGCACGCTTTTTTCTTCTTTGGTTTTCTCCTGAATGAGATTTTAAACTCAGCTATCTTTTTTACTACGGATGCATCAGCATGTCATATGTCACCTATCATGCTTCTCTGTCACAGCAGATAGCTAGCACCATACCTACCGTGGCAGAGTACTAGACCTACAATTTTGTTCGAGAGAAGATAAAAAATGAAAAAAAATGTAAAACAGGATCAAATAGATCAAAGCTTGTGGATTTTGAGCAACTCTAGGGGATGTACACCTGTGACAGCCCCTACATTTTTTTTGGCTATTTCATTATTCTAAAAACATTCCATTCACAGGCCAGCATGACAGCAAAACCGATTCACCAAGTCACACAAGCACAAGAGCACTGCTACAGCTGCACATACCAGTTAATGAATGCAGTGCAACCACTCCAGCAGGGCCAATTTTTTTTTTAAACAACAAGCCGTGATTATATTAAAAGGAATAAAGTGGAGTACAAAATACAAAGGTGCGGAGATTGCACCTAGGAAGGAACAAGGATAAATGATCTCAAATAATTTTTCTGACCTATTGCAATAAAATCAATTAAAAATCAAGAACTTCACCCTATGCTTGTTCGCGGGTTTTTGATAACTAAGATGATCTTAGATGGCCTCCTACATGTCACAGCAAACACGAACAAAAGAAAAACAAACCTAGAAAATGATTTGCTAAATCTTTTTTCTCGAACACAAAGAATGGCTTTTTGTAAAAATTGAAGAAAAATTTGCCTAGATGATTGAGATATGATCTAACAAAAATTCATCCATAAAATCGTTCATCCTCGGGACAATATCCAAAAGAAATTATAACGAGGGGAGGCAAAACTATCTTGCAAAAAATTAAAGTGCAGAAAGGAAATGCTGAATGTAAATATTAAAATAGTAGAGAAAATAAAATTTATATTGCATAGATAGAAAGGTTTATAAAGCCACACAACTAAGTGGGCAAAACTCACAAATAAGCACATAAGGAAACCTTAAAACCTTGCTACAAATCTCATGAAGAGACATCCTTCTACCTCTTTATTTATAGCCTAAAAGCACACTAACTTGACCTCTACTCCATACATGAATCTTGATCTAACGATTCCCTTCACTTGAGTAGGGCTCAAGCTAGCATCCTAACCATCCACTGTCCTAATTGGTTTTATCTATTTATGCTAACTTAACCGCTACTCATCTGCCAAACTTGATCTAACGATCCTCCTTCGGTTGAGTAAGACTCAAGTTGGCACCCTAGCCATCCACTTGTCCTCCCGATTCACAGCAACTCCTGGCCTCAGTCATCTTCAACGCCGCCTGATCGTCCGAATCTTAGCTTTCCTAGCATTGTCCCAGTCTCCTCCGTCTCACCACAACCTAACTCTAAGTTCTGCAACCATCATAAATAAGGAAAACTCATCATATAGCACTGTTTATACGATATGCAATTTATAATTAACACAGTATAAATTCCTAATTAAACACATCATTCAAGTTCACTGGAAAGGCTAATAGCAACTCAAAATCGTAAATTCAATTTTCTAAACAAAAACAAACTCACACAAATCGATATAAACTTAACAAATATCAAATACTCATCACACATCTATAGATTATCCTCCACATAGCCTCACACAGTAAAAAAACAGAAGCCGTTGTATTCTACCTTTTACCCTGTGGATCACACTCCCAGCAAGAAAGGGCAATAAGGACTGGGTCATTGGGCTACCTACAAAGCGTTTCAAGTGCAACGCAAGTACAGCTACACATTGGAGGAATTGATACGTGCACCATGACGGCTGAACTTTCGGTTGCAGTGTGAACTATGGCTCTACAAAGATGTTTGTTTTCAGGAACAAAAAAAAGTGTAATTTTACGATGCATAACATGAGTAGTAAATAGTGGTAGTAGAAATTATAATTAGTTGTACATTCTTCATGGGTATTATGGATTTTTGATTCTTTGCTGCGTTATTCGTTAATCGTTATCGCTGACCTCATTTTTCGTCGCCGTCGCCCTTTGTTGCGTTACTCCGCCAGTCTTCCCGGATCTTGACGACGGCACGGCCTCCGTCAGTCTGATTCGTGACGACGCCGTGGTCTCGCACTAACAAATCGAGCCCTTTATCCTGCGCGACCCACAAAGTAGTCCAAATTTTGCACAAAAGTACAAACATACATATAAGCTCACAATAAAAAAATTTGGCTAATTACAATACTACCACTATATGATTTATATTACCAATACTACCGGTGGAAATATAACTAAATCCTAACTAATCTAATATGTTAGATCAAATAGAATATGCAGCTAATATTTAATATTGTGTATTGTAAAAGTGCTTAAAAAATCCCATGAGGTAGTTCAATGCAAGGAATATTCGAGCACAATGCTGACGACGTTAATTGTAAACGACACCTAATTTAAATGCAAAAATACTTTCTAGCACATTAATAACCAAATCATCTGGATCAAATCTTTCTAGTGTAATCCTTGCATATTTTAGAGCACTAATACAACACTAAATCAAATGCAAGAAACTCATCCAAAACCATCGTATCGCATCACACTGATATATAACCAAATCAATTTGATTAAATCTTCCTGGTACGGTCTTTATGTATTCTAGATCATCAAAACGTGGCATGCAGAGGTTTAAAATCAATACAGGATGTAACCAAAAGCGAATCTCATCAAAGCTTGATCATGGCACGTTTTAAAATACGAAAAATACCTGATAACCAAATAATTCTGATGTAACCTTAAGGATGTACTTCTTGGTAACAATAGAATCATTAAAACATGCCCATGCAAACCATTGATTAAGCAATACACGTGCACATCTGTAACAGTAAATAACACGTAGGTTACAAAAAAAATACAACTAATACTATATCGTATCACAACTCATCACAATGAAACGGTGAAGCGAATTAAACCCAGATTACTTACTCCAGTCAAAGCAAAATCCACCAACAATTGAACACCCAATCAACAACATAAATGAGCATGCATCCACAGTTCCGCACCCAAAGAAACCAGAGACACCTGTCCCTACCCAGCATTAGAGCATCTCCAATAGTGCCACTTTAGCTAGTTATAAGCGTGCCATCTCAGCATTTTGCTTAGGTGGAAGAGAAAAAATGAGGAGAGAGATATAGACCGACTACTAATGTATAGTCAGGCTATAACTGATTCCAAAGCACTTATTATCTATTACATGTGGACCAATATTTAATTTTATAGACAATACTATAGCTAATCTATTGAAGAGGTTGTCTATATTCTATCTATAGATGACATGAGGATATTTCTTATAGCTAGTATCATTAGAGGTGCCCTTACATCGTCTAACCCCAAAACCCAGAGCCACCGTCAAACACCAAGCCACTACAGCCCCAGGTCACTGACCTGCGGGCCCGGAAGTTAAAAACCACCCGCCACCGACACCGTCCGCTGGGCCCCACGTCCTCCCCGCCAATGACGTGGTGCCACCGCCCGCAGCTACCGCGCCGTTAAATTCCCCCTCGCCTCTCTGCCCTGCGGCGGCCGACAAAACCCACCACCGCTCCCTCTCGCTCCCCTCCCCTTTATCCCCCCACCGCCAAGCTCCCCCCACGGCCACCCCGACGGTCGCTTCTCTCCGCATTCCCGCCCCCCCGCATTCCGAGCTCCACGCACGAGCACCCGCCATTTTCTTGCTGATAGCTTCCCGCCACTCACCTCTCTCGCTTCTGCTCTGTTAGCTCGAAGCAGAGCGGCGGAGGGGTACATGGCTGCGGCGCTGCTGCCGGAGACGGGGATGATGCCGGGGGCGCGGGGTGACGCGGCGGAGCAGATCGCGGTGATCTGGGAGCAGGTGAGGGGGCCGGTCATCGTGCCGCTGCTGCGGCTGTCCGTGCTGCTCTGCCTCGCCATGTCCGTGATGCTGTTCGTGGAGAAGGTGTACATGGCCGTGGTCATCCTCGCGGTGCGGCTGCTCGGCCGCCGCCCCGAGCGCCGGTACCGGTGGGAGCCCATCCGCGACGACCTCGAGCTCGGCAATGCGGCCTATCCCATGGTGCTCGTCCAGATCCCCATGTACAACGAGCGCGAGGTGAGCACAGCCGCGCTGCTGCTCGGAGCTAACGCCGCAGAGCGCTAGTGTTTGCACTCTCGCTTGCTGCCATTGACAAGCCTGTTAACCTTTTGCTCTACTGCTGTTCTCTGGTAAAAATGTTTCCTTTTTTTGGCGTGGTTGACTTGTAGGTGTACCAGCTGTCGATAGGGGCGGCGTGCGGGCTGTCGTGGCCGTCGGATCGGATCGTCGTGCAGGTGCTCGACGACTCCACGGACCCCATCATTAAGGTAAACCACGGCAACCATCCAGTTAGAGCAAGTATAATAAGGTTACGTAAGCGAGCTATAGGAGTTGCCACGTTAGATTTGAGTTGAGTTGAAGGAGAGAAGGGGGGAGAGAGAAGAGAAGCGGGCTGCAGACTAATAGCCGGCTGCAGCACGGGCTCCAAAAAAATTGGTGAGAGAATGAGAGGATGAAAGGTGGGCTAGGTATTAATGCTCAGTGTGCATGTATAGCCAACTATTATATGAATGGGCTATTAGATTGGCTATAGATGATATGTCAATAACATAAAGCCCGCAGTTGGCTGTATTATTAGCCTTGCTCTTAAAGCGCTTAATCCCTCTGTGACTCTGCCTACTCCTCCTGCATTCTCCCCACGTGTCAGCGACAGTGTGACGCTGCACTGCACTGCTCACTGCAGTAATTGCGCTAACCTCTGTCACTGACAGTTGCAACCGCCCGGTGGGGCCCGCCGCCCCGTGCTTATATATGCACCAGGTGGCACTGCTGTGGCTGTGCGTTGTATTCTCCGTTATCTTTTTTTAAAAAAATTATAACCTTTAGTTCTGGTTTCAGTTCACAGAAGGAACTCGTTTCATGCGGTTAAATTTTAAAAACTTTAGTTATCAATATCTTTTAAATATATTTTAAATATTTATACTAGATATATGAAATCCATATGTCTAGATTTGTTTTAAAAATACTTTCATAATATTATAATTTATTAAATTTTACGATATATGACAATAGTAATTAGTGATTAAAGTTATATTTTAAATCCGTATCGGTTTCCAAAACAACCCGTGTGAAGGGTAGGGACTAGGGAGTACTAGTCGGGAGGAAAGATCACATATAACAGTGGCCGTTTCTCTTTTGTCACAGACAAGCAATCTAAGCTGGCAAATTTTAGTACACTGATGCGCTTGCCTCCTCCAACTCGGATCTGAGCTTGTCACTAAATTATCCTGATAAAATTTGGCTTTTTGGAAAGAAATGCAAGTATATTTTCTCGCCCTGGGGAGTGATGTGATGCAGTTCAAGCATGCAGCTACTCGCTTAATTGGCTTGGACTCTTTCGTTGTACACATCCTCGTATTTCTGGTTATTTTTTTGGAGTATTTTGCACGAAAATACATGCATGGCCCTGGACTGGCTCCTTGTCGTCTGCCACTCTGGGCAACTCCGAGGCAGATCAATCTGGAGTGCTGGTAAACGACCACATTAACAGCCTGGCCTGCGTGTTTGCTGTCAATTTACCGCTAACTAATCGTGCAGTGACAGTAGAACGGTTTTACCCTGTCACTACTACTGCGGTACTCCATTATACTACCCTGTTACAACCTGGCCTTAACTAGCTCCAGTTCCCTCTGGGGACTCACTCGTGCCTTTTCTGTTCCAGTAGCCAAGGGGTTTGCTGCTAATATCGACAACATGAGGGTTGTTCAGGAAAAAGTTTGTGGTGGTTTCTTCAGTTCTTCTGGAAAGTAAATCTTTACAGAAAAGTTATAAAGTAAACATGATTAAATAAAAGTACAGAGGTAATTAAGCTGGAGCTTGAGGTCAGAGAGCAAGTACAAGAATGTACATTAGTTCACGCCGTGTCTTTTATAATATCGTTATCGCATCAGGCCTGCATACACGCACATGCAGGCATTATTGAAGCATCACGTCGGCCCTCACGGTAAAAGAGAGAGAAAAGAGCTACCTTTCCATATTACTATTTAAAAGTTATATAAATATTAAAATATAAGTAAAAAGTAAATATTAATTATTTACCTCTTTATTTATTTTAATTTAAAATCTGCGACAATCTACTGTAATGTGAGTCATGAGATGGACTACTGAATGAATCGAACCTGAGATTTTGGTTTTTGTGGACGCTATGCAGGAGCTGGTGCAGCTGGAGTGCCAGCGGTGGGCGAACAAGGGGGTGAACATCAAATACGAGATCCGGGACAATCGGCAGGGCTACAAGGCCGGCGCGCTCAAGGAGGGCATGAAGCACGGCTACGTCCGCGGCTGCGACTTTGTCGCCATCTTCGACGCCGATTTTCAGCCGGAGCCCGACTTCCTGTGGCGCACCATCCCCTTCCTCGTCCACAACCCTGAGGTTGCGCTCGTCCAAGCGCGGTGGAAGTACGGTAAGTGCTCCGGCCAACTCTCAGAGCCAAGCTTTCCCTTGTGTACCGACAAAACATGGTTGACAGAAAAAAAAAACAATTATTTTTTTAAAAAATAGCCAAAAGCTCTATTATTCACTAAAGAAAAAGAATAATAACTGAGCTATAAATACAAACACACCGACGCACGCATCCATGTGCTTCCGAGTGAGAAAAACAATTGTGACGCAGACCGATCGTAGCTGTAGGTGAATCAGGAGGTGTTTTGAAGCCTTGTGAGCTCTGCCTGTTCCATGCATCACTAGACTATAATCTGGTCATACGTGTAGCCCTCGCTCTCCTATAAAGCGACCTGTCTTTATAAAACAAAAAAAAATGGGTGTTCAATTAGGCCTCTGATTCCTGGTTAGCGAATTTAGGATACATCCAAGAGGGAATCGCAGATTTAGGAAATCCAGAAACGCACGCTTTAAAAGGGCCCGGAGAAAGCAAATCTACATCAATATGATAAACAATGATCGCACCACTTTATTCAAAACGCTTTCGCATCTAATACTCCCTCCAGCCATGAAAGTAGATAAAGTTGGTTTTAGATATTGATATGGTTTCTAAGATACAACTTTGATCACCTATTTATATCTTATGATATTTATTGAGACCTAATAAAATTATATTATTATAAAATTATTTCTCGAAACATATCTACGTGTATTATTTTTACTCACACAATTTAAATATTTAAAAATGTATTAATAGCCACAGTCCATGATATTTGACTGTATGTAACCAAAACAACTTCTCTCCTCACCGGATAGTAATTCCTAGAGAAAAGCGACGAGCGGCCGATAACGTGAGTAAAAAGCGGCACTGTCCAGATCGGCTTCAGTTGGTACAGTAGTGCTACTCTGTAAAAAAGAGGGTAGCTGGTGAGCAGAAGATGAGGCAGTCGTTGCGATGACAAGAAGCCAAATAAACTTGGGAGTTGGACACTTGGGAGCTCGAACTGCGTTTCTTTCTGATTAGGAGATCATGCGGGGCCTCTTACTTGTCGCTTGCAGACGCCTATGGAAAGGACTGGTCGCTTTCGGTATTTACGGGAGCTGGACCGGGCGCTCACACTGGTGAAGTGTCGGTGCTGGATCTCAGCGTCTCTGCCTGCCCCTCCTTCGCTTCACGCTGGGCTCATCTACCAACTTCCAGTGGGAAATCGGGCGCTATGGGATGCCTGGTTTGATGATAAATTTATCATATAAAATTTTACTAAAACGTAGTATTGCTAAAATTTAGTTACTAAATTGACTACCGGTCTTTTGGTTAAAGATTGACAAGAAAATAAACTAAAGAATAGAGGGAGAAGAGAATCTTATCAAAATTTGTTAGTGAACCAAATGCTTGTCAAATCTTGTTAACGCTTTCAAAATTTGGTAAAACAAACATCGGTAACCATTGCAAGTAAACCAAACAAGCTAATGTTTTCTCCATGCTCTAAGCAAGAGCTACACGGAGTAATCATTGCTTATCCAGCTTTCGACAACACTTTTTTTACAAATATAATATTTTTGCATATGTATTTGTAAATTTGGCCTTCTCTTCCACCGTGAAAGGTGCCGGCAGGGGACATGTCGATCGGGGATCGAGAAGCCGGCGGAGCTCGACTGACTATGAGAGTAACGTGGTCCATAAGGGCAAGGTAGCTTCCACGCTACCCGGAGGCGGCAACGAGCTCTTGCCGTGCTTGGTTACCTTGCTACAACACTGGTCGGCTTCAACGCTCCTTGGGCGTGGCAGAAGACATATGTCATCTGTCGTGTCTTCTGCGATGGAAGAGGAGACAAATTTTGCAAATCCACACGGAGAACTAGATTTAGAAAGGAAAAAAAAAGAGGTACAATAGACTAGAAATGACTCTCTTTAGACGAAAAAATTTATACTTTCATGAAACAACGTAATTCTCGTGAGATTCCCAGAATACAACAGAATCATCTTCTTTTTTTCATTTTTGTTTTTCATCTCTCGGTTCTTTTGTTTCAACGTGGTTTCCATCAATCATGGGCCGGTGCTCGAGTCTAACATGGGATTCATATGTTTTTTTTATATATTGAGCTTTTTTAAGGGTGGATGAACGGCAACACGTGCAGCATGGCTTGGCAAAAGCTTCACCTACCGAAACCAAACCCCAAATCAAATCCTATCAGTAACCTCCAACTGAACCAACCACCCAGTCACCACCATGCCCCTCCCAGTGTCTCTCTGCAGGTGGGACCACCCCTATGCTTTAATATTCGCGTGGGCCAGGCTGTATCAGAAAGGAAACACATGCCCTGGTCTATCCGATTCGAAAAAAAGAAAGAAAAAAAAGCCTAGTCTATCCCTATCAGCAACAAATACACTGTCCTGTCGCTAATAATAATAGACTAAACATCTCGATCTATAGTGTTATGTACTCTAGCGGTGGGACGTCCGATCACTGTTCATTCTATCGGACGCCTCTTGCAACATTTTTTTTCTACGCGTGTAACATTTTTTTTCCGACGTGTGCAACATTTTTTCTGAACGTTTGCAACATCCGTTTACTGTAGCGGATTTCACTGTTTGTCGAAGAAAATGTTGCACGCGTATAAAAAAAATATTACAGTGTATCCGAAAATTTCGGACGTCCGGACACAAGTTATTAGGTATCTTGAAACATGCTTTACATAGTTCTGAAGAAGCCCCTGTATAGTATTGACTGTTGTTGATTAAATTTTCAGAACTAAACTGACGGATAAGTGCTAGAAAAACATCTGTCAGTATAGTTGACTCGACTGTGATTTAGCTTCGGCATTGATGATATGATGTTTTGGGTAGTGAGTACTTAGTACTCCTACTTGTTTTGGTAGAAGTTCTTTTGCATGGAAATGAGTAATGACAAGTTTGCTGCTGTTGCTACTGCTGCCGGTGGTGTGTGAGCAGTGAATGCAGATGAATGCTTGATGACAAGGATGCAGGAGATGTCCTTGGACTATCACTTTACAGTGGAGCAAGAAGTGGGCTCCTCCACTCATGCCTTCTTTGGCTTCAATGGTAAGCTTGATCTCAATTCATCTTTCTTTTCCCCAGTGGGGCATTCTCTGTGTTTCCTTTTCTCATTTCCATGATTCTGTCTCTCTTTCGTTTGTATAGATATCTTTGTTCTTCTTTTCCAATGTTTTCAGTTCATAATGAGACATTCTGTTTCCTAGTCTTTGGAAAGAAAAAGGACATGGTACCACATCTCAAAATCATATGTAATTGCATCATTCTACCTTTTCCCTTTTCTGTCCAAGAACGTAGAACACACAGTTCCTCAACAACACAAACAGAAACAAGAGTAGAAGACATAGATAACAACCAGACCAGACCTGCCATTCAGTAATATTATAAATTGCATATAGAAGTTCATTGCTGAGCATTTCATAGGGAAAAAGATTCAGCAAAATCATCAACGTCGATTGTGATAGCACAATTGAAGGATCAAATTCTCCAAAAGCATCATGCTGAAATTATTAACAGATAGCAGTACATATTTGCCCCCAAACTGGATTTTAGAAGCAGCAGCCACATTTTGCATTTCTTTTTTGTTCTTAACATGCAAAATACTCTATAAACAGGAACCGCTGGCGTGTGGCGCATATCTGCTCTGAGTGAGTCAGGTGGCTGGAAGGACCGAACCACAGTTGAAGACATGGATTTGGCAGTCCGAGCAAGCCTCAAGGGATGGAAGTTTGTATTCCTTGGCGATCTGATGGTAAATATGCACTACTAACCTATCAAATCATGTAACATCCAGTGCATTACTTTGCATTTTTTTTGTAACATTGCTCTTAAGTTCCAAATTAAGTCCGAAGGAAGCGTGCAAGTAACCTAGAAATGTTATTTTCAGGTAAAAAATGAACTCCCAAGTACATTCAAAGCATATCGGTATCAGCAACATAGATGGTCATGCGGACCAGCAAATCTGTTCAGAAAAATGTTGATGGAGATTGTCAGAAATAAGGTCCCTTGCACCAAGCTGTATTTTGGAAATTTTAATACAGGCAGCATTTGTTGCTAACAAGCTATCGATGATCTTGATGCAGAAAGTGACGCTTTGGAAAAAAATCCATGTCATTTACAACTTCTTCCTCGTCCGCAAGATTATCGCACACATTGTGACGTTTGTGTTTTACTGCCTTGTTATCCCGGCCACAGTCTTAGTTCCTGAGGTTGAGATACCAAAGTGGGGTTGCGTCTATATTCCAACCATCATCACCCTTCTCAATGCTGTTGGGACTCCAAGGTGCCAATTTTCTAAAAAAAAAACTACGCAATTCTGTTGGAAATGTAAAATGAACCAACCTTTTCTGACATCTGAGGCATTAACATGAAAAACATCAAATGATGCAGGTCCGTTCACTTACTTGTATTCTGGATCCTCTTCGAGAATGTCATGTCGCTGCATAGAACAAAGGCCACCTTCATCGGCCTATTAGAGGTAGGCAGGGTGAATGAATGGGTGGTGACAGAAAAGCTTGGTGACGCTCTGAAGATGAAAATGTCAATTAAAGCGTCCAAGAAGCCGCGCATGAGGATAGGAGACAGGTATGTAACCCTATTTTGTTTATTTCGTGCGTTTCTCAACTCTTGTAGCTAAACTAAACATCAAAATGGGATCAGGTTGCATGTTTTGGAGCTTGGTGTTGCAGCCTACCTCTTCTTCTGTGGATGCTACGACATTGCATTTGGGAACAACCATTACTTCATCTTTCTCTTTCTCCAATCCATCGCTTTCTTCGTAGTCGGTGTGGGCTATGTTGGGACATTCGTCCCGCACTGACAACAGAAGCATGATGAGGGCATCCGTCTTGGTTTGGGTTCATGATTTTCTTCGACTCTTTCCAGTCTCATGGTATATAACCAGATCAAAGATAAGATCAAGAGCCTTTTCTTGTGTGTAATGTTGTCGGAAAAAATGCGGTGCAAAAGCACTGCAAGACGAGCCATAGATATATTGGTGTGTTTTAGCTGCTAGGAATGTGCTGTGATGCGCATGAGATTGGCGATGATCAAGCATGCTGTTTTGAGTCTCTGCGTCTCCGTAGCAGAATCAGTAGTAGAAAAGATAGCAAATTGTGAATGTTTGTTTCATCATTTGTGCAAACAGAAAAACAAAAACGGTTTGTTGATTCGTTCTTGGCAGAAAAGGTTTGTCGTGAGAAGAGGAAGAAAATAAAGCACCTTGGTGCCTGAAATAGCATAGAAATGCCGTAACTGTACATGTTCAGTTATCTCATTTACATTTTATTTCTTCCCTGTTAATGTTATGTGTGATAAGCGAATGCATTTGGAAAGATTTCATTTCAGACAACTGTGGCACAAACAGAGCAAGTAAAACATGGCGTCATAGAAGCTGAGTTCTGTTTGTTGCTTTCCGGGAGATCAACTGTTCTATCTCTTGTCTGGTTATACAACCAGGCGGATGATTCGGCCCTATGTTTCAAGAAACTTCCCCTTCACATAGTGCTGCTAGTACTGCCTGTCAGTCTGGCGATCGACACTGTGTCAGGATTCGACTGAATTGCTGACAAACAAGGACCTGCATGTGACTCGAGAACACATAATACTAAACATCCAACAGTGACAGATTTCACAGCTCTGCGCTCTGCAAGGATCCAACCCACAGACTGGGAGCAGATGTGATCGAAGTAGGTCACAATAATTTTGGAAAGACCTGAACAGTTGAAGCGATCTTTGTGGTACATGCTGCTTCAGGAAGCAAGGTAGTAGATTCCTCGTAACAGTCTGACAAGCACAGCGCAGAAGTGCAAAGGAAGAGCTGTACCTCGTAACAACCTGTCCTTCGCTCCGGACGCTTCTCCCCTGGTTTACCTTTGCGTTGTGGGCTCCTCCTCCTGTCGAATTTTATCAGTGCATATGTGGTTAAGGGGTGTTTGCATTGCTCTAACCCCATCAAAATTCGTAGAGTTGATGAAGTAGGCTATTCATTTTGTTTGCATTTTAGAGTGTTTAGGTACATTAGAGTTGGTGGCCTTGCTATATGAGGCTGGCTATGGATACATTAGAGTGTGTATGTGAGGTCGAGATCGATTCTTGGTGGAAGTGATTCCTGCCTCGATAAATAGTTATGAATTTAGTGGAGAGACGAGGAAGGATTTCAGGCGTCCGCGATCCGCCGAGGCTCGTGGATTTCGCCGTCCAGCCCGCGAGGGGAGACACATGGCGCAGGGAGAATTTGCTGAAGAGAACCGTGGGAGTCCCATCACTGCATGGATGGATCGCCGATAATAACCGCGCTCGTGGTGGGTTTACGCACCACCGTCCGATCAGGTTCAAACGGTCGAGATCGACGAGGAAGGATTTCAGGCGGCGGCCGAGATCGCGTCATTTCCAATTCCAACTCGCCTCCTACCGTCTGGGTGTGTCGTCGAGCTCGCACGTCCCCTCGGCGGCGGTCGTGTCACGCTGCTCCGGCGAGGCCAGATGGTGGCACAGCCTTCGCGACACGCACGCCACGCGCTCGAGGAGACACGGAGGCGGCACGACATCTCGCATGCCCTACAAGACTGCAGTTTGTGCAGGTTGCTTCAGAGCTCAGAGAAGTAACCAATGCTGAAAATACGATATCTACAAATCAGTAGGATTTTATTCACATCTCTGATCAGCTGCAATGGCTGACACCATCTACAACTCGCACGGATTGCTCGGCGACCGCGCAGGCCAACGCGTTGCAGCCTTGCAGGCCTCATATATTGCTGGGCACTCGTCGTGGTGCGAGTCTCCGGCGAGGAAGGTGTGCTTCTTGCCCTGGACCTTGACGGCGCTCCTAGCACGGTCCTCCTCGCAGGCGGCCGATTACGTGTTCTCCAGGACGACGTACTTGCCGCGCGGCGAGCTCGACCAGCCCCACGTCGCCGTGCTTCCTGCAGGCTGTAATGACTGGGTGGGTGGGACCCAATGGTAAGTGTGAGCAAGAGGAGGCTTAAAAGCCACCATCCTGCGTCGGGGGCAAGACGTCGAAGAAATGAATTGAACCAGAGTTTTTCCCCATTTCCTGTTCTTCTTCTCCACGCACGCCTCGTCTCACGTCACGGCAAGCTCCGCCAGTGGCCACGGGATTTCCTCTTGCTTCGAGAGCTTCGTCTCACGCCACGGCAGTGGCGGAGAGAAGGGGGGCGGGCGGGGGCCTGACCCCCCCCAATGAATAGCTAGCATTAGTAAATACTAAACAGTAAATAAAGGTCTAGCATTAGTAAACACTAAATAGTAAATAAGTTCAACGAGCCCAATTAGAGAGTCAATTACCACACTTTCAACTTGATGCATGCAACTATCTGGAGCTGCACTATCATAAGCTCCATCATGCGGACTGAGGTGTCATTGAGGATAGATTTAAAAAAAAAACTAAGTACCTGGAAGACCAAACATCTTTCTTACAGGGGCAGACTTGTCTTATTAAATTCTGTTCTAAGTAGTCTTCCTATATTTATGATGTCATTCTTTGAAATTCCAAAGGGTGTTGTTCATAGGTTGGATTTCTATCGTTCTCGGTTTTTTTGGCAAGGGAGTAATGCTAAGAGAAAATATCGTCTTGCTAAGTGGAATATTCTGTGTCGTCCTAAAGAACAAGGAGGACTGGGTATTATAGATCTTCAAACTCAGAATAAATGTCTTCTTAGTAAATGGTTATTTAAGTTGTTGAATAAGGAGAGGATTTGGCAGACATTGCTGACAAATAAATATTTAGATTCCAAATGTTTGTCCCAAGTGAAAGCTAAACCGGGGGACTCGCATTTTTGGAAAGGACTCTTGAAGGTTAAGGATGAGTTCCTTCGTTGTGGTTCATTTCGGATAAGAGATGGATCACAAGCTAGGTTTTGGGAAGACTCTTGGGTAGATTCTACACCATTGAAGTTTCAATTCCCGAGTCTTTATAATATTGCCTATCATCCACATGATATTGTAGGCAAAGTTCTAACTCAGATGCCACGAAATATTAATTTCCAAAGATTATTATTAGGGAACAAATGGACGGCATGGTCTAACCTTGTAGCAAAATTAGCTCATTATCAGCTTACAGATGGTAAGGATGTTTTCCACTGGGATTTACATAGGAATGGACAGTTCTCTGTACGATATATGTATGTTTATTTAATGAATCAGGGCACTCCTTTTACATGTCAGGTCCTCTGGAAGTTGAAAGTTCCTTTAAAAATTAAAATTTTCCTCGGGTATTTGCAACGAGGAGTACTATTAACAAAGGATAATCTAGCTAAACGAAATTGGCATGGGAATCAGAAATGTTGTTACTGTAATTGTAATGAAACAATACAACATCTATTTTTTGATTGCTATCACTCAAGGACTATTTGGCGAATTGTGAACGTTGCTACTGGATTATCACCGCCCAAATCGGTTTTTCAGATGCTTGATAGTTGGTTAACATGCATTGATAAGTGTGAAAAACGATTGCTTCGGTGGGGTGCTGCCTACTCAGGCTATTTGGTGCACACGCAATGATCTAATATTTGAGAAAAACAATACTCTTCCTTTATGCGAGTTATCTTCAAGGAACATGAGAGTAAAAGGAGCTCATCCGTTGGCAAGGTGACATCGGAGGTTGTGGCGTTGGATATTTTTGCCAAGACTGGATGGAGGAGCAATTATAGACTTTGCTTTTAATTTTCAGTTCTCTTTGCCATTTTATTCTTTCAAGATATAAGATTACGATCTTTGTAAAACTCGGTTGTGTGCAATCGCAGAGACCAGATTATTATCCTTTATCTAAAAAAAAATTATCTGGAGCTGCAATGCTTGGCTACTCTTGCTGACTTGACAAGTGGACTATATAAAACAGGTAAAGCTTCCATTTTTCTCAACTTGATGTATGCAATGCTTGATATCTCTTGTTAATTTAATAAATGGACTATATAAAACAGGTAAAGCTTCCCATTATTCAATAGTTGATAGGCTATTACGATTGTTCATAACTCTTCCGGTGTCAACAGTAACCATAGAGCGAGCATTTTCAGCTATAAAACTTGTCAAGATTCGCATTCGAAATAAAATAGGAGATGACTTTCTTCGATATTGCATGATAGTTTACATTAAAAAAGAACTAGCAGCGAAAATTAGTTCAGATGAACTTATTAACTTATATGATCTTCTAAGTACTCGTAGAATTAAATTTAAGTTAATAGAGATGTAAGTTTCTTATATGGACATGTGGTTATGCTATATTAAATTTAAATGCATCGATATTGCAATGATATTTTTTAATGGGTGTTATAATAATTTTTTATTGATCCACGTGCCCCCCCTAACCCACAATCCTGGCTCCGCCCCTGCGCCACGGCGACTTCTCCTCGTCGATGGCCAAGGGACATGACATTTGATATCAGAGCCTACAGCTCCCTGGTTTGGCCGCCCGACCACGTCGCAGACCATGGCGCGTGCTACTGGCCTTCGAATGGGGACAACGACAACAGCAACAGCGCCGACACCGGCACGAGCAACTGCGGCGGTGGCGGCTACTTCGATGGCTGATGCTACTACCTCGGCGAGCCTGATGTGTTGCTCGAGATCAACAGGCTGTCATGCACGTCCATCGACCTCAACCTCGTCGGCGAGGAGAGGAGCAAGTGCGTCAATCTGGTTGCCGCGGACCACTCCGGGGGTGGTGGCGAAGGGGGGAACAAGGGGGCGGTTGATGTCTTCAGGCAGTCGTGCCCCCACCTCCGCAGTGACTGGAGCGATGAGGCAGAGTGTGCTGCCTTCAAGGTATTCGATGAATGGCCTATCCAAGATGTGGTATGGGACAAGGAGTATACCTTGTGTGATGCGGGGGAATCAATGGAGACAGCGGACAGCTGCGAGGTCACGGGCTTGTCGGAGGAGCTCCTCTCGGTGGTGATCTCCCGCACCTTGCCGCGCGACGCCTGCCGCGCCTCTGCGGTCTCGTCAGCCTTCCGTGCCGCAGCCCAAATTCCCCAAACCCATGAGGCGAGAGGCCAGGAAAGGAACTCTTCTCGATCGCGCGCGATGGCGGAGGAGGCGGGCCACTCGTCGTGCTGTGTCAAGCTGACCAGGGACCAGGATGCCCCCGCCGCCGAGGACATCCGCACAAGCGAGGAGTCGCAGGTGGTTGGAGAGGTTCTCCGCGTCAAGGAGATCATCTCACACAAGGAAGATCATTTGGATGCTGCTCTGTTCGAATCGTTGAGGAGGTTGCAGTTGATGCAATTGTCCGTCTCCACTCTGAAGGCTACTGAGATTGGGAGGTCTGCTAATGGGCTCTGGAAGCACAAATCGCAGAAGATTCGTCACTTGGCGTGCATTTTCATTGAAGGTTGGGGCGTTTTGGTTGATGAAGGGGTCAGTACCACTAATGCCACCCTTATAGACAACTTCCCAAACTCTTCAAATCCTTTTGTTGTGAATGATGATGAGGCAGATGTGATCGTGTCTGGTATTTGCGACAAGTCCAGCATTGAAGACCGCAATTATGTTCTGATCCGTCTCGAGAAGCACAGTGATGAGAATGATCTTAAATTCTTTGAGTGGATGAAGACTAATGGGAAACTAAAGGGAATGTTGATGTGTATCACCTGGCTCCTCAAGCGATTGCGTGGAAGGAGGACTGGAAGACAGCTGAATTGTTGCTTCACAAAATGGTTGCTGTTTCAAGTTGCACACTAGATGCTCGAGCATATAATGGGCTGATATATGTTTGCCTTCAGCACCGAAGTTACACTTCACACAAATGTCCAAATGCAAATCAGAAGGATGTCACTGTCCTCATCTATCCACTATGTGCTAAAGCAGTCCGCCTGAATCTAGATGAAGACCCAAACATCACCTGGGAGTATCACGTTAATACTGAATGTGATCCATTAAATTACCAGAAAGTAACGAAGAAAAAGAAATGCCCAGTTGTTGGGTGTAGAGAAACACTGACATTTTCAAACACAATCAGATGCAAAGATTGCAATAAAGAACACTGTCTGAAGCATAGATTTGGGACTGATCACAAGTCAACCATACATGAAATTAGGCTTGATGTGCAATGGGATCCTGGAATTAGAGAGTTGTTCTTATAAATGCAACATCCGAGACTATGCTATTGCTTAGTGACAAGCAATTTTTTCAGAGGGCAGTAATGTAACGACAGGGTGGGTGGAACCCAATGGTAAGTGTGAGCAAGAAGAGGCTTAAAATCCACCATCTGCACCAGGGCAAGGCGTCGAAGAAATGAACTGAACCAGAGTTTTTCCCCATTTCCTGTTCTTCTTCTCCACGCCTCGTCTCACGTCATGGTAAGCTCGCCGGTGGCTATGAGATTTCCTCCTACTTCGAGAGCTTCGTCTCACACCATGACGACTTTTCCTCGTCGACGGCGAAGGGACATGACACAGGCGCCCAGCAGTGCGCCCCAGATCACCGAATGCTCATGGCAGTCTGGTAGATTCTTGACGAGCTGTAGGCGTCGTGGAGCCTGTCGACACCGCCGCGTAGTGCTCGCCCCTCGGGGTGAGGTCGTAGTCCGACGACATGGACGACAATTGCCTCAGCCCCTCGTCGACAAGCCCCCCGTGCGCGCCGGCTCAGAGCACGGCGAGGAACGTCACGTCGTTAGGCCGCAACAACCAGTCCCGCGTCATCTGGTCGAGAAGCGCCAGCGCCTCGGCGACGTGCCCGTGCTCGCCGTGCCCGGAGATGACGGCTGTCCACATGGTGACGTTCCGCTCCGGCGTGCGTTCTCCGGGCTGCTGCACTTGAGGTACATGTTGATGATGATGAGCACGCTGTTGGCGACGACGTGGCAGCCAACGACGTCCGACTTGGCCATGATGCGGTGCACGCGCCGGGCGTGCTCCAGCGCGGCCAGTCTCGCGCACGCGCAGAGCACCGACGGGAACGTGAACTGGTCCGGCCTCAGCCCCTCCGTCCGCATGGAGGCGAACATATCCACCGCCCGAGAATGAGCGCCGCCGCGCGCGCACCTCGACATCACGGCGTTCCACGCCACGACGCTCCTCTGTGGCATTCCGTCGAACTTGTTCCGTTCAAGGTTGAGCTCCCCAATCTTGGCCGTAGAAGATCAGCAGCTTGGTGGCGATGTACCCGTTGCAGTTGAACTTGAACCCGGTGGAGACCATGCGCGCTTGGATCCTGTTGCCTAGCTTCGAGTCCCCCGGTTCACGCATTCTTGCAGCAAAAGCGCGTAGGTTCTTGCGCCGGGGCACACGTTGCTCCGGTACAGGAGCCGCGCGGCCTTGGATAGCTCTCCGGTGATGCACAGTGACTTCAATATTCGTGCTATGCTTGTCGAGCTCATGGTCAAAGGAAATGGCAGCTTCTATATTTCATCCGGTCTTTTTGGAGCAGAGGTTCTTCGATCCTCTCTAATGGCCTCTCTACTACTCACTCCCAGCACCAAAAAAAAAAAAAAAAAAAAGAGTGCAAGACACTAATACCTAATAAAATCAGGCTACATTTACAACAAAACTCATCCAAATCTAGCATATACAACTGAAATTTTGTTTCATTTCGTCTTCTTTTCTTTTTTGTTCTTTCTTCTTCTTCCTACGTCTTCAGAGTTCAGACATAGTATATCATGCCGACCTCGAGCGTGGAGGCGTGCGGGATGGTGACGGCGTAGCTGGGCCCCCGGCTGTTCCTCCTCAGAAAGTCGTAGCCGTAGTTGATCACCAGCCGCCGGAGGAAGCTCGACCCGCTCTTGGCCTTCACGTACGAGTTGCCGAGGATGAACGCCATGCCGGCCTCCCGCGCGTCCGTCAGCTCCTGCAGCTCCTCTTGCACGCTGGCGTTCAGCCGCGGGCTCGCCGCCGGCAGCACGAACCTCACCTTCTTCTTGGCGCCAACCACCGGCGACGGCGACCGTATCTCCCTGGCGCGAGAGGGGCCGACGGTGTTCTCCACACTGACGTCGTCCTCCAGCATACGGATGCTGCCGGAGGCGACGACCGACATCCGCTCCTCGTCATTCTGGGGCTCCTCCGACACGCCGTTCGCCTTGGAGGGCCCCCCTGAGCGGATGAACTCCGCGATGCTGCAGACGAGGTCCTTCTCGAACTCCAGGTCGTCCATGTGCACGTCGTGGTACCCGTACCGGACAATGCACCGGTAGAGTCTGTACTCTTTGGGGCCGATTCTTCCGACGAGAAACCGCTCTTCCGGCGAGACATGCGGTATCGGGACATTCTTGATGCATAGAAAGATGAGCACCTGGGCATGACCAACATGAGGAATGGTGACTGTAAACTACTTCCGAATGTTTGAATAATGCAACCCTTGGGAAGGACAGCAAGCATGAACAAATACCTGATGAAAGGCAGGTAGATTGGTGACAAAATGCGAGAAAATTGCAGGGATGCCACTGTCGATCTCGGTGTGTATGAGTCCAATGCCACGGACACGGACAATGCCAAGGTTAGGGCTGAGACCAAGGAGCCAGTTGATGGAGACCTTGTTCTGAAGATCGAACTCATACTTCTTGACGGTGCCATAGTGCCAGATGCACATTATCACCATGAAGATGAAGGCGAGGACAACTGGAACCCAGGCTCCCTCCCTGAACTTGATGAGTGACGCCGAGAAGTAAAGTGCCTCAATGGTGCCAAAGAACACAATGAAGCCAAGCGCAAGAAAGATGCTCTTATGCCAGCACAAGACTATCACCAGGGACATCAGACATGTCGTGACCAGCATGACGGTTATAACTGCCAACCCTGTTTAAAGAACAACCATTAAGCATCAGATGAATTGTCCTCACCACTAGTACACATAAGGTCAATTAAACCCGCGATAATCAGGTGGTATAAGGTCAAATATATTAACATGGCATACCTGATGCATTCCCCAAGTGTTTTGTGTCTCTGAAACCAATGGTTACAGCTAAGCACAGTATCATCAGGATCCAATTGATCTCAGGAATGTATATTTGCCCGTGTACCTTGGCGGATGTGTGAACTATCTTCACCCGAGGAAAGCAACCCAGAGCAGTGCACTGCTTGATCATTGAGAATGTACCGGTGATTACAGCTTGGCTCCCCACTACTGCTGCAAGAATGGCAATTGCCAGAACGGGCCACCTAATTGTCTCTGAGAATGGCAAAATTGAAAACGTTAAAAAACAGCACTAGGAGCATAATAGTCTATAGAGTATTATTCTCGTTTCTGATGAAAGATCTGGAGAACATGACTTGCCAGGCACAGACACATAGAATCCGATCCTATAGTCACTTTCCATGATATGATGCTTAGACAGATAAGCAGCTTGGCCCATGTATGCAAGGATCAATGATGGGTAGACCATGCAAGTAAAAGCAATCTGCACACAGGAAATTTTTATAAGAGACAGAATTATTCACCATATATTAGTGGAACGTTAGAAAGAAAAGCTGAGTTTACAGCAGCCATTTCTTCACCTGTATCGACAACTGATTAAAATGTCCCAGATCTGCAAACATTGCTTCAGAACCTGAAAGAGTAATGCAGTCATATTAGAGTAAGACACTCCACAGGTTAATGCGCTGAGACATGGTTGCTGAGCATAGTACCAGTAACGCATAACAGTATTCCTCCCAGGGACATCCAGCCTCCTCTCTGTGTCTTCCTCAAGAACTTGTACATGTAATATGGAGATAATGCTCGATATACATGGGGATCCCAATGCACAATATTGTAAACACCAATTATGCTTATACATAGAAGCCATGTAATCACAATTGGTGCGAAAAGGAAGCCCACTCGGTGTGTACCATAGTGTTGCAGTGCAAACAGGCAAACCAGTATGACACAAGCAACAGGTAACTCCACATCTGCAGAGTCATATTAGCAAAACTTCACAGTTAGAAATGGGTTTAAAATAGAACATAACAAATCTACACAAAAAGAAACAGAATAAAATACCCTAGTACATGCATAAATTACGTTGATAAAGGCAAAATTATCGGTGGAAAGTAAAAAAATGGGGTTCCTTTGCTCTGCATTTCGGAATACAGCAAATGTTAGCTTCTTTCAGCACAGCTACACAGGTGGCCTTTTCCCAGATTTCTGAACCTTACTATTTGGTATATATTTCTGCCCTTGCCCTTTCTTCCACCAAGAGAACAAAATATGAACTTTAAGAACTTCACAAGCAACAGTGATTTAGATGAGTACATGAGAACCATTAAGATCTTCTCTTTTCTCCCTACAATTTCTTACCACTGCACGAGTAGCTCCACTTATTGAAGCCATCAATGGTGAGGAAATTAATCTGCTTTCCTACTCATAGCTATTGTCAGGTGTACATTGACTCATGAGTCATGACGGTACAGTCTTATTATTTGATATCCACACATCCCTGTTCATGGTCATGCTCTGTCAAAGACCTTCCAAAATGAACTGCAGACACTGCTACAGCTTGACACGCAATTGATCATCACAGCTTATTAATGTCCATTGGTTCGTATACTTGGCTCCTCGCATAGCCGCATTAAACCTCCCACTACCACTTCCCATGAAGCAAATTGTTCAGGTCACATCGCACCTGGTTTTACCACCTTTCCGACCACAAACACCAGATTGCCACAGAATCCACTCCTTGCTTAACATCTTACAGGTAAGACTTATAGGTCAAAGGTAAAAGATAAAAGCAATCGCTGGGATAAAACAAATAGTCTAACTGTGGCCTGTGGGGCACTTCTATGGACTATGATTGAATCTGCACACTTGGAAGTGGACCCTAAATCATCTAGTTCAGAACATGAATCAAGAAACAGTGCTAACGAGATATGGAAGACAAATCTGCACTCCTACGAAGACAAAGCAATGGAAAGGGCCATGGCCATGATTGGATCCTTACATTTGTGCTGTTCCTTTTCCATGGACAGCTCCAGCCCGGACACCGCAGAGAACACTGCAACAACAGAGCAGCATCTCAAAATCAGCGTTCCGCAGAATATGAACCAACCCATAAACTAGCCACCAAGCAAGAACAGCCGATCAGGCGATCGCAGACGCACCGGAGATGGCCGGCGTGAGCACGCCATCCCCGATCACCATGCAGGTCCCCACCAGCGCCAGCACGAGCAGCACACGCTGCAGCACCTTGTGGCGCTCCAGCAGCCTCCTCACGCTGGCCGCGGCGCCCCCGCTGCGCCCGCCCAGCGTCCTAGCATTGCCGTTCTCCACAGCTTTCTTGGCGCCGCCCATGTCCAAGAACTGGTCCTCGTCCCCCGCCGCGGCACCGCGGCCTTGCGGGAGGAGCGCGGCGCGTGCGTGGCGGCAGAGGAGAGAGTAGAGCGCGAAGGTGCCGCCCTCACCGTTGTCGTCGGCGCGGAGGACGACGCAGACGTACTTGAGGAGCGGCACGAGCGTGAGGGTCCAGAAGACGAAGGAGAGCACGCCCAGGATCTCTTCGTTGGTCTCCGAGTGCTGGATGTCCTCCGCGAACGCCGCCTTGTACACGTACAGCGGTGACGTGCTCAGGTCGCCGTACACCACCCCCAGGCTCTGGTACGCCAGGCTCAGTGTCATCCGCCATGGCAGCCCCTTGCCCCCCAGCCTCCCACCCTGTTTCTCCTGCGGAAAACAGAACACACAACACCCACACAAAAGAAATCAAATCACATTCGCAAGAACCCAACCAAGATCGCAGGAAAGCGATGGACAGTCCACTATTCAACTATTCAAGAACCATGATCACGGCAAGAACCACATGCAACAAGATTGAACCTCGAAGCCTCAAGGACCACACGATTCCCACCACCATACCTTGCTATCTGGAGGAGTGCCCGGCGGCGCCGGCGCCTCAGGATCCACGGGAGGGGGGCTCTTCATTCCCTTCCTCTCCTCCACTAGCTGGTCCGGCCTGTGTGGTGAAGCAGCAGCAGAGGAAGTGCTACTACTGGGGGAAGTTGGGATTAGGCACCGGGTTCTTGAATTCTCTGGTGCTTGAGGAATATGCAACAGACGCGAATGAGATGGAATTAGGTGGGATTTATTTGGATGCCTTGAGGTTTTTACGATGGTCAAAGGAGCAAAACAGGGGCAGGTTTGAAGGGAGGCAGCATTGGCGTGAGGCAGGCAGGGAGGGAGGAAGCCAGGAAGGAGATGAAAAGCAGCAGAAGCAAGGGACAGAGGATTAGAATATGGAGGGAGTGTGGGCAGGAAGAAGGGGCCCAAAAAAAAAAGAAGGAAAAAGCAGCGGTTTTTCTTTTGTAAAAGCCAAAAGGTGCTTGTAGCAACTTGTTTTTGGTGTGGCCGGCTCCTCTATAAATGCTCCAGTGTGGACGGTAGTAGATTGTGAGATCGCATTTTGCTGGAAACAAATGGTTTATACAAATGAGAAGTTTTGTAATCGTAATCGTAATATTCTATACCTAATGACTTGTGTCCGAACGTCCAAAATTTTCGGATGTATTGCAATATTTTTCCCCTGCGTATGCAACATTTCTTTATACTGTGTGAAATATTTTCCTTCGATAAACAGTGAAATGCACTACAGTAAACGGATATTGCAAGCGTTAAAAAAATGTTACACGCGTTAGCAAAAAATGTTGCAAGCGTAGGATAAAAATGTTGCAAGAGGCGTCGGATGAAATGAACAGTAATCGGGCGTCCGAGCATTAGTTTCTCCATATTCTATAGGTATTGGGTTAAGATTGTAATTTCACCGGAAAAAGTAGATGTCTTAAGAGCATTTATTAGGTGAATCGGTTTGTTTGATGGCAACAGTTGATAATTTCGCTGTTTTAAATGTAGATGTTATAGGATTTGCACTTATATATTGTATATATTCCAATTAATTGTCGTGAAATTAATGGTTTTCGTGGTAACGGTAGTTCTTCACATGGTTTACGATGCTACATCGGTCAGATGAGAGATTGGCAGACTATATGATTGCTTTTGTTTATAGCCGGAAGCTTGAACTTGTCATGTGAGGCAGATGTTTCCTTCGTAAATTAGTACTGTAGGTACGAGTACAGTCAATCATTTTGCTATTAGTGCATCAAAGAAAGATCAAAGCATTAGTTTATACTTTTGATGTCGGCACCTTCAAACTATCAACTCTCAAGAGCATCCGCATCCAGGCTTTATTCTTGAATTTTGAAGCACAAATACTTGACAGTTTTTTCTTTTGGAAGAATGAAAGATTTCTTGAGATTACGACAACAGGTACAAAAATCCTAAGGCTAAGTAGTGAGTATAGCCTTAGGGCCCGTTTCAACTTTAGATTCTCTAAAGGTTGATTTTGAATTGTAGTTGTAGAGAAGCTGATTCTCTAAAATCTGAAATCCAGAAATACATATGAAGTGAATTGTGGATTCTAATGTATATGGGTGGGCTTGATTGTGAGAATTGGATACTAGAATTAGACTATTTATTTTTTATTCTATTTTTGAGACCACAATCTAGAATTAAAAGCTAAAACAAACAAATCCTTAATTGCACATTACAGTGATGCAGTCACACCCTTTGATATAGCTTTACCAGTACATCTTGTAGTTTCTACCATTAATTCTTCATCACCAGAGATGTCAGCAGCCAGCAGGTAAGGATTCTTTCCAGTATCCAGTATTCTCCTACAGTCCACCCCAAAACCAGCATGCCTTGAAGCGGCTCCACATAGAATCCAACCTCAAACCTGTGGGGGACCGAGCTCAAATTTTCCTACATGCACAGAACCTAGCCCTTCCAAACAACCATACGACCTCACGCGGGACCCTACAAAAAACCTACGTGGGTCCAACCTTAAGAAGAGATAGACTCTGAACTAGATAGGTGCCAAAAGTCGCCCATGGGTTTGGTGATGCGGCCGGCGTGCCGAACGCGAGCGCGACGGGAGGGTGATATGCGAGTGCGCTTCTCACTCGCGGTGCCCGTGTGGCGCGCAGCCCTCCGCGCGGTGGCAAGCACCAGGTGTCGCGACGGGAAGGGCCCCACCTAGCGGTGCCCAAAACAGTGGCCTGTCCGCGGGGCCCACTTACCCGCCTCACACACGTTTTATTTTACCCCTCCGTAGAAGTTTCCGGCGGCGTGTGTGTGTTTTTTTTCAATAGTCCTATTTATAAATATACGACGTATTTCATATCTAATTTAAATTAGTGTGATATTTTTTAATATATCTAATAAATATTTAAATTTATTTAATATTATGTATATATTAAATATAGTGTTTAGAGATAATAATTAAGAGTAGTTTAATTATTTTTAATATAACTGTGATTATGTAAAAATGATATACCATGTAAGTTTGGACTTACCTCGACGACCGACACGGGACACGACCAGTTCCTGGCCTCGTTGAAACTGGTTTTTACTTTCTCCATCTCGTGCTTCACGTGTGGCCACGTCGGTTCTTTTCGTATTTTTACCTTGCCGTCCTCGTGAGCCGGTGGCATATTCTCGTGGCGGGCGGACGGCGACGTGGTGACCGATTTCGATGGAGCTTTGCTCCTCGGAGTTTATTCGGCCGGGGCCACGACGGAGGCTGGCTCCGTGACATGGAAGCCTATGCGATGGATTTGAAGCTTGAGCTCTTCAAGCTCCACTCATCTTGTTTTTTTTTCATCGATCATCTCGTAAATATATTTGTAGACTTAACTCCTTTCTTAACGTAGAACGTGTCAGAGCGGTGAAAATACGGGAGACAACACTGCCACATCCAGAGAGTGCAGGACCAACAGCTTTCACGCTATGGGCTGCGTGGGGCCACAGTTGGGGAGCGAGGGAAGCATCTTGCCGTCATATCCAGTGCTCCAACGATCTTCCACGATAGAAGAGTACAGAATGTAACACTGTCATCTTTCGACGTTTTCGTAATTGAAGATGAAACTAAATCTACAAATACGTTTACGAAGGGCTAAATTTGTTAAAAGAAGAAGAAGAAGAGGGTAGAGAAGGGATGATTTCAGTGGAGATGCCCATTTATGCGCATTTTTCTTTAGGCGCTTTGATCAGGATTTGAAATTTCATACTCTATTCACATCTCGGAGGTGGGAAAAATCCAAAATTTTGATGAAATCTCGAAATTGCAGATGAAATTGTTCAAAATTCAAAAAACAAAATTTAAATCTAGAATTTTTGAACCGAAATTATTGAAATTTTGACCAAAATTGATAAAATCTCAACGAACTTCAACCGAGTGAAAAATAGTCGAAACGATGTTAAAATTTTTTGAATAACGTTCCTCTAAACTTTCAGATGATGATCAAGTCTGAGGGTTTTTTAAAAATTCTAACTGATAGGCTGACTAGCAAATTTCAATCGAATGAAAAATGTTACAAACCACATTATAAAATTTCAATTTTTTTAATGGTCCTGACACATCAATAATATTTTCATAAATTTTTCATATGATTATGAAGCCAAAGAATTTTTTTTCAAAAATTAAGACAGTGTTACTGAAGGTTGACGGGTAAATTTCAATTGAATGAAAATTTGTTCAAACCACATTAATTTTTTTAAAAAATTTTTGTGTATGGTCTTAATGCATCATAAATATCAACATAAAATTTTAAAATGATGATAAAGTATGAGAAATTTTTAAAATTTTTGAAAGTGCTATTGTCCTGATAAAACCTAATGATCAATATATAGATTTGTTTTAGCAAGCAAAAAAGGTTTTGAATTTTTAAAAATTTTACATAAGGGTTCAAAGGCAATTATTTAGTTTTCATAAAAATTTTAGGTCATGATAATACTCTAGTAAATTTATAAAATTCTTACAAAGGTACTATACTATGTATTTTCTTCTGGTTTTCATTTTTGACAGATAACAAATAAAGTTTAATGCATCCGTACATTTGATTGACCAACAAAAGAATATATTTTTAAAAAAAATTAGAGAAGGGTTCATGTTCTCGGCCGAAATCCGATATCAGACGAGAAATTCCAAATTGTCGCCGAGATTTCTAACTATGTCGTGCAGGGGATACTGACAGTGGTGGAGCTTTAAACAAATCGTAGAGGGGGCTAGCCTTAAGGGAATTGCAAAGTGATTACGAGAGTGTGTCATAAGTAGCATGAATGCATGATTTCCTTAAGTGGGTGTTTGGATTAGAGATATTTCATTAGAATATTTTTTAATCTAGTTTAAATTTAAATTAAATACTGAAACTAAGCGAATTCTAGTGTTCGACCAGCTGGATGCAATTCTATGGAATTTAAGCCACATGTGTCGTTGGCGTTTCAAGATTGACGCTCTTAATATTGAATATTGTCAGGACATATGCAATTCTCTGGAATTTCAGCCACATGTTTTGGAGAAAGACATCGATATTTTGGGGGGCGTGAAACATTAGGGGGCAAAGGATAATAATGATTAATAGTATGCTGTTATTAGAGATTGAACACATTTGTCTTGTTCTACAATTAAGATTCATCGTTCTTGTCTATCCTCAAAGGAGTATCATAGTACGACTCTCTGTTCTTGAAAAGAAGCGTTGGTTAGTGTATCAACATCTTCACGTACCATTTAACCATATTTAGTGGCATTAAGTTTTGGCTCTTTGACAAGACAATTTCCTTTTGGCATAATTGGCTATGAGATATTGAGCTTTTTGTCGTATTTATTTTAAGCAACGTTTTTCTAATCTAAACATCCTGTAAAAACATGTCTATTTGCTAGAAGATATTTTGGCTATTAAAATAATATATTCGGTCGAAACATTTTTTTTTTAGATAATGGAATCGTCTCGCCTCCTCGCCAAAGCACACACTGGTTTTATTACATAATTTACAGCTACCCAAATTGAATTCTTGGATCGCAAACACATCTTGACTATTGGAACAAAAATTAAGGATAACAAAGTCTATTGTAATTAATCCATCCGTTCTTGGCAAAAGTTTCATTGCAATGACCTCCAATCGAGTGCACATCGAGCGAATGTTCTCCTTGCTTCCTCACGCAACAATGCCCGTAATCGCAGCCAATAAGTTCCTTGAAGACAACTGCATAAAAGAAGCATATCGTTTCTTCCAAACACGTAATCATTGTGACAACACCATATAGCCCAACAAATAGCAGCCACACCCATAAAGATCAATTGTGTCTGTTTTTTCCTATGCTGTGAGCCAATCCCAAAGATATGAAACATAGATTTAGGTAATGGCAACCCCGTAGCTATCTGAATAACTCTCCAAATAGACCTAGCATTGTGACAATCAAAAAAAAGATGTTGTATCGTTTCATGATGATCACAAAAACAACACTTTTGGCTCCCCGTCCAATTTCGCTTAGCCAAGTTATCCTTTGTCAAAATAACTCCACGCTGAAGATACCAAAGGAAAATTTTAATTTTTAAAGGAATCTTCAACTTCCAAATGAATTTATGATAAAACGGAATTCTCGATTTATCATATAATGATACATAAATGAGACGGAGAATCGCCCATGTTTATGTAAATTCCATATAAAAGTATCCTTCGACAGGATAACTGGACATGAGCTATTTTAGCTACAAGGTTGTGCCATTCGCTTAATTTGTTACCCACTAACGCTCTACGAAAACAAATATGTAATGGCACTTGGCTCATCACCGCCACAAAGATAATGCGGATGAATAGCAATATTATAGAGGTTAGGAACCGATCTTTAAGAGGCCTCATGCCAACCCAAACATCGCCTGAATCTAGTTTGTGAACCATCTTTTATGTTGAAAGTCCCACAACTTAGAAACGATCCTTGACTTTTAACAAACCTTTCCGAAATGGGAGTCACTAGGTTTAATTTGAACTCGTGATAATGTTTTTGAAGTCAAATACTTGTTTCAAGCAAAGTCCGCCAATTCCCATCTTCATTAAGCGGTTGAAACACCACTTACTTAAAAGACAATTATTTTTATTTGTAAGTTCATTATACCCAATCCTCCTTGATCTTTAGGGCGACATAGGATGTCCCATTTAGCAAGATGATATTTTTCGTTGCATTATTTCCTTGCCAAAAAACCTTGACCGATAATAATCAAGTTTTTTAGAACTTCCTTTGAAGCTCAAAAAGGACATCATGAACATCGGTAAACTACTAAATCTTGAATTTAATAAAACCAAGCGCCTCAGAGGACAAAAGCTTAGCCTTCCAAGTACTTAATTTCCGCTTGAATTGTTCTTCGATCGACTCCAATCACTATTACGGAGTTTACGATAGTGCATCGGTATTCCTAAATATCGAAAAGGAAATGCACCAATTTTGCATCCAAATAACTTTGTATACTCATCCTCAAATCTTTTCGCATCACCAAAACAAAATATTTCACTTTTATGAAAGTTTATCTTTAAACCAGATAATTGTTCAAAGACACAAAGCAATAACTTCATATTCTTTGCTTGGTCCAAGTCATGATCCATAAACAAAATGGTATCATCTGCATCTTGCAATATAGACAAACCATCATCCACAAGGTGAGGATGACCCCTTTATCCGCCATCTTCTTTTTGCTCGCTTAATCAAAATAGCCAGACATATCTGCGACTATATTGAAAAGAATAGGCGATAAAGGGTCACCTTGTCGAAGGCCTTTTTTTGTTTGAAAGTAGTGCCCAATGTCATCATTAACTTTGATGCCCACACTACCCCCAGAAACAAAATTTTCAATCCATTTACACCATTTCGGACAGAAACCTTTCATGCGTAATGTTTGTTGAAGAAAAGACCAATTAACTTTATCATAAGCCTTTTCGAAATCAATTTTGAGGATAACACCATTTAATTTCTTTATGTGTAATTCATGTATAGTCTCATGCAAAATAACTACTCCCTCCATGATATTGCGACCTGGCATAAAAGCAGTTTGGGACGGTCGAACCACATGGTCAAGCTACTCCACATAGTCTATTAGTGGCAACCTTGGTAAAAATTTTAAAACTAACATTGAGTAAACAAATAGGTCTATATTGCTGGATTTTTGTAGCCTCCTTAACTTTGGGAAGAAGAGTTATAATACCAAAGTTGAGACTGAATAAAGGTAAACGATCTTCAAAAAACTCATTAAAGAGAGACATCATATCCCCTTTTATTAACTCCCAAAAAAATTGATAAAATTCAGCAGGAAAACCATCAGGACCGTGAGACTTATTATGTTCCATTTGAAAGACCGCTTCCCTTACTTCAGTCTCCGTAAAAGGGGAAGTAAGAAATCTATTTTCCTCCTCAGACACTTGTGGAATATCAGCTATCTGGTCCTCCACCATTGTAAAATTGTTATCTTCTGGCGGACCAAAAAGCCCTTTGTAATAATTTGTGATATAAGCTTTCAATTGGGCATCACCAACTACTACACCATCTTCCTGTTCTAATTTGAATATTCGTTGTTTTCTATGTTTACCATTGGCAACCAAGTGGAAAAATTGGGTATTATCATCCCCTTCCAAAAGGTTTTTAACTTTAGCCCGTTCGTACCACTTAATTTCCTCATCCCTCAACAATAGAATTAAACGTTCCTTGAGATAATGCTTCATATTAATTTCATGTTCTGAAAGGGCAGTTATTTCTGCCTTTTTATCTAGAGAATCAATTATAGAAATTAAATATTTTTTCTCTTTGTTATTGTGACCAGCAGTATGTTTGGCCCATCCTCTCAAATACTTCCTAAGAGTTCGTATTTTATGCTGCCATTTTTCCATAGCCGTTTGCCCCTGGCCTTCCGATTGCCATACATTAGCAACCAAATCATAGAAACCATCCCTAAGTAACCAACCTCTTTCAAATTTGAAAAGAGACTGATAATGCCTATGGGACGACGCACCAGTATTCAAAAGCAACGGAGTATGATCGGAAAGGCTTCTATCTCTGGCCTCCACAGTCGTGAGAGGAAAATTTTGCTCCCACTCTGTACTTACTAACACCCTGTCTAGTTTCTCTAAAGTGGGTTCATGACCACTACTAGCCCAAGTGTAATGGCGACCAGACATCTCTATTTCTTTAAGATCTAGAGATTGGATAACCATATTAAATAATGCCGGCCACTTAATCGCAAAATTATCTTTATTCTTGTCCTCTGGCCTACGCATGATATTAAAATCACCACCAACAATATAAGGTAGTGTTTCTTTGCTGCAAGTATTAGCCATTTCAGTTAAAAAAGCATCTTTGTGCTGCTGTTGTGCAGGACCATACACTGCGTACAACACCCACTTGAAATCATCATGTTTATTTCGGAGAGTGAACTTCACATAAAAGTCACCCTCAGCAATGGCACCTATATCAAATGTAGTTAAATCAACTCCTAAAAGTATGCCCCCTGACCTCCCATGAGGAGCCATACAATGCCACATATAATCCCGACCTCCACATAGTTTTTTCAGGGTCACATCTGGGAACTGATCCCGACCCGTTTCCATGAGAGCAATAAAATCAATTTGCTCCTTTTTTACCATATCTGCCAAATACCCATGTTTAGCCAAGTCTCCAAGACCTCTGCTATTCCAGAAGACCCCTTTCATTTGAGACTCACTTTGGATGGAGTAATTGGTTTTTTAAGCATAATACCCACCCCATTCTTTTTTACAGGATTGTATTTCTTTCTACGAGGGACCGCATTAAGTTCACAACAAATGTGATCATATCCCTCTTCATACACCTGTTCTGCATAACCACCTGAGATGTGGGTGAGCCTTAAATCTATTTCATTTTCATCTTCCTCAACCAGGATAATATTAGGTGAAAAATGTGGGTGAAAAATGTATTTTGTCCTTATCAATCCGAGAGAAAAATTGAAATATGACCAAGTTGCTCTCTTCTCTTTTCCTTCCCTCCTCTTCTCCCTTCTAGTCTCACGAAGGGAGCACTTTGGTCATATTTTATATTTTCTCTCCCCAATTAACAAATGCTACAAAAGTTCGCTGACTTATAGCTAATTTTGCCTTTCATTTGTAAAGCAATCATATACACCTTTCTTCTCCAACCGGGATAATATTACAAAAAAAAAATTTCTTCATTATCAGCACATATCTACGACGATGTCATTGGAGCTTTCTAGATATAAAGCTTTGGTGTTCCACACGACCATACGAACAAAGGAAAGGAGCCATCAAAATAACAAAGCAAGAGCTCCTACCGCCACTGACAACGAAATGGATGCTTCTTTTTCTGGTGTGACCTAATTTGGTCCCTGCTCCACCATTTGTTTTCTTGCGCTTTGGCTGGGATGACCATCCCACACGCTGGTCCAATGTTGGCACTTGGGACCAAACATTATTATGTGTACCTGGCCTTGAGGATAGACAGCCAACGAGCTTTTTTTAATAATACATTTTTTTTATCAAAATTTCAAAAATATACCACTAGAAAAAAATTACATAAATATACCACTGTTGCCTGTTGGTTGGGCGACAAGAGGCCACGTCGCACGATCGATGGGCGACAAAACGCCATGTCTACATTGTCCCCGCGCTGTTAAACGTGTTGATCGTGCGACGTAGCCTCCTGTCGCCCGTTGGTTGGGCGATATTTAAATGTCGTCCAACCAACAGGCGACAGGGGTATATTTATGCAATTTTTTCCCGTGAATTTTTTTTAATTTTGACAAAAAAAATGTATTATTAAAAAAAATTCTGGTGCACCAGATATTAATGTTTTTTTTGGGTATTTTTTGTTTCCTACCTACAATTACATAAGATTGAACAACTAACTTGCTATGCAAAAGGAGATCGCAGTGAGAAAGTAAATTTCAATTAATCAGGTTTAGTCTAATCGGTTTGGCATTCCATTGCCCAGTGAGTTTCAGGTTGATGCAGTCCCGCAACGCGCATGTTGATATGGGTGTAATTCTTAGTTATTTGGCGTTCCTAGTGAGATTTGATTCACCATGTACAACCACTTTGGTGCAAATAACAATCTCCGTATAGTAGTTAGGTTCAGTTTGGAACGCAGATTTTACAAGAATTGCGGAGTTAGGGTTTGCTTGGAACACAAATTTTACGAGAATTGCAGAGTTAGGATATGCTTGGAACACAGATTTTATGAGAATTACAGGAAATAGTCCAAATAGTCTAAAAATGTGTTTCACGATGTACAATCTTTTCTTCAGAGAGTGTAAAAATGTACATATTTTTTTCCTTAAGAACTCACATGTAATATACAGTATTGCACGCCTTGGCGAAGTTTCTGGCCGCTCACCTATACTACGTGTCGCCTTTTTATGAATACCTCTCTAAAAAATGTAATTGCGTTTAGGTCCTTTTGACTTTTTTTTTACGAAAATGATCTTTTTGTTTAGTAAAATCGCGGATCTTTCATAAAAGGGCCCTAAATAAATACCAAAAAGAGCGTAATTACGTTTAGGTTCTTTCAGCGATTTTTTACGAAAAGAACCTTTTGGTTCAGTAAAATCGTGAATCTTTTGTGAAAGGACCCTAAATAAATACCGAAAAAGAGCGTAATTACGTTTAGATCATTCCAGCTATTTTTCGCGGAAAGGACCTTTCGATTTCGCGCAGTCACGGCCAATTTTTTTAAAAAAACACCGTTGAGAAAAACGAAATTTTAATTTTTTCAGAAAAAATCCGGGTCAAATTTTTTTGCCGAACGCGGCATTGTGCGCCTCATGTCCTTCATCCGCAAGCGCCCTCAAAAAAATAATTACGTGTAGGTTCTTTCAGCAGTTTTTTACGAAAAAGACCTTAAAAAGGACCTTTTGGTTCAGTAAGATTGCGAAACTTTCATGAAAGAATCCTAAATAAATGCTAAAAGAGGACGTAATTACGTTTAAATTATTCCAGCTATTTTTTACGAAAAGAACCTAAAACATTCCTAGTGTAATAATATGGTTGGCGACCCTACCAATCTCATGTTCTGGTCAGGCCTTCCGCTGCTTTGGTCATCACATCATCATACAACGCATATACACCGATTTCTTGACTACCCCTTTTGGATGCTCACGATGATGAGCAGATGAAGGTGGCATCCAGGCGTAGGGGTGTAAACGGGTCGGGTTTTTTCCGCCCGATCCGGGATCGGATCCGGGACGGAATTTAAATATCCGGTCGGATACGGGACGGGATCCGAATATTTAAATTCGGATCCGGGATCGGATTCGGGATGCCTAATATCCGGAAAAACCGGGACGGGATCCGGATATCGGATATTATTCCTATCCGGATATCCGGGATGGGTATGGCAGGAAACCAGGAATTCAATCAGCCCAGGCCCGCTTCACCTTCTCGATGCTGACTTTTTTTCCCCAGCACTTCGTAAAGAATTTCGTTTTGTCGCTGATCTTCTGTTGATCGATGTACTCCTTGTCCCATCTGCACCGGAACTTCAAGATGCATGTGGTGCGCACGACGACCCTGCAAGTCGGAACATTAATTTTGTTAGAGAATCCCATCTGCACCCGAACTTCAAGATGCATGTGGTGCGCGCTTGCACTAGCAAAACTAGCAAGTCTGCATGCATGCACTCGTGTGCAAATGCAGGGTGGCTTCACGAACGTACGCGAGACGCGACGGGAGATGTTCTGATCGAGCTTTGCGTACGTACCGATGGAGTTCTTTTGTTCATGCGGACTGGAGAATATCGCATGTCCTTCGAAAGGAGGAGTAATTGTTAGGTCTGTCTTACGAAGGAAGCGGTATACGCACACACGAAGGAAGAAATTAATTGTTAGGTCATCTTACACATTCATCAATAAAAATGAACTTGATCAATTAATGTATAAAGAGTTACAATGTGGTTTGATTCAACATATATTACTTTATGTATGCGTGCATTATCCGTTCATGAATTATCCGCTTCCGATCCGAATCCGTCATATATCCGATCCGAATCAGATCTCGAATTATCCGGATCCGTGATCTGGATCCGGCTAGCCCGTATCCGGTTCGAATCCGGGAAAAATATGGGTTAGGATACGGGAAGAGCAATATCCGTCCGTATCCGACCCGTTTACACCCCTATCCAGGCGCACTTCCATCCGGGGTAGTAGAGTATAGCCTTCGAGTACTCCCTCAGTCCCTTGTTTATTTTTATAAAACATTCACATATTTTAAGATTATAAGTTTGTAAATTTTAATCAACAATTAGTCCAACAATATACATAATATATGACACAAAATTGATACTATTAGATTTGTATTTGAAAGTACTTTCATATGATTATAATTTTGTAGCTACAAAAAAATATTATAAAAAATTAACGATCAAAATTCAACTTTAAAAACCACATCAAATTAAACCACACCTTATAAAAATCAATCAAGGAGTAGCACCGAAGAAGACCGAGGACAAAGGTGTAGCCCTCAAAGCATACCTCAAAAGGTCTTTTTGTTCCTTTGAATTTATCTGTGAAAAGCTGATGCAAAATCCAAAGGCATATTCTCGATTCACGCGCATGCAAGAGGTGCCTTAATTCTCAAACAATACTCCTACTAGTACACACTTGGTTACTGACAAATATAAAGGCAATAATTTTTTGCTTTTTTTCCCCTTCCAGAAGAGCACATCAGGAGCCTAGAAGCAACCGCTGAAATTAAGATCCACTTAGGAGACACCACACTTTTGGAACATATGGTACTTCTGATTCGCATTTGTTCATATCCCCTTTGCTAATGGGGTCAAGTACGTGCCTCAGGCTGCTGAAGGTTTTCTGCTTTGCTCATGAACATCTGTGGCGAACCTTTTTCTGATAACAATCTGGTGGTACTCTCCTAGATGCTCAAGCCAGGTGATCACTGTTTCCATTGTTTTTTTTTTGTGTGTTGATTGTGACAATGTTTGTGGAGAAAAGCACGCTGGACGCAGAGATCTGCTTGTCCAACTGTTGGTTTATATGCATAATAAAGCTGTGTTTTGAGTGCTCCCTCCGGTCACACGTGCTAGTCGTTTTGAACATGTAGCTGTCAAATTTTCAAAACTTTTAACTATTAATATTATTTTAAATATTTAAATTGGATATATAAAAATCATATGTGTAAATTTGTTTCGAAAAATACTTATATAATATTATTTTATTGGGTTTTATAAATATATTATAACAGAAATGAATCAAAACTGTGTTTTAGAGATCCTGTTGATGTCTAAAATGACAACTGTTTGGACCAGAGGCAGGGGGTACGAGGTACCGAGACAAACAGGATAAACTTGCTTCCTCACATGAGCCAAGAGGATTCTGATCTCTACGTCATTGAGCATGTAAGACGAAAATAGCAGTAATTCGGGCACATCATTCCACCTGGCAGGCAGTTTATATGCGGACAATGCAATTTTGGTCGCCAAATCGGGAAATGCTAGTATTTTTGGTCTGAGGCTTAGGCATATGATTTTCAGAAATGTTCCATGCAATCCAACAATCTTGATGTGCTGCATATCTTAACGCATAAAATTTTGCAGATCTTCTCTCCAACAACCTTGAGCTCTATGCCTGGTATAAAATGCTGTCTGAAGGTAGCCTAATTTTGATGATTTTTGCCTAGCCAGTTATGCTTAAGGATGGTCGGAAAAACTGGACTAAGAAAGACTATGCATATCTAGCTCCTTGTACACTATTTTTTTAAAATCTAGCATCCCACGTATGTTTTTGTAAAAATGACTATTCCCCCATTGAAGTCGTGACATGAGACATGTGTCCGGTGAGCGGTGCTTCGGCCTGCTGGTGTGAAATGCCAGTGCTCCTGGCCAATTTTTAAAAAAGAGACATGTGTCCTCTGCTGCGTCCGAGGAGGGTGGAACCAAGCGGTGTCGGCGTATTCCACCTGACAGTCCCGGAGGATGCAGACCAGGTTTAGTTCGGAAGGAGGGCGTCTTGGTGGCTAAACCTAGAGGCGAAAACCCTAGGGACTCCTACGCTGAAGGATTCCAGCGTCCATGAACTGCGGATGACACGAAGATTTTACCGTGTTCGAGCCCCTTTGGCTCGGGTAATAGCCTTACTTCTGCTAGATTGTTTTTGAGAAGGTGTCAAGCTAATACAAAGCTCTTGAGTTATAAGTTCTTTCCTCTCGAATGCCCGCCCCTTTTCCCATGCACCGGAGGCCCTTATATAGGCAAAGCTAACGGGGAGTAGGTAAAAGGAGGTCATCATCTTGATCCTCATACATTTACTACTCCTTCTGTCTTTGTCCGTTCCTCGGCCTCATTAAATGCTTACGCGTGCCTTTGCCCGGTCACGGATGGGACCCCTTTGCATGTAGGTGAGAGGCGTCGAGGAATGGGCTTGTTGCGTAAACCCTTGCGGTGATAAGCTGCTATGGCGAACTGCTGTTCGACATGGTACGGTAGTGGAAGGAGCCGAGGCGGCCACCGCGCTCCACCTCTTTGCCTGCGGCGGGCGTCTTCGCCAATCGCCACGTGAATCGGGCGCCGAAGCGGCGGCGCGTTTCGCCACTGCCGCCGGGCGCCACGTGGATCGACGCCAGCGGCGGCCGTGATCGCCGCCGGTTGCTGTGCCGCCACGTAGCTGGCGCCGGCGGCAGCGTGTTTCACCCACTGCTGCCGGGCGCCACGTGGACCGACGCGGCGGCGGGCCGTGATCGCCGCCGATTGCTGCCGCCACGTGGCCGGGCGCCGGGCGGCGGCGTCTTTCGCCACTGCCGCCGGGCGCCACGTGGACCGACGCCGCCGACGGCCGTGATCGCCGCCGGTTGTGCCGCCACGTAGCTGGCGCCGGGCGAAGCGCGTTCGCCGCTGCTGCCGGGCGCCACGTGGACCGACGCTGGCCGTGGCCGTGATCGCCGCCCGGTTGCCGAGCCGCCACGTAGCTGGCGCCGGCGAAAGCAAGCGGCTTTCGCCCACTCGCCGCCGCGCGCCACGTGGACCGACGCGGCCGGCGGCCGTGATCGCCTCGCGATTGCGAAGCCGCCACGCGGATTATGCGTTATGCGGTGGAGAGGGTACCTTAGCGTATAGTCTCGACAAGCGAGCTCGATGGGACCGCAATGCGGCAGGAAGCAAGTGTGCTTTCAGTGCAGGCGGTGTGCGTGGGTGGGCAACACTAGAATTTTTGTTTAAAATAATATATATTTAATGAAAAATTACGAAATAATATGCGAAAATAAAAATGACAGATTCTACACACATGCATTTGAAATGCAGCGTGTCTCTGTCCGCATTTGAAATTGCGACGAGAGAGCCTGTCGCTAGGGGGGGCTAGATATGCACAGGCTACCCCGATAAAGCGAAAAAAGGTCAGAAATCACGTTTTGAGAATGAGAAAGCGTAAAAAGCATGAAATGCGCTTTCATTAGCACCTTCTAAAAACCAACCCTCTTCCCCAAATCCATCCCTTCCTCCCTGCTGGCCTGCATCCCCAAATCATCCTCAGAGCTGTGGAGCTCTGCATCTGTGAGGCAGAGCTCACAGTCACGGCAGCGGGAGGCAGAGTCACGGCATTGGTGGTGGGAGGCGGCGACGGTAGCCAGCGAGGAGGCGGCGGCGGCGGCCAAGAACTTGGGCTCTGTGATTAGTAGAGGAGGGAGATGACGCCTAGAAACCAGGTGCTCTATTTGACCTAAGAGCTGGGAGCTTATTTTTTTTAAAAAAAATATTTTTAAATAAATTATAGAAAAATACGTCAAAGCACAATTACATAAATATACCAATGTAGCTAATTTATTTGGCGACGGAGCACTATCGTCAAATGAATTTGTAACAACACTTCTATCGCTAATTCATGTTGCAAATTCATTTGGACACAAAAGTCTATTGACCAAATGGACCAATCGACCAAATAAATAAGCAAAAAATGGACTTGTCAGCTATATGAATTAGCAACAAAACTATTGGCTAAATAAAACCATCATCAATTCATTTGCCGACATACTTCAATTAGTGACAAGGCTTAGATCGCAATTCATTTGACTACATGAGCTCTGTCATCAAATGAATTAATGACATATGTTATATGCATATTTATGTAATTCTTTTTACATATTTTTCTAAATCATGTCGACATGAGCTCTGTCAGCAAATGAATTAATGACATATATTATATGCATATTTATGTAATTCTTTTTACGTATTTTTCTAAGTCATGTTATATATATATATATGCAATTCATTTGACGACATGAGCTCTGTCAGCAACCAAACAGAGTCCCGGTCGGGCAGCTCGGCCCCAGGACACAAGCAAACACACGCCTATATTCTGTTGTTTGTTTATCATAGCACATTAGCACGCGTGCACGCGTGAAAGTTGCACGCATGAGTGCTTGCATATACCCTTGAACCCACCACCGAACATGATTAAGAAATGAACCACCCATGACGGTCATACCTAACCTCCAGCGTTTGTACAACGCCATAACGGAAGAAACTAAATTTGATCATCTAGCTTACCTCTGTCCGTTGTTTTAGTTTTAGAAGAAACTAAATTAGACAAGGAAGCATCAGATATTCCAACCCAACCCCCAAAACACCAAAACACACACACACACACACACAAAATAGCTAGCTAGCTAGACAGGCAAACAGCATATTTATGCAGGTTGGTAGGTTACCAGCAAGATTGCTCACATGAAACAGCAAAATGCAAGACGCATTCGTGCAAGCGATACTGAGACACTTGGTTAAAACGTTTGAATCATTGCAAACTTAGCGTCCCATAATCCACTGAAAAGACAAAGCAGGAGGGTGGCTTCTAATTTTTTTTTAGACAATGAAATTAACTCCGGTCTCTGCAAAAGCACACAGCCCGGTCTTATTACAAATTGTTCAGCTATCGAGCTGAAATTAAAGGAATGCAAAATTACATGAATGATGAAACAACATAAAATTAAGGATAGCAAAGCCTATTGTAAATATTCCATCCGTTCTTGGCAAAAACTCCATTGCAACAATCTCCAATCTTGTGCATATAGAGCGAATGTTCTCCTTACTTCCTCACGTTGCAACAACGCCTGAATCGCATCCAATAGGTTCCCGAAGACAACCTGCATAAAAGAAGAGTATCGTTTGTTTTGAAACACGATGTCATTCACGACAACACCAGATGGCCCAACAAATAGCAGCCACACACATCAATATCTGATGTTTCGTTTTTCTTTCTATACCACTGAGCCAGTTCCCTAGCATATGAGTTATAGAAACAGGTGGGTTCAACCCAGTAGCTATATAGATTATTCTCCAAATACGTCTGACATACTGACCAAATAGAACTGGTAACTCGCGAGAAAACGAAATTTGATCTGCACTAAGAAAAAAAAAACTAGACCACAACATCTGGTAGCTTGCGTCATGGTGAACATAACAAATCATGGGCGGTCACCGAATCTGATATCAACAAATGAACAAACAGGGTTACAGACACAGAGTTGTATTTGACTTCGTGCAGTTAGAAAACACACGCGCAAAACCTTTCAATGGTATATATATTGACCCCTTCGACTAACACAAAGTCGTAGTAGCAGCAGTAGTAATAACATTTGTAACCTCGAACGTTGCCACACGTCACAGTCGTAATGATGTGGTTCGCAGGGTCTGTTTGGATGGCTTAAAAGTCAATTTTAGCTTTTAAAAAACTGATAAGCCTTTTAAGTAACTTAGTTTTTAAGCGATTTTTGATATAAGCTAGAAGTCACATGTAATTAGCAAAAACCAAAAACTGAAAGTTGAGCAGAATCTGCTTTTACAGCTTATTAGTAGAAAAATTAGTTATTTGTCAAATGGCCTCTTATAAAAAGTTACATCTGTCTTTCAGTACAAAAAGTAAAAAAAAAAACAGTGTGAAAACTACCCGAACGTATATACATGAAAATAGTTCTATACTCCTGGAAGTACGTATTTCCACCTTGCTTATATCGCTTAAACAAACAATTTATACATCTTTATCCTTTTGAACATACTCTAGTAATGATTATAAAATACTCTAAAGTGAGTTCTATATAAAACTTCATCAAACCCACTTTTCGTAGCATAATTCACATATATACTGATTTTACATATAACAAAAGATATATAACAAAAATAAAGAGTTTCGATGAAATTTTTTGAACTATGTTGTATTAGAGTATCTTGGAATTTGTATTTAAGTATACTGAAAGTGATAAAAAAAAGGCACAAAAACGTACAAAGAGACCCTAAACAAAAACGTACAAGGAGACCCTAACAGCTAAGAGCATCTCCAAGAGGAGTCCTAAATAGGTTGCTAATTATAATTATAGGACTTTGATGGAAAAAAAGCACTCCAACAGAGGTTGTATTTTGAGAAAAATTATCAAAATAGGTTTAGGACTCAGAGCCATGTTGCTATATTTAGCAACGCTCCTCTCGGGCTCTATCGATGGAGCTCTTCAATGAGGCGCCGTGCAGTTGCCGGTGCCCCCTCAGCATCCAGGACCTCAACTACCCTATCATCGTGTACGACTGGCCGGTCCGGACGACAACGGTGCGGCGCAGGTCAAGAATGTTGAAATTTGCCTTGCGTACCGACACGGCCGTCGTCGTCAAGGAACCCGAGGGCGTCAGTGTGATGACCTCGACGCTGGCGTTCGAGAGCGTGGGCCAGGAGAAGGAGTTCCAGGTAAGCTTCGCGGTGAGGGGTGAGGGACGCCGCCGCGGCCGCGGACTACACGTTCGGCGCCATTATTTGGTCCGACGGGAACCATCAGGTGAGGAGTCCTCTCGTCGTGAAGACGCAGGGATGAATGAAGGATTGGAGATTTAGGGTCTAATTGCTGGAGTCAATAGCTATCTTGGGTCCTAATTTTTTTAATTTAGACCCTATTTTGAGGTATAGGACTCTATTTTAAAGCTTGACTATTGAAGATGCTCTAAAGTGGATGACATGAGCTCAACTACCGTACGTCTTATTGTTGCTGCAAATGTATATGAGGATCATGGTCATGGCTGTCGCGCAATTATTTGTTTAGAAGATCCGATCCATAGAGTTAAGTAGTGGGATTATTGGAGAGGAAATTCTCCCTGTAGGATTTCTCTATTGACCGAATCCTTATATTCCTTCCCCATTTTCCTACAATAGACTACCTATATGATATTCTCGCTAGACGTGTATTTTTTTTTTGTCTGTCGTTGGGCCTTGAATTAGAAGTTCTACATCATTAAAAGGTTTTCTTTTATTACAAATTATCTTATTATTGCAACGTATAGCATAATCTAAATCATGTCATAATTATTGTTCAATATCGATTTTGCTCATAGTTACGCGAGAGAATATGGGCAGCTGGGATGATTGATAGGAGAGGGTGAAAAAACTACCAAGCATCAAACTAGCTAGATAGAACAAGCTAAGCTATCTAGCTCAACAAAAATAAAATGGTGCCATCTTGCTGACCCTACATGCAATACATCATCGTATCCATCAGGAAACCAAAATAAGATGCTTGTGTCACCATCGGTCTGTTCGTGTATTAAAATACCATGGCGCCACGTCGATAGTGCAGTACATTGCGATTTTCAGGTAACAAGGGAAAACGACGGCAGCACCCAAATAGACCACACACACACACACAAAAACGGCAGCACCCAAATAGACCACACACACACACACAAAAAAAAAAGTGCTTCTCTAGTATGTGGCATTTGCATCCTGTATCTGTATGCACTTCGATTGGAGATGCCTCGGCTGCTGTCAAAAGTTTTGGTCATGTAATTAAGGTCACGTCTTGGGGGCCAACGACGGCATCTTATGATGTGAAGCGAGCAAATCTTTTACTTACGTGCAGAGCTCTCGAATTGCCTACCAGCCGTACAAGTCTTGGAATCAACACGACGACGCTTTTGGAGCTGCTGGTGCGAGTGCGATCGCTTTGCGTAGTAGTGGTCATTTTCGCGTCACGTGCCTGTCAGCCCGAATAGCCCCGTACTCCTCCATTCCAAAATATAAGGCGTGGTTTGACACTGCGGTCTCTAAACTATCTTTGGCCTTTGATTCTCTTATCAATATCATTCATACAAACAAAATCACTATCATTACAAAGTACTTTTAAATATGACGGCACATCACAAAATTTTTATATAGTTAGACAAAAGTAGCTGCGTGCGTGCCTTATATATTTTGGAATGGAGGGAGTAGCTGTTTAACCAAAAATCAGCGATGTATTTCTGGATCGCATCAGAATTTCTCATCCATCCTGAGCTCCAGACCGACACGCTGGGTGCCATTTGGAACAGCCAGCAGGCGCACTCCAATCCAGCATATATAGTTCATTTTGTATATAAACACATAATCCTCTTATTATAAATTATAAGTTAGTACTATAAATTCGTAATAACCTCGACGATGAACTTTTCTCTTGGATCCGTACTTAGTGCTAAGGAACGCAAATGCGGAGTGATATGTACACTTAAAACTTCATTCACCTTGCAGACTATCGCATTACATGACTCGTGAGCACTTGTTGTAATGTCATTAGCGAGAAATTTGCAGTCGATATCATCCCAGAATATGTACCCTGTACTTGTTTTCGTAAAAACCACTTATATTACGTTATATGTAATGCTTGATCAACCGCATAAACTCATTCGATTGAGGATAGCTTGCAGAACCAATGAGTTCTCTAAGCGGCGACGGAAATCTCTGTGAGGCGAAAGAGAAACCCTACCACCATGACAGCATGTATTGTAGACACTCCGCTGATGTCTAGAAGAACTCCTACATCCAGATCTTTCCTAGAACCAGAACACGGCACCACATCTGACACATTCATAATCAGGACCACCATAGTATGATCGATCAGCATAATTATCTGGTAAACCAAAAACGAATGATGTAAATGCAAAAGCAAATGAAGAAAAAGAAGCAATGCAGCTGGAGAAGCAGTCAAGCAAACCCTTTAAGCAAGAAACATATTCTTTGCGATGAGGGAAAGGATCGACGCTCATCGGGGCAGGCAAAAACCCACCAGCGGCACCTGCAACAATAACGAACACAGGGAAAAACAATCAGGCCTAACAAAGCAGATGGGTGGGCAAGCAAAGAACGGGAAACACGCTAAGTAAAGGAGCGACGGCATTGCAGATACAAAAAAACAACAATACCACAGTAGCCGGTATGAATGGGTAGCAAAGAGAACAACAGAAAGAGAAAACCTGTTGTAGCGGAGCAACGACGCAAAATTGATAGTCTTCTTCTCTTCCTATTTTCAGCCGCATCGATAGAACTGACCGACAAACCAAGACTGTCTCCTGTGCAGAAAAAAAGCAAATTAAACAGAAGGCAGAAAAGAAACGTAATGCAAATCACACAGAGAAAAAAGCAACGAAAAAGAAACGCAACCACGACGACGCCGATGCGGAAGCAGCAACTGATGCCCTGAAGACGACGACACAACACATGACGTAAGTAGCAGATGTAACTTATGAGAAATTAGATAGCGTGCTAATGACTGCCGAGTGGGAGTTTAAATTCCCACTTGTGTCTGTCCAGGCTTTGGATAGAGGCATTTCGGATCATTCCCCTATTCTGCTTAATACAGGAGGGCCGGTTTTAGGTAGGATTACTAAACAGTTCAGATTTGAATTGAATTGGTTAATCAGGGAGGATTTTCATGATAAGGTTGTGCAAATCTGGAATAAGTCTTACATAGGAAATAATCCAATCCAAAAGTGGAATCGCAAATTGGGGGCTTTGCGTAATTTTCTCAGGGGTTGGGCTCGTAATGGTAATGGGATTTACAAGCAAAAGCAGAATTTCAGGAAATAATCAAGGTGTTGGATGTTCAGGCTGAGAGTCGGAGTGTCGGAGTTGGAGATCGAAAACCTTTGTCGTGCAAGGGTGAAGTTAGGTGAACTCCTTCTGGAGGAAGAGATTAGATATTACCAACAGCGAAAGTGAAAAATGTCGATTAGGTGATAACAATACTAGATATTTTCAATTGATCGCTAATGGTAAGCATAGAAAGCAAAGAATTTATTCATTTGGACCATGAAGATGATAAGTTAGAGGACAAAGCTAATCTCAAATCGTACATCACCAAGTTTTATAAGGATTTATTTGGTGAACCAAGCGAAAGTAAATTAGTTCTTAATGAGGAAGTCAACCAAGATATCCGACAAGTTTCTCCGGAGGAAAATGATCTCCTTCTTGCTCAATTTCTTGAGAAAGAAGTTAGAGATCTTTGTTTTCCGGATGGAACATAATAAGGCTTGTGGCCCTGATGGTTTTTCGGTAGAATTTTACCAGACTTTCTGGGATACTATCAAAGGTGACTTACTGATTATGTTCGAGAAATTTCACAATAGAGTTATTCTTCTGTTCAGTCTGAATTTTGGAATAATTACTCTTATTCCTAAAGTCCAAGATGCGAATTTAATCCAGCAATATAGACCCATATGTCTTTTGAATGTTAGTTTCAAAATTTTTACTAAGGTGGTTACAAACAGATTGAATATGGTTGTGGAAAAGATTGTGAGCCCGACTCAGACAGCTTTTTTGCGTGGTCGAAACATTCTTGAAGGGGTTGTTATTCTGCATGAAACAATCCATGAGATGCATCGAAAAAAGCTTAGTGGGGTCATATTTAAGATTGATTTTGAGAAAGCATATGATAAGGTTAAATGGCCTTTTTTACTTCGGACCCTCCAAATGAAAGGATTTTCACCCAAGTGGATTTCTTGGATTGAATCTTTTATTTCGGAGGTAGTGTGTGATAAATGTAAATGGAGAGATAGGTCCTTTTTCCGGACTAGAAAAGGGCTCGGAGGTGACCCTTTATCACCTTCTTTGTTCAATATTGTGTCGATATGTTGACAGATTTTGGTTAAAAAGCTCGAGAACAGGGGCAATTTTGTGGAGTAGTGCCTTACGGTTGAGGAGGTTTATCTATTACGCAATATGCGGATGACACTATTTTATTTATGGATCACGATATCGAAAAAGTTCGCAATATGAAGTTATTGCTTTGTGCTTTCGAGCAAATCTCGGCCTCAAAATTAACTTCCATAAAAATGAGCTAATCTGTTTTGGTGATGCCCAAGATTCCATAGAGCGATATATGGAGTTTGTTTGGGTGTAAACAAGGAACTCCTATGAAATATTTAGGGATTCCTATACATTTTAAAAAATTGAGAAATTCCGATTGGAAAGGAGTAGAAGAACGGTTCGAAAAGCGACTTAGCAGTTGGAAGGGGAAAGAGCTTTCCATTGGTGGTAGACTTACTCTTATCAATTCAGTGCTAAGTAGTCTTCCCCTGTATATGATGTCTTTCTTTAGGATTCCTAAAGGTGTTCTACGTAAACTTGATTATTTTCGATCTCGCTTTTTCTAGCAAGGGGATGAGTGTAAAAGAAAGTATAGGCTTGCAAAATGGAGTACTGTGTGTCAACCCAAACAACAAGGAGGTCTTGGGATTCTCGATCTAAAAGCAATGAACGTTGCTCTTCTGGGTAAATGGTTGTTCAAGCTTTTATCATCGGATGGTATTTGGCAGCAGTTACTTAGGAACAAGTACCTGGGTTCCAAACCGTTAGTGCAAGCTGAGGCCAGGTCGGGGGATTCGCATTTCTGGTCATGTTTAATGAAGGTAAAACGGGATTTTCTTAGATTTGGTACTTTTAAAATTAATAATGGCTCACAGGTGCGATTTTGGGAGGATATTTGGCTTGGAAGTAGTGCCTTAAAAGATCAATATCCTAGGTTATATAGTATCGCAAGGGTTAAATATATGACTATTCTTTGAAGTTTTTGCGACTTCCCACTTAATATCACCGAGCGTTCCTTGATTGGAGCTAAGTTGGTGGCGTGGAATGATTTGCTTCACGCGTTACACCGTTCAGATTGTCTGTCGATGATGAATTTCATTGGAGTTTGTGTCAATCTGGACAATTCACGGTGAAGTCTCACTACTTGGCGTTGATTAAACATCCTATTCCAAATTTAAATGTGCGGTTATGGAAGTTAAAAGCTCCATTAAAAATCAAGATTTTTCTGTGGTTACTTAGAAGAGGGGTCCTCCTCACCAAGGACAATCTGGCAAAACGTCATTGGCAAGGTAGTACATTATGTTGTTTTTGTCACAATATCGAGACAAATGGGCATTTGTTCTTTCATTGTTGTTTTGCCCGCATGGTTTGGGGTTTTCTCTATCTAGCTTTTGGCATTGACAGACCCGTGAGTGCTACCAATATGTTTGGGAATTGGCTTGTTTCTTTTGACAAGGATTTGAAAAATATCGTGCTTCTGGGTGCTGCTTCCTTGTGTTGGTCTATCTGGCTACATAGGAATGGCATTGTTTTTCAGCGGAAGTCAAACTCATCTCCTTTGCAGGTTATCTTTGCTATGTCCTATTGGATGCGTACTTGGGTTATGCTGCAGAAGCCGGATTTGCGTGCTATTCTGGTGCAGGCTATGCGACGTTTGGTCGCAGTGGCAATGGATTTCTTCTCCCAGCGCCCTGGATGGCGGTCTAGTCTTAGGATTGATAGTCTTTAGAGTGTGAGTTGTTTTCTTTCTTCTTTTTTGGCTGTGTGCTTATTTGTTAAGCAGAGGCCGGAAGTTTGTTTCAAGGGTTTTGTATCGTCTTGATGTAAGGTTCCTTGAAATTAATAAAAGCTTCCTTTATCCAAAAAAAATGAAAAGGAACAAAACAGCACATGACAGGAAGTGAAAATAGATAGGAAATAGGGAATGCATAGGGAGAATGTGTGGCAAAGCAGCAATTATATACCCGACGACGGTAACCGTGGAGCAACAAACGTGGACCGAATAGGTAAAGGGTGAGAAGACGTGGGCGGAGGACAAGACGATGATCGCACATCGGACGGCGAAAAGCAAGACGCACTAAACGTAGGCTGAGCAGGGGCAACACCAGACAACAAAGACGGAGGAAGAGGCTGCTTTCCAGCTAGAATGGATCGACAGCGAGCCTGTAAAACCGACGAAGAATCCATGGAAGAAATCGGGGAAAAAGCGAATATCACACCCAAAAGCACAAATAGAATCGCGATTGATAAACGAATTTGGGGGAAAAGGTAAATGGCATCCCTAAAAGCACAAACATAGGAGAAGCAATAGACCCGAACAAGGCGCAGTGAAGCACGATGGAGGAAGGCGTGGCACGATGAGAAACCGCCAACGCACGGCGACATGCGTAGCCGCACAAGCCGGCGATGTGAGCAAAGAGCACAACGCAGAAGGAAACGGTAGGCTCGCCGTCTGCGAAGGACGCAGTAGCGTAGCGCGCGGCGACATCGGAGCCGCTGAGCCAAAGCCACAAGAAGGCCATGCGCAATAGCGAAATCGGCGGCTCAGTGCATTAGCGCCAACCACACCGGTGGCGCGCAAAAGCTAACGCAGAACAACAAGCCTCCGGCTAGCCACGACGAAGCAGCCAAAGGCCGGGACGATGGAGTCGAAGAGCGCAATCAAGGATAGCAAAGACGAGGAACGCACCAAAGACGACGAACGCAAATAAGCGCAGCAAAAGAGAGACAAGCCAGAGTCTGGGCACGGCGAACCAGTCAAAGGCCGGGACGATTGAGCCGAAGAGCATAGTTGAGGACGGCAAAGATGACAAACGAGAAGAAGCGCAACAAAAGGAGACGAGCCGGAGGCTGGCCACGGCGAACCAACTAAAGGACGCGACGATGGAGCCAAGGAGCGAAGCCGACGATGGCAAAGAAGGCACTAGCACGACGGAAAAGCAGACGGGACAGGCGGAAGGACCGAGACACCGGTGGAGCGAACGGCGAGATGGAGACGAGCGCCAAAACGTACGGACAGCAGCGAAGCGGACAGGCACGCTATTACGCAGAACTTAAAGGACCTCCCGGAAAAACAGATGACGTGTCACAGCTCACATGCCACGAAGTCTTCCATCTTTAGGAAGGGTATAATTCGGATACTCGAAATATCTCGTGACCACAAGTTGGAGCTCCAAGTTGGCTACGGAACTCGAATAGACATCTCAATTATTGGGAGAGTATCTCTGTTCTTGGCATCAATTCCTCCGTCCCCAAGCTAACCACACTTGCATTTCCTGTTCATCAGGAACAAAGCATCGATCGAACCTTATCTTCGGGACCAGAAACGAGCTACATTCATGCGTGCCCTGCTGATTAGATTGCTTGCCTCCCCGGTGATTAACAGCCTTGTTTTTTTTTTAGAGAGACTTTTTACTATCTTTGGATTCGAAGGTACCAAAATATAAGACTTTTTATCATTTCTATGAGGTGCTGAAATTTATATTGAGGTAATACCAAAGAGATACAAACCTAAGAGACATTAGGATAGGACCAAAATATACCGCAGGTTTAAATGGTGAAAGTAACCAGAAGTACAAGATTTTAAGGATGTTAACTTTGTTTCTTTGAACAGTAGTCTCCCACCAAAATCTCACTGGCCAGGTATGCGGTGACTTGACGTCGACATGACAACGTTTTTTGTGTGCGTTGCTCTGAACACAAGTAAAATACGCAAACGCAAGGAACAAAAGCGACGGGTGTTTGACAGTGGCTCATATGCCGTACCAATTTGGAGGTCCGTGGAACGATTGTCGATTCTCCATATGGAGCAGTTCATCTGCGTAGCATTTCCATCTCTTGTGGTTTGGGTGAACCTAACACAATCTGCGTAGCTATTTCCATCTCTTGTGGTTTGGGTGAATCTAACACAAGTTAGGGGTGGTATTTTTACCTATAAATTTGAGTACCTGTGTATACCTGATCCAATAAGGACAGGTACGGGTAGCACTTCAGACTTATGAATTTTCGGATGTAAGTACCTGATAAGATCATAGAATAGACATACGTGCTAATTTGTACCTATTAGTATCCTATGGCATGTGGGTCCGTCGCCATTCCTAGTTGTTCAATCAATAGCCTGAGCGAGTGCCTTCTCCCGGTTAGTCCTCTCGATCGCTCTCCCTTAGCCCGTCTCTCCCTCTACGCACACGCCACCCTCCCTCTCCGTGCCTTCCTCCCGCCGTTGCCACCCCCGGTCGCCTCGCGCTCCACCCTCCTTGGTCCTCCCCGAGCTCGTGGTCCAATTCACTCCCTCCACACCTTGACTCGCCACCCTGTCGCCGTAGATCTCTAGGGTTTTGCCCCACCCAACCTTTCCCTGGTCTCGCCTTCACCGCCATGTTATGTGGATCTCAACTCACCCACTTCCAAATCTCTACTCTGTTCGCCACCTATCTCCCTGATTTTATTTTACAACAATTTGGGCTATATGCACCAAGGTATGATCAATGTCATGTTCTTCCTGTGTTTTTCGCAGCCGCTCAGGTTGGAGATCACGTGGGGGAGGCGATGTTCGGCGGCTGGAGGGAGCTCACGGTATATAGCCACTGGTGCAGGTGCTACCACGCACGGCGCGGAGGGTGACAGAGCTCGCAGTCTCCGAGGCCGGCAGCGGCTCGTTGGTCGCGGCAGTCGTGGGAGCAACGTCCATGCTTGACACGGCTAGCGTTACGAGTGTGCCCACTTGCTGGAGAGACCGGCCTTCTATGCCACAAAGAACCGCGACCAAAAGCCATGGAGGGAAGAGGCCGCGGCGGTGGCTAGAGCTCCGGCAAGAAAGCGGCGGGAGGATCGTGTCACTACAGAAATTCATCTCCTTCGTAGCACCTCTCATCAACCTGGAGAAGGTTCTTCTCTCTCCACCCTTTTTCATGTTTGCTGTTGGCTCGGTTGGGAGTGGAGTGGATTTCTCATTAAAAAATTCAGGAACCTACAACTATTTTGACATATTGGTAAGCAACTACAACTTTTGTCACCTATGACAAGCAGGTGAGCCCATTGCAGGCCACCTCTGTTGAGGGGACTGGAGGGGTGCCACGTAGTATTCAAAATTTCACTAAAACCTGAAGAAATTTCACTAAAATTTTGGATTTCAGGCCATCATGAAATCCAAATTATCGGTTGAATTAAAAAATTTTAAAAAATAACTTGCTACAGTAAATTCATTTTTTCGGCGAAATTTCACCCAAACCGCCCAAAATTTCGGGATTTAAAACCGGATTTAGTCCAATAACCCTTAAGAAAGTCATCTTCCATGAAAATTTGTTGAAAAACTGAATTTTTGAGACATTTTAAATTTTTGGTAGAAACACTGTCAGTTTTTTATAAATTTGTACAAACTTGATAATGACCTAAAAATTATGCGGTACTATCTTTAGTAGTGTAAGATCATAACGAAAATTTTCAAAATAATTGAATTTCATTTTTTATCTTTAAAAAATAAAAAAACAGAACGAACATAATTGGGACAGTAACCTTGTTAGATTTTTATAAATTTTCTCGAGTGCGATCATGATATAAATTTTTTATGAGAGATTAAGAATTGCCTCAATACCATTCTATAAAATTTTAAAAAAATTAAACTTTTTTGTTTGATCATTCAAATCTATACAAGCATTGAACTTCATTTATTATATTATATTTCAAAAATAAAAAAGAGAAAGAACATAAATGCTACTATTCCTTGTAAGAATTTTATAAATTCACTGGAGTGTGATCATGATCCAAAATTTTTATGAGATCTTAAAAAATTTCCTTATCACCCTTTTGTAAAATTTTCAAAAATTCTAAATATTTTTTGATTGCTAAAGCAAATATATGTATTGATCATGAGACTTTTATCAGAACATAACTCTGTCAGAATTTTTAAAAATTTGTTAAGCAATATTATCATCTAAAATTTTTATAAAATTATTAATATTACATCAGGACCATTCAAAGAAATTTTAAAATTTTCTAACGTGTTTTGGACTATTTTTTTTATTTTGTTCAAGATTGCCGGTAAGCCTTTTAACAAGTCAGCAGAACTTTTTGAATTTTTAAAAATTCATAAAGCTTGATCATCATAATAAATTTTATGAGAATATTAGTGATACATAATAACCATGCACAAAAATTTTCAAAAGTTTCTAACATAGTTTGAACTATTTTTTATTCGGTTCAAATTTGCCAGTCAGTATTTTATCAGGACAGTAGCAATGTTTGAATTTTTAAAAATTCCTCAGACATGATAGTCATCTAAAATTTTTATAAGAATATCAATGATGTGTCAGGAACCTCTATAAAAAATTTAAAAAAATTTCAATATTGTTTGAACTGTTTTTTGTTCAGTTGAAATTTACCGAAATTTTGATTTAAAAATTCTATATATGAATTTCGTCCGGATTTTGCCTGAAATAATGAGATTTCGTCGAAATTTTGGATTTCGGTGGGAAGTGAGATACATACGAAAATGAGATTTGGAACCTGATGCAACGACGGCTAGATGTAGACTGACATGACAGCTGGCGTGGACGTGTCTGGGGGTAAAAGGCCAAGAGATGGACTCGAGCATCGGCAATCTTCTCGCACACTCCGTCTCATGACCACGTTAGCTGCCATCTATTTGGCTGTTCCTGTGGCTCCCCTCCATCCCAATTCCCACCTAACGGATGTGGTCTGCAATGTGCTCAGCCGCGTGTCATAGACAAAAAAGCTAGCCTGAGCAGTCAGGACCATTCGAACCTGACGGGTTGTAGTTCTGTGAAATCATCGGACAAAATATTTATATCTCTGTGGAATAGGTCACAAAGTTGTAGTCTCTTGACTAATATGTCAAAATAGTTATAGATTTGTGAAATTTATTTATTTTTTTAAAAAAACTATGTCTAACAGTTGGAGCCACCTCATCAGCTAGGGCAAGCCTTGTCATGTTAAGAACGCGACATGAAAATACGCATGTTGGTTATTTCTCACGAGATAACATCTTCGCCTAAATACGATCAGACGATCACTCATCTCGACCTCATAGAAGATACGACATATCATGTATCTCTCCAGCTTGATCTTTCCTCAGGGAAGTAGGTTTTTTCATGATTACCCAACGACCGAAAGAGAAGTAGGGCACGGAGGCAGAGCTGGAGAAGAATGCCACTTTTCCCTTTACATTTCGATGTCGTTGCTGGTCGAGGGGAGCGTCCCCTTATCCCGGCAAGAATTCGCTCGCGATCGATCGCGTGACTCATCGCCCACCAAAGCCGCGCGCGCGGCGCTGCTACTGTGCGGCCCTCGCCGTGCGGCACCGTCTTTTCAGTGGAGTTTTGGATAACCTTGGTGAGCCCTGAAAGCTAAAAAGATGCTTTGCTTATCTCGGTGGAGAAGTTGGTTTCTGCTTTGGCCTGGGAGGATTTGGCTGCGATCACCGGAGATCTCCGCCTTTTTCTGCCGTCTGTGGCTAGATTAATCCGTTTCTAGGTATGTTTGGACGTGGGAAAGATAGCAGCACTGGCCCTTTTGGATGTGTGCTTAGTGGATGATTAGGAGCTGATTAGAGTCAGAGGTGTGTGGGCATCTGCTACGCTTGTATGTTTGGTTGTGTGATTGTATTGGTGGCTCGGTCTTTGGTTAGTGCTAGTTTTTAGAAAAATGCTGTGTGCTTTTATTTGATTCCAAGAACGTGTAGCATCTTTTGTGGGGGTTATTTTCCCCTCGTGGTCTAAAGCTCTACTGGTTCATAGTACTAACTGTTTGGAAGCCCGCTCGTGAGCTTTAACGTAAAGCTATTGTTGAAGTATAAATGAATTGTCCACTTTTCCTTATCAGTTTAAACTTTTAGGTGGAAATTGTAGTGCATCTGTTCAATATAGTATCGAGCCAAGAGGTCTCGAGTTCAAGACACAGTTGGCGCAATTTAAAAAAAAATGCGGTTCACTTCTATTCGCGTCCCCAGGCACGAGAGTCTGCTGCGTGAGGGGTGTTAAAGTATAAGTGAATTGCCCATCTTTTCTCATCAGTTTAAACTTTTAGATGAACTAGTTAGTGCATGCAACTTAATAGTTATGAATACGGGATTCAAACCCGCTCGGCAAACAAGGTGTCTGTCTACTCTTTTGGGCTTCTCGGTAAAAAGAGAGAAGCAACAACCCCAGTACAGTGTCTCTTTTCGATAGCAAAGTAGCAATAGCCTTTGTTTTTGACTGACTAGACGTGCGGTGCCCGTCGATGAAATTTTGGTTGGAAATTGACAACACATATGTCTTCTTTTCTGTTGTTTTCTGAGAGGAGACAACGCTGTTTTCGTGAGGCAAAATCAGAGCAGAAAAGGCAGCACGGTGGCCGGCCGGTGTGACCGTAGGAGTCGCCGGAGCGGCTGCTTTTGATCCATCGAGCCGTCGCCAAACGCGACAGGCAAACGTTCAACGGATGTTGCTCCGCTCCGGCCCACCCGCAAGAGAGCGGGCCATCCGGACGGCCCACTCTGCCCATCTCGTTGGGCTCGTGAATCCCAGCCTCTGTCTTCCTCCAGCTCCCGCGCACGCACACGATCGACTCTGTGCTCCGCATTGCAAAATATCAGAGAGCTGGTTAATTTAAATAAAATATTAATCGAACAGGATAAAGAGTTTGTCAAAGACTAAGTGGAAATGAAAAAGAAAGTCTATATAGACAAGTATGTAAATAGCAACTGCTTTATGACTAGGCCTTTTTCCATATCGAAAATTTTTCGGATCTTGAGTTGAGCACGATTATAAAGTGCAAGAATCGTTATAATTGTGATGAAGAAAAAAAAACAATCGAAAATGAACTAAACTCGCTAAACAGTGAGTCATATGTGCAAATATCACTGTATGGGTTGAAACAGTAAGGTCATATGTGGTGTATTCGACTAAATGGATTCTTTTTTGCAAAAGGGATCGTAACCAATGAGGTTTTTCTGTGTGTGTTTATAAAGAAAGCTATGAGTGGATTTTGCAACATATGGGTATATGTTGATGACTTGAACATAATTACAAATATGAAGGACATTCTCGAAGCAAGCTAATGCTTAAAGACAGAATTTGAGATAAAAGATTGGGAGAAACACCAAATATTGTTTTCGTTTGCATATTGAGAATTTGACTCATGATATATTTCTACATCAAACCATCTATACCAAGAAAATGTTGAAGAGATTTCTATCTTGGTAAATCTCATACACTGGGTACATCCATAATGGTTAAGTCATTGGAAGTGAAGAAGGATCCATATAGACCTAGATGAGAAAATAAGCATATATTTGGGCCCGAAACTTCATACTTAAGTCTTATCAGGGCTTTGTTATATCTTACCAATTATCCTAGGCCTAATATTGCATTTGCAGTAAATTATTTAGCAAGATATAGTTCTTGTCGACGATTCGGGACGGGGTCCTCCATGAGCTTACTTGTTGAATGAGGATCAACTTGGGGCCCTTTTCGCAAGGGTTATACATCGAGAATATGCCGAGCAATAGAATAGGGTATCCGGGACAAGCGTGAAGCACGAAGTCGTTTTTATCGGTTCGACCTCTCGCGGGGAGATAATAACCCTCGTCCGGTGATTGCACTAGTATGCGAAAGTGGGTTATCGCTTGCAGGGGCCCGAACGACTCTAAGGACTCCGTGAGCAAGCGAGATGTGTAAGTATGTGCGTAGTGCGAAGGTCCAACCCTAGTCCACCGTAGAGGGGGTATTTATAGGAATTACATGAGACAAATCATTTATTACGAGGCGTGTTCTTTGAGAGGGCGTGGCGGTCGTTAGCGCGCCACCGCCGAGCCTACCGCGACGTGGAGTGCAATGGCCTTGAGACCAAGCGGCGCGGACCGTGGCAGCCGCAGATCTCGGCGTCGCGATCTCGAGCAGCTGCGCATTTAATGCCACGTTGCCTTGTCGCGGGCCCCGAGCTTAGCTTGCTCGGGGCGTTGATGGGGGCGGGGTAGCCCGTGGTAGAGCTGCCTACGAAGGTCGACCTTGCGTGCACCATCCGGGCAAAAGCATAGTCGGTTGGCGCCGGGCTTTAATGGTCGTCTTGGTACAGTATATCCAATCCCCGACAGCTCTAAATCTACGAAGAGACATTGGAACATAATTAAAGGAATCCCTAGGTACCTAAAAGGTACAAGTGATATGTGACTCTTTTATCCCAAGGATGAAGATATAAAACTAACAGGTTACTCAGACATTTGCTACATTTCTAATCCTATAATATCGATATGTCTTTCTAAGCAAAAGTACAACTATAATATTTTTTATTTTGTTCAAGATTGCCGGTAAGCCTTTTAACAGGTCAGTAGCACTGTTTGAATTTTTAAAATTCATGAAGCTTAGTCGTCATCTTAAAATTTTATGAGAATATTAGTGATGCATCATAACCATGCACAAAAAATTTCAAAAGTTTCTAACATAGTTTGAACTATTTTTGATTCAGTTCAAATTTATCGGTTAGCATTTTATCAGGATAGTAGTAATATTTGAATTTTTAAAACTTTCTCAGACATGACAATCATCTGAAATTTTTATAGGAACATTAATGATGTATCAGGAACCTCTATAAAAATTTTAAAAAATTCAACATCATTTGAACTATTTTTTGTTCAGTTGAAATTTACTGAAATTTCAGAAATTTCAACAATGGCAGTGCCGCGCGAGCAGCTTGGTGGGCGATGAGTCACGCGATCGCGAGCGAATTCTTGCCGGGATAAGGAGACGCTCCCCTCGACCTACAATGACATCGAAATGTAAAGTGAAAAGTGGCATTCTTCTCCTGTTCTGCCTCTATGCCCTCCTTTTCTTTCGGCCGTCGAATAATCATGAAAAAACCTACTTCCCTAAGGAACGATCAAGCTGGAGATACATGATATGTCGTATCTTCCATGAGGTCGAGATGAGTAATCTGTCCTCTCTCTTGGCCGTCTGATCGTATTTAGGCGAAGATGTTATCTCGTGTGAAATAACCAACATGCATATTTTCATGTCGCGTTCTTGACATGACAAGGCTTGCCCTGACTAATGAGGTGACTCCAACTGTTGGACATAGTTTTTTAAAAAAAAGTAAACTGTTATGCGGTCTCGCCCGAATACGATCCTCTCGTCACCAGCATCACAACGCGTGCCGATGTCTACTTTGTCAGCGATGTTTATGCGCATATGCTCAGCTTTGAGATGTGCCAAGAACATAACAAAATGGTTGTTCAGGTATCATCTGCTAATGTTGCAAATAAGAATAATTCAGGTCATGGTGGAGGCAGAGGTCACCATGGACGAGGTCGACTTCGTGGCGCAGGCCGTTCTCAAGGCGACAACAATGACGTTCGAATCAAGGTGGTCGCATTACACGAGATGTGGTGTGCCAAGTCTGCCACAAGGCAGGCCATGATGCTATTCAGTGTTGGCACCGTTTTGACCACAGCTATCAAGCTGAGGATACAACCAAGGTTGCAGCCACGGTCGCCAACAACGGCTACTCCCTCGACCCAAATTGGTACGTCGATACAGGAGCAACCGATCACATCACCAGCAACTTGGAGCGATGACCACCAAGGAACGCTATACTAGAGGAGATCAGATCCAAGTCGCCAATGGAGCAGGTTTGTCTGTTGCTCATATTGGATACTCTGGCATTGCTGGTTTAGTTCACCCTCTTCATCTAAATCGCATTCTGCATGCTCCTAGAATTACCAAACACTTGATTTCTGTTCAGTAAATTGGCCTCTGATAATAATGCTCTTGTTGAATTTCACCCAAATTCTTTTTTGTTAAGGACCGAGCAACCAGAACAACTCTTCTCACAGGCAGATCTAGGAATGGTCTCTATATTCTCCCAAATCAACAGCCCAGACAAGCCTTATTTTCTGCTAAGGCTACTCAGGAGCAGTGGCATCGACGTCTTGGGCATCCAACCTCTCCTGTAGTTCTTCAGATTTTGCATAAAAATAACATTGCTGTAGACTCTAGTGCTTCTCCTTCCTTGGTTTGTGATGCTTGCCAACAAGGAAAAGCTCATCAGCTTCCTTTTAATTCTTCATTGCATGTATCTACAACACCTTTGCAAATTGTCCACACTGATGTTTGGGGGCCTGCACTCCCATCAGTTAATAATTCCAAGTATTATGTCACCTTTGTTGATGATTTCAGCAAATATGTGTGGATTTATTTTCTGAAGAACAAGTCTGAAGTGGAGCTTGTATTTCTACAGTTCCAAAAACATGCTGAACATTTGCTTAATGCCAAAATTCACTTGGTCTAATCTGACTGGGGTGGTGAGTACCACCGTCTGCATACTTACTTCAAGCACACAGGCATTGAGCATCGCGTTTCATGTCCCCACACACACCAACAAAATAGAACGGCTGAGAGAAAACATAGACACATTGTAGAAATTGGTCTATCTCTTCTTGCTAAATCTCATATGCCTTTGCGGTTTTGGGATGAAGCATTTAACACTGCCTGTTACCTGATTAATAGAATGCCTAGTCGTACTGTTGATCATGATACACCATTCCATAAACTCTTTCACTATGATCCTGACTACACCTTTTTACAAGTGTTTGGATATGTCTGTTGGCCGAATTTGCGGCCATGCAATTCTAAGAAACTGAATTTCAGAACTAGGCAATGCTTTTTCCTCGGTTACAGTTCATTTCATAAGGGGTACAAATGTTTTGATCGGTCAACAGGACGTGTCTACATATCCCATGTTGTTATTTTTGATGAAAATGTCTTCCCTTTTGCTAATTAGTCCACCACAGATACTCGATTTCCCAGCCATTCTCATCATCCAATTGTTTTGCCCATGCTTGCCAAATATTTTGAACAATCCCTTATCTTCCCTGATCCAACTGATAACTCGTTGTCTGATGAACCAGCAGCTGCTAGTCCTCATGTGAGCAATGGATAGACTAACCCAGAAGCTGACAATGATCTTAGTACTAGTGTGTCCTCTACAGGATCGTTAGCTGATAGAACTGTCATAGGACCAGATCAGGCCAATCTGAATTTTGGAGCAAATGAAGCCACAGAAGTTGACACTGAAACAATTCCAGGGTCAGAAGGAGGAAGACCGCATCAAATGCGTACTAGACTTCGTGACGATATTGTTCAACCCAAGGCATTGATAGATGGGACGGTCCGATATCCAGAGAAGGGTCACTGGTTCACTGCAGCTCAAGCTATTATCAGAAATCCGTCAATAGTTACTCCAGAAGCAGTTTTAGAGGTAGTCTTAGAACCCGGCAGTTTGCAGCAAGCCCTGGAAAGGATTAGAATGGCGTCAAGCGATGGACTCTGAATATTTTGCAACTTGGGATCTGGTGCCACCCAAGAAGGGCATTAATTTGATTGACAGCCACTGGGTGTATAAAATCAAAAGAAAAACAGATGGATCGGTGGACAGATTCAAGGCTAGGTTGGTGGCAAATGGATTTAAACAGAGATATGGTCTAAATTACTTCAACACCTTTAGCCCTGTTGTCAAACCCTCAATAGTCAAAGTTATATTGTCCCTTGCTATTTCACAGAGATGGAGTATGAGGCAAATTGATATACAAAATACTTTCTTACATGGGATTCTTCAGGAGGAGGCGTATGTGAAATAACCATCAGGTTATGAAGATCCAAACAAACCATCTAATTATGTTTGTCGTCTCAAGAAGGTTATCTATGGATTGAAGCAAGCTCTAAGGGTTTGGCATTTTTGGTTGACCAGTAAACTGTAGGAACTAGGCTTTGTCATCTCAAGGTCTGATTCTTCATTGTTTATTTTCTGTCGAGGAGGTGTTACAATATATATGTTGATATATGTGGATGACATAATTATTGTGAGCTCCTCCTCTAGTGCCACTGGTAAACTGATCAAGCAATTGATGATCAGTTTTGCAGTCAAGGACCTTGGCCGACTTGAATATTTTCTAGGAGTGGAGGTTAAACAGATGACTAATGGCATTTTGTTGTCCTAGAGAAGATATGCTTTTGATTTACTTCAAAGAGCAAATATGGTGAATTGTAAACCAATTTCAACTCCTATGACATCCAGTGAGAAACTGTCTAAAGAACAGGGCAAACCTCTGAATGAAGCAGAACATTTTCAGTACAGAAGCACCGTTGGAGGTTTACAGTACTTGCTCATGACCAGACCAGATCTCTCTTTTTCAGTCAATCGAGTATGCCAATTCGTTCAGAAGCCCACTGATGTCCATTGGGCTGCTGTAAAAAGAATTCTACGGTATGTAAAGGGAACAATTGACTGCGGACTGAAGATTCAGAGGTCCCAAACAAATAGGCTAAATGCATTTTCAGACGCTGACTGGGCTGGCAGTCCTGAAGATCGGTGATCAACTAGTGGGTATGTCGTGTTCTTGGGCACAAATCTTGTGTCCTGGAGCTCACGGAAACAAGCGACAGTCTCCAGATCAAGCACAGAGGCCGAATACAAGGCTATAGCCAATGTGGCTGCTGAGCTGATTTGGATTCAGTCTTTGCTAAAGGAACTTGGTGTTTTCTAGCCCAAGTGTCCCCTGCTTTGGTGTGATAATCTTGGCGCAACCTATTTGACGGCAAACCCAATGTTCCACGCCAGAACTAAGCATATTGAAGTCGATTTCCATTTTGTTCGTGAACAGGTTGCACGGAAAGCAATGGAGGTGAGGTTCATCTCGTCAAAGGATCAGCTAGCCGTCGTCTTTACCAAACCATTGTCAAGAGCTCCGTTTGTTTCAAATTGCAGCAATCTTAATCTGAGTACCTCTGGTTGAGATTGAGGGAGGCTGTTAGAATTTACTGTTAGAATTTATATTAGAATTGATTGTGTGATGTACACCGCTGTTCTTTTGTACGCATGTGCATGTAAATTGATGAGTGGTGTAGCATGATCATCGTCTAAGTGCGTGCGTGGTGACCGCGTCAGGTTGTTGAGACGGTTGGCGTCGATGTCGGCTCTTCAGTTACAAGACTGCTATATATACAACTCGGTCCTGTTTAGGATCGTTGCGTTTGGCATAATCTTTTCGTCTCCACAAAGCTTTTCACAGCTTCCTCAAGTGTTACAGCTCCGCGGCATCCGCGGTCCACGACGAGTCCGGGCCTCCGGCTAACTCTATGTCGCCGATGACCGCCTCCATCGTAGGTGCCGTCACCACCTCACTTCTCACAGAAAAGTATCTTCCTAGTTTGGTTTTCTCTAATATCTCGCGACAAATCTACAACCAAATGTATTTTTACATGACTCCATGGCAACTACAATTCGAAAGGAACAAAATTTTGAGAAGCTACTAGTAATCTCTCGGACGACAGGGCATGCTTCCTAGCTGCACCACTTATATAGGAAAAAATAAAGTGTTCGCATGCCACCGGCTCATTCAGTTTTGGCCCTGTTCTCATGCATACATTGCCCAACTTTTTTTGTGAAAGGGAAGCAAAACATGTGTGCTTTCCCTCCTTCCTCTTCATGCTTATTCGGCCGGCGTGCAAACTTCCTACTGGAAAACAAATGGCCGATCACTCACTCTCACGAGTAACGACCACACATGCAGGCTTTGCATCTGCTGCGAGGATATTCACCGGCCACTGCGACACCAAGTTTCCTCTTGGCTGTATATACCGAGAGATGAGTTGCTGCCTTCGAATACCAGTAAGTCATCTAGTTTCTGTCCTGTTGTCATGCACTTGTTGATGTACTTTCACATTCCGCGCATGAATTATTTGTTTGACGATTCCCAATTTCGCATGAAGCCTAAAGGAAGCACACCTGGTGCATTTTGGGCCGTTTCGCTCTCGTGCCATACTAGTGGGTTGGCCCGTAGCGGCGAAATTCTAAAATATAATGGCAGAGTTAAAAAAAAAATTAAAAATAGACCAATCGTCCCATGTTGAGGCGATAGGTTACTGTAGTATTTTTTTTACATTATTTGTTGTAAATTTTTTTTACAATAATTGTTGTATTGAACCGGGAAAAATTATAAAAAAAAAACTTCTTGTGATGTAATGAACTGGATAAATTATTTTACTTTGTTAGTGATCGCATCCCCGTAGAGATTTTCGTAGCCTCGTAGGGTCCATCGGATATAGCCCAAAAATACGGGAAAAATCATGGGCGATCACATAGCGTGGGATACCACTTATGTATGGGCGAGATGGCGGACGTTGCCCGGCAGAAGTGCGAAACCGGAAAAGGCACTCGCGGCCACAAAGCAATGAAATCGTGGCCACTTAGGGGTTTTCGTAGCCTCAGGGTAGGCCGGATCTGCCCAAAAATCTGGGAAAAATCAAGAGTGACCCTCGCAACGCTGGCTACCACTTATGTCTGGCGAGATGGCGGACGTTGCCCAGGCGAGTTGCAACCGGAAAGGCACCCACCGCCACGAACAGCCGGAAATCGTGGCCACTTAGGGGTTTCGTAGCCCGCGGACAGGCCGAATCTGCCCAAAAATCTGGGAAAAATCAAGAGCGACCTCATAATCACGGGCTATCAGTTATGTACAGGCGAGCTAGTCAGATATTGGCCCGGCTTGAAGTTGCGAAAATCGGAAAAGGCACTCGCGGCCACGAAACCACGGAAATCGTGGCCACTTAGGGGTTTTCGTAGCCCCGCGGGACAGGGCGGATACGACCCAAAAAATACGACAAAAATCAAGAGTGACCTACGCAATGTGGGCTACCACTTATGTATGGGCGAGCTAGGCAGACGTTGGCCCGGCTTGAAGTTGCGAAAATCGGAAAAGGCACTCGCGGCCACGAAACCACAGAAATCATGGCCACTTAGGGGTTTTCGTAGCCCCGCGGGTCAGCCCGGATACGGCCCAAAAAATACAGAAAAAATCAAGAGCGACCTACGCAATGTGGGCTACCACTTATGTCAGGCGGTGGCGACGTTAGTCTGACTTGAAGTTGTGAAAATCGGAAAAGGCACTCGCGGCCACGAAACCACGGAAATATTTCTAAATACTACATTAAATCTCTAAACATTGCCTAATATTTTTAGTACATTAAATTTCTACATTTCTAAATACTAAATACTACACAATCCAAATATTTCTAAATACTACATTAAATCTCTAAACATTGTCTAATATTTTCAGTACATTAAATTTTTACATTTCTAAATACTACACAATCCAAATATTTCTAAATACTAAACAATTCTAAATGCTAAATTAAATTTCTAAATATTACACATAAAATTTTCAACCTTACCTCTTTTTTTTTGCAACGAATCTACTCTTTTTCCCCTCTCTCTTTTTTCTCCGCTCCTCTCCTCTCCTCTCGGTGCGCTGCTCTCGGCTGCTCACTTTCCGAATGAGCACACGATGGCGGTGCACGGTTTTAAAAGAACACATCGCCCCACTCTCGGGCGACAGGTTCCACGTAACCGCTGCTTATTTGATTGATCCGTCCGTGGCGTTACATTAGCACCTATCGCCCGAAGTATAGCGATCGCCCCATCTTGAGGCTGACGAGTGTATTTTTGCAAGTTATTTTATCCGCCGATTAGTTTTGAAAAAATGATTTAAAATAAATATTAAATAAAAAAATCGTGACTCGTGAGAGTGAGTGATCGGCCATTTGTTTTCCACTAGGACGTTCGCAAGCCGGCCGAATAAGCATGAAGAGGAAGGAGGGAAAGCACACATGTTTTGCTTCCCTTTCACAAAAAAAGTTGGGCAATGTATGCATGAGAACAGGGCCAAAACTGAATGAGCCGGTGGCTTGCGAACGCTTTATTTTTTCATATATAAGTGGTGCAGCTAGGAAACATGCCCTGTCGTCGGAGAGATTACTAGTAGCTTCTCAAAATTTTGTTCCTTTCGAATTGCAGTTGCCATGCAGTCATGTAAAAATAAATTCATTTGGTTGTAGATTTGTCGTGAGATATTAGAGAAAACCAAACTAAGAAGATACTTTTCTGTGAGAAGTGAGGTGGTGACAGCACTCGCGATGGAGGCGGTCGTCAGCAATGTAGAGTTAGCCGGAGGCCCGGAGCCCCAGACTCGTCGTGGACCGCAGATGCCGCGGAGCTGTAACACTTGAGGAAGCTTCCCGTCGGGATGGTCGTTAGCAATGCTCGCACAGCCATGAAAATACCAGAGTACACAAGGACAGAGTAAATCAAACAAGTGTGCCGTCTGTCTCTGTTCCTCCTCTTCCCCTCGGTCGAGTGGCTTCGCTCCTCACATAAATTAATAAAACAAAATAACCTCAGTCCCCAGTCTTTGGCATGATGTTTTCTGTAGTCACCGTCAATTTTAGACGGTTGAATATCTTGGTGGACTCTTTGCTCTTCGCCCCTGCCCCTCCACCCAAACCTCCTGATCCCCAGACCAACCGGCGACGGAACCAGATTTTTGGTAATGGAGCTATGGGCGACATTGAGAGAAAACTCGACTACTTTTCACCTTAAACTAGGGCTGATAAGATCGTGGCCGTCTGCCCGGAAGAAGAGCTCGTGGAGAACGAAAAAAGTTGGAAGAAGACGCTCCTCCGACGCGATGGTGCTGGCCACAAATGCCGACGGCACAGCGTTAAAAATCGTTGAGAGGAATCATCTCGACCAAGTTGCCGCTGTCTCCGTGAGCAGCGAGAGGTTCGAACTTCGAAGAAACAAAGTGAACGCCATAATGCACCAGTTGCTACACAAGATCGAGCACTCCTGACCATGAATCTGTACTCGTTCATTGTCGCGCTGATCTAGCTGGCTGCGATGCCGGTCTGTCGAACACGCAGACCTGTCTGTTCGCCGGACGTTGAGAGTATTTACGACAAAGCATTGGTAGTTGTGTACTTGTGTTTGCGCACATGCTGTTGTTGGTAAATTATAGATTTTTATTGGTGAGGAGGCTGATGATAGATTTGCTTTTGCATTGTTAATGCTTCCTTAAAAATGTCGTCATGATTACGATTACAATTGGTTTATAGCCTAACGATTCTTCTTTTTTGCGCGACAATAAACCGAGTTTAGTTAGAAGTGAAAATACGAGTTGAAAAAAAAGGTAAAACTGTAGGTAGGGTTTCTATCTTCTGATTGCATTTGCAAAAAAAGAAGAAGACGAAAAAGAGATAAGAACGAGTGTACGCCTGGCAACGTACAAACATAATACAAAAATCTATTACATATATTATAAAAGAGTGCTGCTACCCAACGGATAGCAATGTTTCGTATAGTTTCAAGAAAACGTTTGAAAAGTTCTATGTTTCAGTGAGTTTCGCTCGTTTCTAGAAGATTCTAAGCTAGAGTTTCAACAAGTTTCAAATTTAGAACTCAAGTTTCACAAAAGTTTCCACAAGATTCCAATCGAAAGTTTCAACAAGTTTTAGATTTGAAACTCAAGTTTCACCAAGTTTCAAACAAAATTTTCAAGAAATTTCATGAGGTTTTAAAACTAAAACTTGAAGTTTCACGAGGTTTCAGAACAAAATCTTGTAGTTTCAAAAGTTTCACGAGGTTCCAAAACCGAAACTTGAAGTTTTATGACGTTTCAAAAAATGAAACTTGTAGTTGATCAACAAGTTTCATGAAGCTTAAAAATTGAAATGAAGCTTGAAATAAGTTTCATCACTTATTAAAAAATTAAACTTGTAGTTTTAAAAGTTGCACAACAGATACTTGAAGTTTTTGAAATGAGTTTTAGCAGAATTCAAGCTTTAGAACATATTTCAAAAGGGGATTACAAACATTTATGCAAATTTCAACAAAAATCAAGCAATTTCAAGGAGCTGAGCTACGCAATGCCACAAACCCCATCATCACTGCTGCTTGGTACAACCACCGCTTAGCCCGTGCTTGCCATTACACTGTCGTTGCTCCAGCACACATCGCTTCTGATGTCGAGAGCACTGATGCTGCAACCCCTGCTCACGTTGTCGGCATGCCCTGCTCTGGGGCGTGCTCTGGAGGGATTAACTCAGACATGCTTGCCCGACACTCACTAAGGACCCCGCTTCGGTGCCCTCTATCCATGGCCAGCGAGCTCTACTCTCCGTCTCCCAAGGTCAGGAGCTCAATTCGTGTGGAAAAGGCAAGAAATTTATAGTAGTGGTAGCAGGATTGCGGGGAGTACGATAGAGAATTAGATATTGCTTTACAATTTATGTTGTATTCATCGAATACTTGATCAACGCAAATCGATCGATTAATTTGCACCCTAGTTTATACGGACTGCCGATGATTACCTGGGGCTAATGCAGGCTGGCCTCGACGACGTCACGTTTATTGGCATCAGCATTTGCCAGCTTCACGATGGTATTAGTCTCTGCGATTACTGATATTACTATCATGTTTTCACAACGCCAATTTTGCGCGATTGTCATTTGCATGTGATGCCTTTTGGTTGTCAAATGCTCCTACCACATTTCAAGCATCGATGAACTCTAACCATATTTCAAGCATTGATGAACTCCATTTTTAGCAAATATTTGAGAAGATTTATACTAGTTTTCTTTGATGATATCCTCATTTACAGCTGACAAGAGCATAAGAAGCAACTTAAGATAGCATTGAGTGTATTGAAGAGAATAAACTGGTCAAGCTCAGTGTGTTTTTGCTACCCCTCAAGTGGAGTACCTAGGGCATATCATTAATGGACAGGCAGTCTCCACTATATATATATATATACGTATATATATATAGGAAAATGGTTCCATATACCAGGGAGTACGTACTCCACCTTTAGTATACCCCTAAAATGATATTGTTATACCTTTTTATCGTTTTGAGTATACTCTAATATTAATTATAAGATACTCCAAAATGAGTTTGATGAAAAATTTCATCAAAGTCCACTCTTTATAGTATAATTTGTGTGTGTGTGTGTGTGTGCGTATATATATATATAAGTGTTACCAATAAACACTCAAGGTGCATCAAAAAAATTATTCATATCAAACTTCGTTTTCAGGTACTACTAACTATATATATATTATACTGTTATATATGTAATATACTAATACTAGTACATGTACAGAAGTGGAGGCCCATGGTTTAGGGGGCCTGGAGCGGCTGCACAGCTCGCCCCCCTTAGGGCCGGCGCTGATATTAAATTACACCAAGCCTAAGAGAATCACTCAACTAAGGGGATTTCTGGGTTTGACAAGATACTACAGAAGGTTCGTTACCTTTTTGATATGGCGAAAAAGCTCGCTTGGAATTGGGGAGAGGCTTAAACTCAAGCTTTCCAAGATCTAAAATGAGCCGTGGCTAGTTGTCCGGTACTAGTTGTTTATCACCTCTTTCTGCACACTCCTATGCAAAAGTCAAACTCTTTACATACTAAAATCTATAAGAAAATGCAACGACACAGTCCAAACATTCTTTCACTTTTGCTTTGAGATGGAAGTATTGGTCACATGATAATAGTTACAAGCGAAAAACAGACCCAATAGTGCTGGGTTTTTAAGTAAAAGGTAACCAGAAGTTGGATTTTGAACAGTGATAAGTGTAGTGATATTAGGGGCACAGTGTGCCGCACACTCGGGTAATTAAGATGTGTGTTGATACCTGTTTTCAAAAAAAAAAAAAAGATGTGTGTTGATACAGCAACAGTTCGTCATCATCCAGCTGAGGAATGTGGCACGTACGTACCGGTCGCCGAGCCAAGTAGCGCACCTCGCCGTCGCCGGAGAGCCTCAGCGCGACTATCCCGCCGTTCTCGTAGGAGCGGAAGGCATCAGTCGCCACCAGTACCCTCCCCTACCGTCGGGCTTGCCGTTGTCCGGGTACCCCGGCAGGTCCACGAACTCCTTGAACTCGCCGGCGTTGGGCCCCAAGAGCCTGTACCAGTAAGCACCGTTATCAGTGGGCGTATCTAGAAATTTTGAAAGGAGGAGGCTTAAATTGAGACTTCAGAACTAATATATATAATATACTAATATATATATATACATACATATAGGAAAATGGTTCCATATACCTGGGAGTACGTACTCCCACCTTTAGTATACCCCTTAAATGATATTGTTATATCTCTTTATCGTTTTGAGTATACTCTAATATTAATTATAAGATACTCCAAAATGAGTTTGCTGAAAAATTTCATCAAAGTCCACTCTTTATAGCATAATTTGTATATATACACCTTTTACATAAGGAAGAGGGTATATAGCAAAAAAATAAAGGGCTTTAATGATTTTTTTCAACCATGATGCTTTAGAGTATATAAAATTATTATTAGAGTATCTTGAAAGTGATAAAAGAGTATAACACGTTCGTTTAAGTGGTATATTGGAGATGGGAGTACGGAAAAGGCTTCCTATATATATATATATATATATATATATATATATATATATATATATATAGTATTTTTTAGAACATAGAATATGATGAGAATGATATATATAATATAAAAATAACACTTATTTAATGATGCATATAATGTAAATACGTAACATTACAAAGAAAAAAACGTACTGATCATTGCTTCTTAAGAGTTAATAGTTGATATTTACGGGTTTTCATGTTCTAAAAACGTTGCAAAATATCTTTCATGTCTATCTTGAAAAATATGTCTCGCTCGATGTAGCATACCATGAGATCATTTAACCAGTCATCACTTATCTTATTACGCAAATCTGTCTTGATAATCTTCATTGCCGAGAAAGCGCTTTCAACTGTAGCTATACCCACAGGTAAAACTAATGCTAATTCAATAAGCCTATAAACCAATGGATAAATAACATGCTTTTTTGCTTCAACCATCATCAGTCATCACCACGAGACTAGCAAGATCATCACAACTTGAAAAATTATTCTCTTCTCAAATCATCAATGAATAAGTCAAGTTGTACTTCCAAAACCACACGATTATATGATGAGAAATCATCTGAATAAATCTCTAATCTTTGAAAGCGTCTTGGCGTGCTTGGCCTTGACGTCGGTGACTGAGTTCTGACTCGACGGATAATGGCTCCACTTCCTAAAAGCTGAAGGATCTAAACTGCATATTGGACGATGAGGGGGCCACTGGTGGGGCTTGACCCACTGCCCCCTTTGGATCGCCATCGATCGTTATTGTACATCCCCCAAAAAAACACAAAGTTGCTTCTCTAGTTACCAACAAGGATGTACTTGGGAGTAAGCAATTGGTAAGTCCAAACTGAAGTTACTGAACCCAAGTTAACCAGCTCAAAGCCAGATATGGTAATAGAGGAACAAGCAAGCCGACCCAGAAGTCACCTTAGCGGCAACAACAACAGCAAATACAAGTTCCTCTCTCAAAAAACAACAACAGCAAATACACAAAATAATGACGATGAAAGGTAAAACCAAGGACCAATCCACTGTAGACACACAAGTTCCGAATACTGTCAAGTATCAAAGCCAGAGTAGACGCCACCCCCCTAAGGAGTCGCTTCTCCTCCTCGAGAAGGAAGCCTCTTTCTTCTCTTTCTCTGTCTCCCTTGGCTGGGGATTGTGCACACCGATGAGCTTCTCCCCTTCAGTTACCGCAGCCCTTGTGCACTCCCGTTCTTCATAAGACTCAGTTACATCTTCTTTGGCATCGCGATCTTTCCCGGTGGACCAAGACCAGGCAGGTTAGACGCTTGGAGGGGCCACTGTCAAGACAGATGGGAAACCATGATACCCATGCCGGCTCAGAGCATTGAAATCCACACCACCAGGCTTCTTCTTCTTTGACATGGATGCTGTCCGTAGAGCTAAAACCAATGTCAAAAGAAACCCTGACAACGACATACACAGTTGGATCATGGATGACCTGGAGTTCATATTACTTCGCTAGCGTTTAGCAAACCAAACCGTGAAGGCTTACAACAGGAAAGACCCAAACAGACAAAATAAGGAGGCCCAACTTGTAATGTTTGTTAATTCTACTTTATGGGAGGGAACACTGGATCTATGTAAGCATGATACAAATTTTTTATTTAATATTTATTTGTGTCGTTTTTCAGAACTAGTCGCATGAAAAAATTTCAAAAATACCGCCCTCGCTGATGCAGGCGTCGCCCATGCGAGGCGATCGGAGGCCAGCCCTAACGATCGGAAGCGCGCGTTTATTAAACGCCACATGTGAGACCGCGTCGGCCGTCGTGAGTGATCGCCCATGGTGGGCGTCGCTGAAACCCAGCGGCCGTGATATTTTATACCCAGCGATCTTGTGCCCATTTGGTTGCTCTGCGAGAGGCGAGGCGAGGAAGAAGAGGAGAGGAAGGAGAGGAAAAAAAGAGAGGAAGAAAAAGGAAAAATATTCATCGTTTTTGAAGGTAAGTCTGAGTAAATTATATGTAATTTTTTTGAAATTTTAGTATTTTGTAATATTTAGAAATATAGAATGTAGTAATTTAGAAATTTAATGTAGTAGGATGGGGTAGTTCAAATATTATGCAATGTTTAGAGATTTAATGTAGTATTTAGAAATGTTGAGAATCAATATAGTTTTTAGAAATTTAATTTAGTTAGGATTGATAATAGAAATATTAGGCAATGTTTAGAGATTTAATATAGTATTTAGAAATATTAGGATTGTATTATTTAGAAATGTTGAGAATCAATATAGTATTTGGAAATTTAATTTAGTTAGGATTGGATAGTAGAAATATTAGGCAATGTTCTGATTTAATATTTAGTATTTGCGGTATGTAATATTTTAGAGATTTAATATTTAGTATTTGCGGTATTTAATATTTTAGATATGTAATATTTGCGGTATGTAATATAGGTGTCAATTACTTATTTATAGTCAATGACCAGTATTACGTTAAAAATTAGTATATTTAAAAAACATGGCGGCCGTTACTCATCGATGAGGGTAAATTTGACGACAATATATTGTGACATTTGTATAGCGATTAGGTGGAGAAATGATGATTTTTTCGGTTCGACGTTGTGGCGATATGTCGGAGACATTGTATTTTCAGATATTCTATGGAGATGGGGAGATATACGAGGGCGAATGGAGTCGATTTGTCGGGATTTTCGTGATCATCTGAGGCATATCTAGGCGAGAGATAGGACATCTGAGGGTTTGATGGAGTTTATATTTGGATGTTGGTTTGGATGCCCGAGTGTTAATTTGCGGGTTAGAAGCGATAGTAAACGTCGTGAGACTTTTTATGGAGCTGATTCCTATTATGCGACCTCGGCATGGAGGAGCTATGTTGAATCTGGTGTAGAGCGGGGTTGGCGCTCATGTTCTTTCGGTAGATTGGTACGGTACCTCCATCGGTGTCGGTGCGTGATGTCGGGTAGATATTACGGAGGAGGAATCTGAGATATGCAACAACGCGATGACGAAGGTGGTGGCGAGGTTGGCGGTGGCGGCAGGGATCGAGGCGAGGCGGCGGTAGTGGAGGCGGGGGGTGGCCGACGAGGGAGGAGGTGGAGCACATAGTTGAGTTGATGGAGGAGGAGGACCGTGCGGATGAGAAGTCCACGATGGCGAGCAGCTCGGACGAGGAGGATAATACTCTGAGATGCTGTCCGGTCGTGGACTAAATATAATTTCTTGCCGATCCACGACACCGCTCAACATGGAGCGGTGCCGCCTCGGCGCCATCGGCAGCGGCGCGCCGCATCCTACGAAGAGATAGATCCGACCCTGCCGTCTGCATTGCGATCGGGCGAATCCATGGGCGAGAAGATCATGCATTGAGACTTCAAGGAGCTAGAGATAATACCTCGCATCCTTTGGTATTTTTCGTCGTTACTCTCGGGCGAACCCCTCGTCCTTCAGCGCCACCGCTTCCTCGGGTGCGCCTCACAATTCTTGACTTTGCCGATCGGATCGCCAATCTAGACATTCTTGAAGAACAATAATTCCCCTTCAAGCGGTCGGGATCACGCATCCATGGCGACACGAGACGGACTCGCGATCTGCCATGGAAGGCACCAAGCGTGGCCGGCGAGGAGAGAATCCACGACCTCCCGGCGCTCATTCCATCGGCGAAAATCGCGCCTACGGGATGGGATCTGGAGATGAGTTGGGATCATGGATTCATGGTCAAATTGTTACTCTTCGGTTTATACATGGAATGCCCGCCCTTCTCTTTCACATGGCGTTTTCTAGGCGATGGCGTTTAAAGGGTGGGTATTCGGTTTTGGTTTAATCGGTTCGGTTTTTCGGTTTTAAAATAATTCGGTTTTGAAAATTGAAAACCGAATTTCTTGAATAAAATAAAAACGAACAATTAACAAATATTTGTTCGTTATTTTGGTTTTTGGTTAGCGAAATATGAATAATACTAGGTAAATTCAATTTAATCATTCTCATATTGCAACACAAAATATGGATAAACCCACACAATATTCATATGTAATTACAATATAAGCATAATAAAACATATGAATATACTAAACATATGCATAAATGTATTATTACATGTGAATTGTTTAGTGGTTTTAAAAAGAATACTATAAAAATGGTATTGTACATGGGTTATTCGGTTATTTGGTTTTGAAAGCGAAAACCGAACAAACCAAAGAATTATACCAAAACAAAAACCGACAAAATCGGCAAAATAGCAAAATAATCGGTTAATTGGTTCGATTGATTGATAATCGGTTTTGGTTTAAAAATGCCCACCCCTAGTGGCGTTGGCTGCCCAAGCAAGCTCTCGGTTCTCTTTCTAGTGCAATCTGATTAATTAGGGAAGCGAGGGTAGAACAGCCATTTTCAGTGCCAAAATTATTTTAGAAAAAGAGAAAATGAGATTAGTTAGGCAAAATGGCAAATGTGAGAGTTGTAATTATTTGGAGTGGCAAATATTGTATTATGATATTTAGAGTGGCAAAAATTAAAGAGTCAATGTTTGGAGTGGCAAATATTGCATTCTCTCTTCGCAAAACCACCAATCGGTGAAAAATAGTCTAGAGAAAAAAAAGCGAAAAATTTTTAGAGACGACAACATCCTTTTGTCGAGCCTAATACTCTACGCGTTCACCGAGTAATAATACATATTTAAAAAAATATCAGATATCGAGATGGAAAATCGAGCTGGGGTAAAAGTCTAGAGATAGAGCTGCACACATATTTCTGGTGACGAAAATATTTTTTTCGGGAAAAACGGAGAACCCAATAGTGAATACAAAAACTACGAATTTTTTTGGAAACGGAAAAATAAAGGCGAATGACCCGTACGTGAATATACGAAACGATAGAGCCCTTTTTGCAAAACCACCGATCGAAGGGCCTGGATGTAATTTTTTATTTTCGCAAAACCACCCAACGGTAAAAAATAGTCTAGATGAAAAAGGGCGAAAAATTTTTAGAGACGACAACCTTCGAGATGGAAAATCGAGCTGAGGAAAAAGTCTAGAGATAGAGCTACACACATATCTCTGGTGACGAAAACATTTTTTCCGGTAAAAATGGAGAAATGACCTAGACGTAAGGACCAAGCTAAGGGCCTGTTTGTTACGTTTTTGGACCTGTCCGCTATCCTGAAAAATTAGAAAAGGGCTTGTTGGCGATTGAACTTAACGGGAGGGTTTTTCCGTAAAACAGCACGCCAGGGACCCAAACGCGATGAAGGGAAAAAATTTTCTCCTCACAAAAAATCGCGAAGGACCTATTCGTAATCTACAGGGACCTATCCGTAATTCGAAGAAACGGAGAGGCTTTTTTGCGAATGTGGCTAGGTTGACAGGTGGACGCTCTCTCCTTGCGGCAATTCTTCCCCACGTAATAGATGTACTAGCAATAATAGCGCGCTACACTGCGCCGTTCTATAAAGTCGATAGGACCCGTCGGCAAATCTATGGGGGTCGTATTTTCGGTTTTCATATTTGTTTAAAAAAATAGGTCGTTAGCTATAAACCTTCAAGGAATCTATGGTTTTTAAAACGCATGTTACAACCGTACATCGATAAAATTTGTCGAATTTTCGATTTTCAGTATTTTTAAATAAAATGGGTCGATAGGACTCATTGGCGAATTCATGGGATATTACAAACCTTCGATGAATCCGTTTAATCTCGGTTACTATAAACCTTGACGAATCTGTTTTTTAGAAAACCGTGGTTATTTTTTTACGCATTTCGGGATATTTGATCGTTTTTTTGTTTTTTGTGTTTGTTAAAAAAAATGGGTCGTTAGGACCCGCCGACGAATCTATGGGTCGCTATAAATCTCTGGACGAATCTACGTTTTTTAAAAAAAAACCCGCGGTTATGACCCGTTGGCAAATCCATAAGTTGTTATAAACCTTCGACGAATCTATTTTTTTTGTCGATGCGTGTTTTATTTAGAAAATTGCGGTTGAATCCGCGATTTTTTTTTGTTTTTTGTGTTTGTTAAGAAAAATGGGTCGTTAGGATCCGCCGACGAATCTACGGGTCGCTATAAATCTTTAGATGAATATACTTTTTTAAAAAAAAACACACGGTTATGACCCGTTGGACAATACACAAGTTGTTATAAACCTTCGACGAATCCGTGTTTTTTTTGTTGATGCGTGTTTTATTTAGAAAATTGCGGTTGAATCTGTGTTTTTTTTGTTTTTTTAAAAGAAAAGTGCGGCCTTTTTTTTATGTATTTCCTTTTTTAAAAGGCTGCTCGGACCCGTGAGCGAATCCATGAACCGCTATAAACCTTCGACGAATCTTGTTTTTTCGTTTTTTGGTTTTTTGTGTTTGTTAAAAAAAATAGGTCGTTAGGATCCGCCGGCGAATCTATGTGTCGCTATAAATCTTCGGACGAATCTACATTTTTTTTAAAAAAAAACCCGCGGTTATGACCCGTTGGCAAATCCATAAGTTGTTAAAAACCTTCGACGAATCGGTATTTTTTTGGTGACGAAAACATTTTTTTCGGATTTTTTTGGTGACGAAAATATTTTTTCCGGGAAAAACGGAGAAAGGATCTGAACGTAAGAAGCAGGGACCTGTTTGTTATTTTTTTGGACCTGTTCGCTATCTTGAAAAATTAGAAAATGGCTTATTCACGATTTAAACTTAACGGGAGGCTTTTCCATAAAATACCGCGCCAGGGATTCAAACGCGATGAAAAAAAAAATTCCTCTCATAAAAAATCGCGAAGGACCTATTCGTAATCGGTAAGGACCTATCCGTAATTCGAAGAAACGGAGGGGCTTTTTCGCAAAATCGAGTGTGCTGACACGTGAGTCACCTGGGCTTGCTCCAATCTCTAGCGCTATAAAGGTGTAAACATTATTCATCGAATACTTGATCAACGCAAATCGATCGATTAATTTGCGCGGTTAATTTGCACCCTAGTTTATACGGACAGCCGATGATTACCTGGGGCTAATGCAGGCTGGCCTCGGCGACGTCACGTTTATTGGCATCAGCATTTGCCAGCTTCACGATGGTATTTTTTCCCCTTTTAAATGGACAGATTAATTAGAATCTGTTTTTTAAAATTTGAGTTGCAATCCATAATTGTTTCTACAATATTTTTTTGTCCGTGATGAAATGGGAAATTTTTGTTTTAAGGGTTTAGCTTATACCAAAGCGATATCTACCCTTTATAATCATCGCTCAAGACGCCTCGAGATACCCATAGCCAATGAGAGAACAAGAAAGAACAACAGAAGGGAAGGAGAGAGTACAATGTCGTTTCATAGTCGCCTCTTCACAGAAGCGTAAGTCCTCCTGAATATCCGGATGCCATGAGCGCCGACGCCTGGGCCTCGCTGAGTTGCCCCGACCCAAATGCGATCGCAATCCTCACTGCGAAGATGGAGCAATCTACCCATGGGAGCGCCACGCATTACACTATCTTCAGGTTCGCACCTACAAGGTAAACCCATCTGGTGTCCACACAATACAGGTAACACTACTATCTCATGCTCCGTTCTTTCTTTTCTCGTGACAAGGACCGGTGTTGCTTCTTCCAATGGATCGATGGCCGAACGTAGCGACATTTAATTTCTACAACCGCCACGACGCCAAACCCGCTTCGCCAGAACTTCACCCGGAGAGGCCGCGGGATATGTACCTTTTCTAGATCGACGAGCTTAGGGGCCGGTGTGCAAAGGGCTAACCGACGGTGAGTTTCATGACATACTCATGTTAAACTCACAAAGTAGTAGTGCTAAACCGGCCTATCGCATTACAGGAGTTCAAAGGACACTTTCGAACATCAACAAGTCAAAGGAGGAACCTCCTCCGTGGCCACTGAAGCCCCGACGTTTGCGAACATGGCTGGAGGCGATGGTTGATACCGCCACGGTGATCTAGCGGATCGGAGATTCTACTAGGTGCTCCTTGCCCGAGGATGAATCGTATGGCTACTTCAAGCCGGTGGACTGAGACGATACTACCCACATCTCGTGCAACCCATGATGGATAACTGGGGGAGCAACCTCTCCGTGCCACTACTGCCCGTAAAAGCCGAGACGGGAGTACGCCTACGGTGTTATGCAACCACCAAAGCGGCATATCTGCATTGACCTGCAGGCACACTTCCGGCTGTCCAAGCATAAGCCCAACACACACCTCTCGCACCATATAGTGGAGGCGAGCGAAAACAGACAAGCGCTCCACATGTCTCCGCCAACGGCCAACAGCAAGAGGCGCAAGAGGGTTCCTCCTCTCAAGAAGAAGGAGGACAAGGGAAGCAAGGCACGAGGTCCGCACCACGCAACAAATCGACGGCGTTCAGCCGGACCACCCGGAACCCGTGGTATTAACATAGGGACGCAGGGAATCGGGATGACATGCCCATATGGGAGCGAATCACATAAACAACAACCAAAATTTAAGTCTTATACACCCGAGACGTCACGCAGATAGGCTACCCAATGGGCGACAGTTGGGAGCACTGCGGAACCCCATGGAGTTCTTTCATAGTAGGGATTGAGCGGTGTCCGAGGACAAATCGCAAAATTAACACGGGTCAGGTAATATGCAGAAAATGTCGGACATCATTCGGTTCGCACTGGATAGGCTGAACGATCATTTATTCCACCACGATTTAATGATTGCTTTCCTTATTAACCTCGTCCACCGTTGTAATGCCCATGTAATATAATATAATCTAATCTACTACTTATTTTATTATCTGAACTTTTGGTGTATGTGCCCTTATATATGTATTGTTTGAATTTTAAAAAATTCCTCATATATTAAAATCATTTGAAATTTTTATGGTAAAATCACTGATTTATCAGAACCTCCATAAAAAGTTTCAAAATTTTCCGACCTCGTAAAAGTTTTCGTGGTTTAAACGTGGCGACAGTGTCTTTTTCCGATTTTCGCAACAAAATGTCAAGCAACGTCCTGCCATCTCGCCCGTCTGAAAGTCGAGCTTCGCGCTTGCGAGGTCACCCTTGATTTTTTCCGTATTTTTTTGACCGTGTCGGCCCCGCTGGGCTACGAAACCCCTAAGTGGCCACGATTTACGTGGTTTAGTGGCCCATGAGTGCCTTTTCCGATTTTAGCAACAAAATGCGGGCAACGTCCGACCATCTCGCCTGCACTGAAAGTCGAGTTTCGCGTGGCGTAGGCCGCCCTTGATTTTTCCCCCGTATTTTTTTACCGTGTCCTACTTGTCACCTCGCGGGCTCGAAAACCCTAAGTGGCCACGATTTACGTGGTTTAGCCGGCGCGAGTGCCTTTTCCGATTTTCGCAACAAAATGCCGGGCAACGTCCCATCTCGCCCATTTCAGAAAGTCGAGTCAGGCTATGTAGGTCATCCTTGATTTTTCCCCATTTTTCGGCCGTATTCGCGGACCCTCACGAGGTCTACGAAAATAACTAAGTGAGATGTGTATTACTAACGAACTAAAACAATTTTTCCGGTTCATTACATGACAATAAGTTTTTTCTAATTCGTCCCGATTCAATACAACAATTCTACAAACAATTTACAACAAAAATTTCAAAAAAATTATCTCTGAAGATTGATGCGCCCAGCGGCTATGATCGGTGACATTTTTTTATTTTTTAGTTCTGCCACATGCTCATGAAGTTTGCCGTTAGAGGCGGGCCGCTGTCACCCGCATAAGGACGCGTATTACTCCGGGGCGACGGGAGGGTATTTTTGAAATTTTTTCCCACGGGCGACTAGTTCTGAAAAAACGATTAAAAATAAATATTAAATAAAAAAAATTCCATGATACATGGGATCTGAGGCCCAGAGTCCAGCTAAGTGGTGGTTATAGGTGGTCAAGGTCAACCTATGGACTTCTTCAGTGGCCCAAATAAGGGCCTCGGCTTTCATAGGATGGATGATAGCATCCAGAGGTCGGTCCTCATCTTCGCTCCTGACCCTCAGCTTATCCCAATGTTTCAAGAGGACATTGGTGAGGTAATGCAAGGACTGCTCATATAACTGCTTCACCGATCTGCCGAGTCCCAACCATGATGTGGATGGGATTAAGGAACCACGGTGAGCAGGAACTGGGATGTGCTTCATGTACTCCTGATACATTTCAGCCCTCCTGATCAATGCACCTGCAGGATCCCATTATAGTAAAAGTAGAAGTATGTAATTCTATGCAGATAGGAAAATATTCTTAAAACTGCAGGTGCTAATCCAATGCAGATTCCTAGTATCCATGTTTGGAGGGTGCAAAATACAGAGTAAGGCCTCGATCAGAGACACTGAGTTTGAGGACTGATACTGGACTGGTTAACTCCTGTTGCTGAGACTAGTTTTTGGCTGACCCCATTGGTACCAGGAAAGGCATGGCACTGAAGGTCAAGGCTAGCCTGCAACTCAATCCCCATCTTGGAGCACTCCAGTTTAATAAAAATCCAAGTTTCTTTCCCTAATTATGAATAATACGACATTACATGCTTAGTTGCAAGAAATGAATCGAGACTTAGCTAGAGTTATCATAAAGCACATTAATTTGCACAAATTCATCATAAACAAATCTAAAAGCACATTTCCTAAATCAGACGGTTTACCAGATATAGGTCCTGGCCGGCAAAACCAGTTACAGTGGCAACCAGAGACTGTGGAAGTCAGGCACTGTGAGTCTATTTAGTGTGTATCATGGTCTGCAAAAGCATACTTTTATCTCTGACAAAACCATGGCTTTTCCTCTTTTAATAATGGTAAATAAACCAGTCAACAACCAGCGGTTTCGAAACATAAACCTCAACTATCTAAATAATTCATGGACAGGATTAGCATACAGGGCAAACAGGTAATGTTCAACTTAGAGCTCATGGGCAACGTACACACAAAATTACCAATTTTAAATCCTAACAGCAAGTGAAACACGCAGAGAGTCGTGAGGTAGCCAATTAACGGAGCTCTCACCTTCTGCTGCCGCAGCCGCTTTAAACCAGTTGGGCAGCCCAAAGGCGTTGTCTCCTTTCCCCTTCTCGGCCTCATCGTCGGAATCCGAGCTCAGGGAATCGCCGGAAGAGACGTCCTGTGGCTCCTCCCACGGCGCCGCCCTCTTCATATCCAGCCCAAAACGAGGTCAAAGTCACTCCATCCGGAAAACCGTCTAGACACTAAAAAGAACAAAGGGGCTTGGGCCCTCACCTAGATCACAGCGACGGAAACGGCGCGAGAGGAAGAAGCAGCGGACGAGAGGCCGGAGGTCGCCGGCGACGAGATACTCGAGCGCTCCGCTTGGTCTCCCCACTTGGGCTTGGATGAGAGTATAGACAGAAAGGTTCTATTTTCAGGCCGGCCCTGTAGTTGAAGTGTTGGCCCGTAAAATAGCCATTAACCTTGTTACCCAGTCTGTAGTAAAAACTCGGCCCATTTATGGCACATTAGGCACAATCGATTACCCCCGTTCACTTCACTGAGCAAGATCATGCCATGTTCAAAGCGCATCAAACATTGTTCAGTGTTCACAAGTACTCCCAAGTACTCAGTAGGGGGGAAATCATTTATTGATCAAATTTATTTGGACAATGTCTCACGAAATTCACACCAGATGGATGGGATGCAATATCACTATATGAAAAAAACGAAAGATGTAATCTTTTATTTGTTCCCATGCTGCTGTAACAAGCATATTAACTTTCCAACATCAGATTTTGGGAATGCCGGCCAGAGCCTCCTCCAGCTTGTCATCGGAGTGGGAGAGATCAACCATGTCGCCTCTCAGGTACCTCTCGTACGCGGCAAGGTCGAAATGGCCGTGGCCGCACATCGCCATCAGGATGACCTTTTCCTCCCCGGTCCTCTTGCACTCCAGCGCTTCCCTGATCACCGCTGCGATCGCGTGCGTCGGCTCCGGCGCCGGAATGATGCCCTCCGTCCGCGCGAATTGTAAGGCAGCTGCAATTCAGCCAAAAATTTCAGACTGCCATATTGAAGTAGGTAATTTGCCCTCAAAATTCAGATAGATGATCAAGAGACAAGAAATCAACTGCAAAATTCAGATATGCTGTTTCATTTCCTACAGAAAAATTGCTCACCGATTAGAACAAATCAATAAAGTGAGTAGTACCTTGAAAGCATTCAGTTTGCTGTATGGCAAGAGCTTCCATGAACCCCAGCTCATACACATGGGAGATCAGAGGTGCCATTCCATGGTAGCGAAGCCCGCCTGCAAAATGACTAGCATTAGGAAACAAGAAGGTGCAAATCAAAACAAGAAGTATTCAAATCCTGCAATGATCAGCACCTGCATGGATCGGGTCCGGGACAAAGGAGTGCCCGAGGGTGTGCATCTTCATCAGCGGCGTCAGCCCGGCGGTGTCGCCAAAGTCGTAGGTGTAGACGCCCTTGGTGAGCGTCGGGCACGCCGCGGGCTCCACAGCCTTGAACGCCGGGTTAATCCTGCCCTGCAGCTTCTCGCGCAAGAACGGGAACACGAGCCCGCCGAAGTTGGACCCGCCGCCGGTGCAGCCGATGATGACGTCCGGGGTGTCGCCGATGGCCGCCAGCTGCTCCAGGCACTCCTCGCCGATGACGGTCTGGTGCAGCAGGACGTGGTTCAGCACGCTGCCGAGGCAGTACTTGGTGTCGGCGTTGGTGGCTGCGACCTCCACCGCCTCGGAGATGGCCATCCCGAGGCTGCCCGGACTGGAAGGGTCGGCCTCCAGGATCTTCCTGCCAGACTCCGTCACAGCGGACGGCGACGGGTGCACCTTGGCGCCCCAGGTCTCCATCATCAGCCTCCTGTACGGCTTCTGATCATATGACGCGCGCACTTGCCACACCTGTATGTACCATCAGAAATTTAGAAAATCAAATGCTCATACTAGAAATCAAGAACGCCGAGCTCCAATCCTGAAACAAAATCTATGATCAAATTTGCACTCTTTACCTCACAGTTGAGGCCAAAGAGGCTGCTTGCGAAGGACAACGCGCTGCCCCATTGGCCGGCGCCGGTTTCAGTGACCACGCTCTTGACCCCAGCCGTGGCATTGTACCACGCTTGAGGCACGGCGGTGTTCGGCTTGTGCGACCCTGCCGGACTAGTCCCTTCATACTTGTAGTAGATCTTCGCCGGCGTGCCGAGCAGCTTCTCCAACCTCCTGGCCCTGTTGTCTCAACATTGCAAGAACTTACTCCACACTCTTCTGAATTCCGATGCGACGGCAGCAACAGCCATTGATCACTCAAGATACAGAAACACACGGTTTACCTGATCAATGGAGTCGGGCGCCAGAGCTTGTAAACGTCGATGACCTCGTCGGGTATATCGATGAACCGCTCTTCGGTCAACTCTTGCCTGATCAGCTCGTCAGGGAACAGAGGGGACAGGTCACCGGGGTTCAGTGCCTGGTGCGTCTGCGGGTGCAATGGCGGCGGCGGCTTCACTGGAAGGTCAGCGACAAGGTTGTACCATTGCTTCGGGATGCTCACGTTGGCGCCTGAATTCGAGCTAGCCCTAGTGGTAATGAAGCCTCTTCTCCCACTGACAGCAACTCTGTGCTTTGGTGTGCAAGGGAGTGAAGCTTTCTCTAGTCCTGCTGCAATGTAGGTAGCTGTGTCCATCAGCTTGGTGTTTGCAGCGTCAGGATTAAGAAATGAGAATGGACAAAAATCATTGGGGACTAGTTGTTACTCCATTGCTACCAAGTCTAGATTAGCCATTTTCAACTATCCCGATTCTGAAGTTCTGAATTGTTGCAAATAATGCACGAAAAATAGGAACAAAATTAAATAATATTAAAAAGATTGCATAAAATCAAATCTGAGATACAGGTAGACCAATTAAACTTAGCTATCTACAACCCAACCAGCTTGGACCAAAATGATGTCCAGCCCTGACTGTTAACAAAAGATTCTTTTTTTATCTATCCAACTCCGCGATTAGCCCCTAATTGATGCGTTCTGCAGTTTGGTCTAAGATTTCCAGTCCTGCCAAAGAATTACCTCACACTATCACACACGCTGCAGAAAATGGGGAACATTAGTAAACTTCGATACTCTCTGTTCACCACCGAGGCAACAACTAACAATTTGGACAAGTACATATCCTAGAGAAACAAAAATCAGAGCTGGTCAACTGGGCTATGCTATTTTTCAGGGGTTGGGACTGGCTAACAAAACAGCACAACTGGAATAACATAACAAACTCCTTGAGATCCAAGTACACAGAAAATAAAGCTAAAGAAATGTTTAAGGGCCCTGACTCCTCATGCTGTCTCTACATAACCAATCCAATCCAAGCACAGATGAACAGGTAAGAACCAATCTAACTTTCTGAAACTAGTAGTACAGAGTACAGAGTACAGACCAATCTAAAGAACCAAGAACACCTACAACAAGACGTCGCCAAATCAATCGGGAGACAAGAACGAATCAGCGAGAGACTGAATGGAGGATTCAGGGCTGTGCGCACCTTGGAGCAGGGGAGGGCGGAGAGAGGTGGAGTTGGCCATTATGTTGCGCCTTTCTTCGATTGCCCTTCGAGTAGTCAACACAGTACTACAAGTCTACAAGGGTGAGGCGGCTACTGTGAAGGTTGTTGTCAGCTGTGATTCCCCCGTGAAACGGATGCAACCATTTATTATGTGTGGTTTGGTTGCTTGTGGGCAGGGTTAACAAAACCGTACTGCGAAAACTGGTTCGGTTTTCGTGGTACGATTTCTACAAAATCTGCTCGAAAAATCGCTTAAAAACCGTAAAAAACCGAAGAGTTAAAAAATAAAAATTTTTGAAAAAAAACTGAAAAAAATTCGAAAACTGCGATTTTTCGCGAAAAACCGCTCAGTTTTCACGAAAAACCAACCCGATCAATTGAATGTTCTTCAAAAACGGTTTTTGAGCGGTTTTTAAGAAAACCTCTCACATAAATTTTTTCAAAAATTTAATTTTTTTAATTAGAACGGTTTACCGAACGATTTTTAATTTCGAACCGAAGCAGTAAAATCGAAAACCGCGGTTTTCGAGCGGTTTTCGGCGGTTTTGTAAACCATGCTCGTAGGACTTGTCCAACTTCTCTTTGCGCACCCAATGTCTGAATATGTGAATATGGGCACCATGATTCTAAATACGTGAATTCAAGCTAAATTTAGGTATATTTTTTGAAACTTTCAGTTTTAAGGTATATATCCATCTATAATAATTCAAATGAAACTTATACCTTAGAAAAAATATACTCAAATTCAAATATTTAAACGAATTTAGATCACATGCTTTGCTGATTTATATATAAAATCAGCATATACCTACAATCAAATTATCACAAAAAAAGGAAACTCTAGCTTGAATTTTAGTTTAAACTAGTTGGTAAACTAGTTAAACTCAACATACTAAAAGTTTCAAAAAATTTCGCATAGAAATATATAGGGAAAGTATCCGTTTTGGATCATGGTGCCCAGGCACTATGGTGTCCCAATTAATTGTAATATATATATATAGGGTAACATATCCAGTGAAAATCATTTTTACCATGAAAACTCTATAAAACTCACGTGTACAAATTTTAAGAAATTCTCAAAAATAATACCAAAATATCCGGTGAAAACCAACGTTTTTCTCGTTGCAAGTCCAAGGAGAAGTTTCCCAAGCGACAAGGCGACGTCGCAGCGAATCCGCGCACCGTTTGGCCCATAAAAGTCCATCAATCACCTCGACCATGTCCTCACCGGAAGCAAATCCTCTGCCTTACTCCCCTCTGCAGTAAGGCAGAGGATCTCTGACCGTTCTCACCCCGCTGAGCCAACAACGGCGCGTCGACGCGACGGCACAGAGGGCACGAAATAGACGTATTTTGCGACGGATTCCACAGCTAACACGCAGCCGTTTGTTTGTTACTTTGTTTTCTCGATTAGCCAGTGTGGTCAATCGTTAGTGCATCTTGAGAAAGTAACGTTAGGTGGATTAGGTAGCAGCAGAATGGAACAGCAGTCATACTAATTTTTAAGCTACGTGGATTAGGTAGCAGCAGAATGGATCAGTGGTCACTCGATATGATGTCATGGTGTACATGGTCCAAACGGTGGGGCCCACAGATGGGCCTGAAAGGCTAAGGAGAGCCCAAAGGGTAAACCATCGTTGTTTGATTAGGCCCATAGGCCCAGGATTTCGGCCCAGTGGATAGCATTTCTTGTAAGATGACGTGCGTGGTCCCATGTACATCTTGGATAGCGTTTCTTTGCTCATTTGCTGTTAAGTTCAAAAAGAAAAAAAACTTTGCTCATTTGCTGTCAATTCTCTCTTCCTTTTCCAACTAGGCACGTGAACTTTTCGTATAATCTTCTTACGTATTAATATTGTGCTCAGTGGTTTTTTCAGGCAGTGAGTGAAAAATGGTGCTAGTCGATCTTGTACGCAACACCCGAGGGAAAAGAGAGAATTTATCGATTAAGCTTGGTAGCATTACAATGGTTAAGCACCAAGTGCTCGAAGAAGGAACACCCTCTTAAGTAACCAAACTGATGTACGAATCTTTCTAGCATGCGCGCTAATTCATGAGCTACCCTATTTTCGTCTCTCTCTACCTTGATGAATTTGGCTTCGCCCAACAACCTCCTCGAGGACCTTAGCTAAGCAGCACACTGGGATCTGTCCGCCGGCGCCGACACGAGGCCGGCAAGGCACGCCGCCTAGTCTGATAGAAGACGTAATCCTTGGCAACAGGCGGCGTATTCCACCTCCTCCGCAGAATGCAACACTCGCCAGGAGGACAAGAAGAACTTCGCCGCCCCGTAGGATCACGAATCACCGCCCCGGCGCAGGCAACTGCAGAATTTTCAATAAAGCTTCAGTGAACGTTTAGTTTTTATCCACCCTTCGTCGGGAGGCTTCCATCTCGCCTTGGCGCCGACCGCAGAGCAATCTGGTGTGCCTCACGTTCTCCTGCTTGCCTTACTTCAACTAACCCAGATCGAACACGTTTGCCCTTCAGATCAGCGTACTCCGGTCGTCGGATATGCAACGGGGAATTATGCATGACTTCAAGAACTCTGACCGACCGCTCGGCAGAGAAAATTTCCCCATCGTGAGTCATGTTATTCCTGTCATCCCAATTTTTCCACAGAACTATAAGCACCGGGATACGATCCTCTTTTCACAGCTTTTCCAGGAGAAACAAAAAGAAAACAGTCCGGTCATTCGGCTTCGGTTCGACAGAAACTCCGGATGAGTGCAGTGCCTGCGCATGCCATCAGAAGAGACGCGCATGAGGGCACTATAAATTACTGGATGATTACTGTCCTCCGGTGCTGCACCACAAATGCCAATAAGAAGTACTCAACACCTGCGTTAAATCAATGCTCATGGAGTTGGATCAGATGTCCGGTATGGATACCAGATCGTACTAAAGCCCTGTCGGCGTCAGCAATCCTTTCAGGAAATAGCATTATTGAACTACAATAGTATTGTCCAATTTGAGTTACTGAACTACAATAGTATTGTCAATGCACCAGTTTATCTAGAGAACAGATAACTTGTTTACTTGTTTGTCCATTACTCCATTTACACTAACAAGCAGCAGAATGAGCGAGGAGTTGTATCAACATCTTAGAAAAAAAAATTAAACATGAACTAGAACAATCTTTGTTTAATATCCAATTCAATCGGTAAATAAAAAGAGCTTACCTTTATAATTACAGATTCTAAAATCTGAAGTTCTGAACTGAAGACTCAATCACTAATCTGAAGTTCTGAACTGAAGTAGTTTATACACAATATGCCACTGCCACTGCCAGAGACACCGATTGCAGGCGCACCTGGAGATGGCCGGAGAAGTGCGGCTGCTTGGAGAAGTGCGGGCGTGCGGCTGCCTGGCAGAGCGCCAGACCTTGCGGGCAGAGCGCCAGAGCCTGGACGGCTGGAGACGCGGGAATTTATTTCTCCTGCGATGAAATTTACTTAAAAATTTATTTTGAAACTAGAGTGGGGGATGATTTTTTTTTTGAACTGGATCAATCCAGATTCCAGACCATATCATCGGACTTCATCCATGGTTGTTGGCTTGTTGCCGCCCTAACCCTGACTTGGCATGCAGAATAAATCCATAGCCTTTGCAGAAAGAAAAGATGAAAGACCACCAAGTGTACAAAGTTCAAACTCTATACTCGATAGGAATATCTTAGGCTCTGTATCATCTCATAATGCAGAGTCCGAGAGATATAATCTTCTATTATCTAAATAAAATCTTAGGCCCTATATCATCGCCTTGGCTTAAACATTATACCCATCGATCAGTATAAGCAAAGGAAATGTCAAGAGTGAACATGGCGATGTTTAAATAATTGAAAAGGAAAGAATCTTTTAGGGCATGCAATTAAGTTAGAAGCGAACCTCCTCAGGTAATTGGAAACTGGAAAAAGTTCAGTGCCAAAACTAAACTCTCTTTTGTCCCGTGTGTTGCCCTATGCTTTAACAACAAAATGTAGGTGTTGCTTTATTCGTAATATAAAGGCTATTTTGCATTGCACATGCTCTCTCTCTCTCTCTCTGGTTTGATAAGGAAGAATGTACAGTACTCCTAGGTTAGCTAGTGTTCGCCGCGTCATCATTTTGCTCTCACCGGCTGTAATCTTGGTCGAAAACGACTGCTTCTCTGCATCCGAATTATACGTTTGGATACGGAGTATATTAGTAGAATAGAAATTTTACAGTGTATTATACTAATAATACACGATAAGTAGTAGAAATTAGATCTAATCATTAATTTGTTAATAGTATTTCTACTACATACTCTACTACTACCGAAGAAGTATAAATAAATACTAACTATCCGATCTATTAGATTAAAAAGAATAAATGATATATTAAATTTAGCTTATGTAAAAAGAGCTCTATTCCAAAGCGATACATGCGATGAGACGGGCGGAGTTGAAAAGTCACGAGGTGAGAGCTCAAATAATGTGGCTAGCTATGTATAGTCACTTTATTGCAAGGACATGCTGCCCCCTTACTAGCTAGACTGCTTACGCAGCAGATGATATAATTGACATATCATGCCCTCCTTCAATTCAATCAGGTGCTTTGCTGGTTACCGGCTCTGAATATAGGCTTGGTTGTTAAGGACACGGCGATGCAAAACTAGGGCAGCGCCATCCTTACCTCAACGCCGGATAACACAGTGGTGGTTATATCTAAAAACAGAGAGAAAACCCTGTTGTCAACCAATGACGCACCCGATTCGAGGAGGGTTTTATTAGGATTTGATCAAAATTTGACCAAAATTCTAACCAAACCTAAGAAGTTCTAGTTTCAAATCGTATTTCATTGGAATGTTTTAGGATATAATTTAAATTTAAACTAAATTCTAAAATCTCTTAAGGAATTGCCACTATCTAAATGGGGCCTAAAAGTTCTCTTTTTATATAATGAAAAAATATAATAACCTTTCGGTCTCTGCACCATGAGATACACAAAACTTACGTGAGAAGGTAGCTTTTGGAAAAAGTTAAGCCCTCAGACCATCTGATGGGAATTTGCTCCATTGTTGGTCATACATCTTGTCGGATACTCATGTCTATTTTTATAAGGTGTCTATTATTTCGAGATTCTAAGTTTGTAGGCTTTGATCAACAATTAGTCTAACAATATATAGATTATATGACAAAAGTGACACCGTTAGATTCGTATTTAAAAGCGCTTTTCTTATATATGGTTTTGATTTTGTAGATACGAACAAAATATTATAAAAGAAATTAACACTCATGCTTTAACTTTGAAGAACGCACCAAGTCAAATCGTACCTCTAAAAATCACGGCGGAGTACGTGTTAGGGGGTGTTTGGGACAGCTCCAGCTCCACTAAAACTTGTAGAGTAGGTGGAGCAGGGTATCTCTAACTCTAGAAATTTATGGAGCTGGAGCTGTGGGAACATTAAGGGGGTGTTTGGGACAGCTCCAGCTCCACCAAAATCTGTGGAGTTGATGGAGCAGGGTATTTGTAGCTCCAGAAATTTGTGGAGTTGGAGTTGTGGGTACATTAAGAGTGTTTAGGTAGATCATCTTGTTTACATTTTAGACTAAAAATATAAACTTAATTCACTTTATTTTAGCCTATAAGTTTCAGCTCTGAGCTGAAGCTGGGATCTGGAGCTCTCCCAAACAGGGCCTAAGAGTGTTTAGGTAAATCATCTTGTTTATATTTTAGACTAAAAATATAAACTTAATTCATTTTATTTTAGCCTATAAGTTTCAGCTCTGAGCTGGAGTTGAGATCTGGAGCTCTCCCAAACAAGGCCTTAGGTACACCGACATGGGAAAGGTTGAAGGGAATCCATAACCTAACTTAAAATTGATTGAAGTTGGCTAATCAGCTCTTATGACTTGTGAGTACTAAAGTAGATTTGAGCGCAAAAACCGACCGGGTTCGGGCTGGGCGGGTGTTTGGTCCGGTTGATCTTAGATCAGTTGGGCTCGGCCAATAGGGCAAGTGGGCTCCATTTCAATGTCCATCTCGGTCCTAAACCAGGGTTCGCCATACCAAAATTGCTCAGGTTTACATTTTAGTTGATTTTTCTTTTTCCGTTTGAAATATTCTCGTCGCATTTCATACCATTTACCTGAAATGATTATGTAAAGAAAACCACCAAATTAAGTAAAACTGATTCATAACTCGGACTAATGCATCCTAAAAATCTTAAAATCTGTTCCCTAAGTTGGATGTGGATGATAAAGCCGGTGTCAAATTAAGTTGTCAACTGGTAAAATTTGTTACTAGCTAGCTACCACTATCCGGCAGGGGCAGAGCTAGGGATGATGCCTGATATGCACTGCACATTCAAAAAATTCCAAAACCCACAGAGAGTATGTAGATATTTTGGTCAAATTGTTTCTCTCATTAAACCTTGGTGAGGATCATTATACCAAACTTTTGATTTATGTGAAGTGTGCTTCTCTATTAAAATTTGTCCGGCTCTGCCACTAATATCCGGCCCATTCATGCTTGTTCCCAGTATTATTCTACTTCCTTTTGATGCTCTAGCTTTTCATAGACTTGCTCCCAGTATTATTCTACTTCCTTTTGATGCTCTAGCTTATCTTTGGACAGGATCCTATCTCTTTTGGTAAAAATAAAAAGGGGATGAAGATGGTGTGATTTAACTAGTAGGATTGAAATAGCCAAACAATTAAAGACTACTTTACCACGTAGAAATCTTACCCGGAGAGACATACCTCCTCTCCTTGAATTGTCTCTGTCATTTTTCTTGGAAGAGAGATCTTTTCCTAACGACAGCTGGGATATCAACAGACACACAATTGGTGCAACTTTACTTGCTGCAAGAAGAACTAGATGCGCCTGCGCGGCGCCACGCCGCGCTATGCAGATGCTTGTCGCCACGCAAAGACGATTTTCTCATCGAAGAAAATAACTACAGGGGAAAAAATCAAAGAAGTTTGGAGGGATTTTTCATAAAAAAAATTGTGTCTTAATGAATCTCGTGAGGTACTTCGTCTAAAAAAACGAGTTGGTTATAGAACCCTCGAGGATCCTAATGGGAAGAACAATCCATCGGAAAAGAAAACAAATTATAGAAGCTTTGTGGATCTTATTCTTACGGGAAAAAATTTGCACATAGACGTAAAAAAATAATATATGCTAAATGGGGGAAAGCTTATGCATGACGCCGTGCGAAGACGATTTCTCATCGAAGAAAAGAACTTTAGGGGAAAAACATACCAAAGAAGCTTGAAGGGACATTTTGCAAAAAAAAAAACATGTGTAGAAGAATTTCGTGAGGTACTTCGTCAAAAAAATTGAGTTGGTTCTAGAACTCTCGAGGATCCCAGTGGGAAAAAAATAATCTACGGAAAAGGGAACAAATTTGAAAAGTTTTCTTCATCTTGTCGCTAAAAAATTGCACGTAGACATAAGAAAGTAATATGTACTAAAAGGGGGAAAAGCTCGTAAGTTCTAGGGGCCTTATCAGAAGAAAAAACGCACCTATATGTAATTAAAAACAAATTCTAGAAGTTTTTAGGGGAAAAAACTTGTAAGCTATAGGGGTCTTATCAGAGAAAAAAATGCACCTATATGTAATCAGAAACAAATTCTAGAAGTTTTTTGGGCCGCATGACTAAAAAAGAAAAATCGTTTTTATTGGGAGACTTGGATATTTGCCAGTGGCATTTTTTGTACATGCCATCGAATTTCTAAATTGAGGAGCGGCAAATATCCAATTATTCCTTTTTTTTGGGGGCTGCATTACATTTTCAACGTACTAGAAAGTATTACTCAAAGCTAAGATCGGAAGAAAAACAAAAAATGTTGGGAGCCAGACAAGCGATAATTACCAGCCCAAACAACACCACATAGTGGCATTTTTTTGTACATACCATCGAATTTCTAAATTGAGGAGTGGCAAATATCCAATTATTCCTTTTTTTTGGGCTGCATTACATTTTCAACGTACTGGAAAGTATTACTCAAAGCTAAGATCGGAAGAAAAACAAAAAATGTTGGGAGCCAGACAAGCGATAATTATCAGCCCAAACAACACCACATAATTTTTCTTAACCATAAATCAACACTTCTTTAATCAAATTTCTCAAACCTTTTTCAGCTAATTTAATCAAACTGAAGGATTCATCAAATGTGTTTCCTACTAGGTGCGTTAAGCTGCTGACCTTTGTACTACTACACGCTAGGAGACTGATTGAGACAAAGAAAACTTGACTATGTTTTCTCGCGTGTAAAAAAAACAAGAGAAGCGCATGCTTGCATGTGCTTGCCAGCACGCGTCGAGAAACACTGCGCGGGAAAAAAACGAGCGCGGGAAAAGCGCGCGCCCGTCCATGCCAAGCGTCGTGAGATGGGGAAACAACCTCCACAAATATTCGCCACAGTGACTTGCGCGGGGCGGTCTATTTAATATATAAGCTTGACTAGCGGATTAACCATAGGCGACATGGCCTCTCTGCATGCGAGCCGTACATACATGCGAGCATTTTTCTGTTCAGACGCGCGGCGCGGCGCCCGGACGTAAGACCACGTCATCCAAACGATGACGCGGCGCGCTAAGAAACGTGAAAAGCTTCCAAGTTTAATATAGGGATGATACACAGATAAAAGCAATCAAGCTAGACATAATTATATCCACTATATATATTATTGAAAATCAATCACAAAAAACAATACGTGAGACGCAGAATTTTTACGTGGAAAACCCTTGCGGGAAAAAACCACGGACGCCAATCGACGATCTCACTATTTAGGAATTGAGTACAAGTTTTAGGGTTTACAAATTAGGCACACCCTTAACGCTGCATACAAGAGGTATTTATAGATGAAAAAAGCGACTCGAGTCTAAACGGGCTATACCGAACATACGAGCCAAAGGCATCCCTAAAACCCAAAGAGAAATTCGGATCAATACCAAACAAACTACACCTTGAGACGAATTCCCTCTTGTAGCAAAAGAATCATCACTGAACTCCCTTCAATAATAAATATCACCGGCGTCAAAGTCTCTAGGACTCAAACTGTAACTCCAACTAAGCTTGAGCATAGCTCAAACTTAGTGGTAGGAATTGACTTTGTCATCATGTCAGTGGGATTATCATAAGTACTTATTTTGGATATTTTGATGTCACCTTGAGCAATAACATCTCGAATGTAATGATACCTCACATCAACGTGCTTTGTTTTTTTATGATACATCTGATCCTTTGTGAAGCAAATAGCAATTTAGCAATCATAAAATAAGATAACACAAGAAATAACCCCACTGAGCTCATATTACAAACCTCTCAACCAAGTAACTTCTTTACATACTTCAGAAATAGCCATATATTCAGATTCAGTAGTTGAAAGTGCAACAGTAGCCTGCAAGCTTGCTTTCCAACTGACAGCACAACCACCAATAGTGAAAACATAACCTGTGAGAGATCTCCTCTTATCTAAATCACCAGCATAGTCAGAATCAACATAACCAACAAATCCATCTCCAGATTTTCCAAACTGCAAACAAGCATTAGAAGTACCACGCAAATATCTGAAGATCCACTGAATAGCTTTCCAATACTCTTTGCCAGGATTAGCCATGCAGATACTGACAAACTTAGTGCATGAGATAAATCAGGACGAGAACAAACCATAGCATACATAAGAGAACCAACTGCACTAGAATATGAGACTCTAGACATTTATTCACTATCATCATCTGACTCTAGACATAAAGCTGAAGACAATCTGAAATGTGCAGTTAAAGGAGTACTCACTGGTTTTGCATCATGCATATTAAAGCGATGAAGGATCTTCTCAATATAACCTTACTGACTAAGGTATAATTTACTAGATTTTCTGACTCTAATAATTTTCATGCCAAGGATTTTTTTTGCTGCACCTAAGTCCTTCATCTCAAATTCTTTACTCAATTGTGCCTTCAGTTTAGCTATTTCTGATTTATCTTTTGCAGCAATCAATATATCATCAACATAAAGAAGCAAATATATAGCTGAATCGTTAACAATCTTCAAGTAAACACAGCTATCATAATTAGACCGCTTAAAACCATGAGAATGCATGAATGAGTCAAATTTCTTGTACCATTGTCTAGGAGATTATTTCAAGCCATAAAGTGATTTCTTTAATATACAAACAAGGTGTTCTTTTCCAGGAATAACAAATCCTTTAGGTTGATCTATATAAATATCTTCCTCTAACTCTCTATGTAAGAACGCAGTTTTAACATCTAATAGCTTAAGTTCATAGTCATGCATGGCAACAATACTGAGTAGAGTGTGAATAGAACTATATTTCACAACAGGGGAAAACACATCATTGAAATCAATACCTGGAATTTGGCTATAGCTTTTAGCAACCAACCTTACTTTATACCTTGTTGGATCAGTAGAAAAAATACCTTCTTTTATTTTGAAAATTCATTTACAACGGACAATCTTCTTATTTTTTAGCAATTTTATTAAATCCCAAGTACCATTCTTTTCAAGTGACTCCATCTCATCTTGCATAGCGGTCATCCAATTTTTGCAATCAGCAGAAATAATAGCCTCAACATAATTAGAAAGTTCTGCATTATTTTCAATTTCTTCTGCAACACTTAAAGCATAAGAAGCAATATCACATTCTTCAATAAACCTTTTAGGTGGATTAATATACTTCCTAGGTCTATCAGTAGCAATAGAATATTGTGGAGGCTGTACAACTGGAGAAGAATACTCAGCAATATGTGAATCATCAATAATAGATGTATCCTGAACAGCAGTACTATTATCTTTTGGTGTATAATCTGAGTCAATAATGTGCTCCACCTGCACACTAGTTTTTTGTTGTTTCTCAACAGAAACATTTGTATTCAATTTATCATTTAACATAACAGATTCATTAAAGATAATATTCCTACTGATAACAACCTTTTGTGTTTGAGTATTCCACAATTTATAGCCTTTAACACCAGATTTATAACTAAGAAAGATGCACTTAATAGCTCTAGGCTCCAATTTACCATTATCAACGTCAGCATAAGCAGTGCAATAAAAAACTCTCAATTGTGAATAATTAGCTGAAGATCCAGACCATACCTTAATTGGAGTTTTTTATCAATAGCAATGGATCGATTAATAAGATAGCAAGCAGTGGAAGCAGCCTCAGCCCAAAAACGCCTATGCAAACTAGCATTAGACAACATACACCGGGCCTTTGAGATGATAGTTCTGTTCATACGCTCAGCTACACTGTTTGTTGTGGAGTATAAGGAACAGTGTAGTGTCTCACAATATCTTCAGACTTGCAATATGAATTAAATTCATCAGAACAAAATTCCATTCCATTATCAGTGCGAAGTTTCTTTACCTTCTTTTCAGTTTGCCTTTCAACCATAACCTTCCACTCTTTAAATGCTGAAAATGCTTCTGATTTATGCTTCAAGAAATAAGGCTAAACTTTTCTAGAATAATCATCAATAATTGTTAACATGTAACGAGCACCTCCAAAAGAAATTTTATGAGATGGCCCCCGTAAATCAGAATGCACATAATCAAGAATACCTTCTGTAGTATGAACAGAAGTGTTAAATTTCACCATTCTATGCTTACCAAATATGCAATGCTCACAGAAATCCAATTTTCCACCGTTGTATCTATCAAGAAGTCCTCTTTTACTCAATACTGCCAAACCTTGTTCACTCATATGTCCAAGACGCTTGTACCAAAGATTAGTAATATCAGGTAATGAGTGTGAAGAAACAAAAGAATCACCTGTAATTGTAGTGCCTTGTAAACGATATAAATTGGCAGATTTCAAATCTCCTTTCATAACAATAAGAGAACCTTTTGATACCTTTAAAATTCCATTACCACTAGAATACATAAATCCTTTAGAGTAAAGAGTACTCAAAGAAATGAGATTCCTTATCATATCTGGAACGTGCTTCACATCTGTCAAAATTCTGATAATGCCATCATGCATCTTGATTTGAACTGATCCAATGCCAACAATAGGACGTGGCAAATCATCATCCATCCTAACAGAACCAGCATCTTTAACAAACTCATAAGTGATGAACCAATTTCTATTAATACATATATGCAAAGAAGTAGCTGACTCAATAATCCATTCATCACCACTACTCGCACATCCAGCAAAAGCAACAAGGATCTCACCATCAGAACTACTATCAGCAGAAGCTACAGAAGTTTTACCTTCCTCATCAGTTTTACCTTTTTGTTTGTAGGAGCCGTTGTTTTTTTCTTTGTTCTTTACCTTGTAACATTCAGATATGTTATAATTATTTTTCTTGCAATACCTACAAAATTTTTCTTTACCTCTTGACTTAGAACGACCCCTGTAACTGCTTGAACTTCTGCCTCTATATCCATTATTTGTTTTCTTTTTCTTTGTCTGTCCACGAACAGACAAAGCTTCACCATGCGAACTGGAATTTTCAGAAGATACAATTAATTTCATCTTTTCTTTTATATGTAAGGCCTCATAAACTTCAGCAACAATTAATGTGTTACGGCTATATAAAATAGTATCTCTAAAATTTGAAAATGATGGAGGCATGGAACACAAGAATAAGGCCTAAATCCTCATCATCAAATTTTACCTCCATAGATTCAAGATTAGACACAATCTCCTCAAAAGCCGATAGGTGATTCAATATAGAACCACTCTCTTACAATTTGTGCGAAAATAATTTCATCTTCACATGCATTTTGCTAGTAAGATCCTTTGACATGCAAATCAATTCCAACTTTAACCATAAAGCAGCTGCAGATTTCTCCTGCAAAACCTCTTGCAAAATATTATTTGATAAATGAAGATGAATTTGAGATAAAGTCTTACGGTCCTTCTTTTTTTCTTCATCAGTCAAGGTCTTTTGATCTTTATTCCCGAATTTATTAAGCACATCATCCAAATCATTATGCGCAAGAATAGCTCTCATTTTGACTTGCCATAAAGAAAACCTGATATTACAGTTTAGCAGTGGAATGTCATACTTCAATGAGGCCATAATGCAAATAAATATTTTTAAGCATACGAACAGAAAAAATGTGGCAGAAAACAAGCTTTCTGCAAAAAATCCTGGTACGCGAGCTGGGTGCACTTAGCAGAAAAATACCAGACACTGTGTCTCCTCTTAGGTGCGCTTAGCAAATTTAAACGGAACCGAGAACTATCAAAAACCAATTTTAAGATCTGGAGTAGATCCGATCGGCTGCTTGGCTCTCTCCTGAAGCTTCAGTACGTGAGGCAAAAAAAAGAGTAATGTCAAGCAAACTAGCCGAGTACCCGTACGTTGCAACGGAATAACAACCGCTCATACAGACGAATTAAAACAGTAGAAAAACAATACTTGGCAGAAATCTAAAAGAATAAATTGTGATAATAAGAAAAGTTTTAAGGTGCAATTTGCAAATTTTCATATGCAAAAGCTTTTATACTTCGAACTATAAGTTACAAACAAATAAAGCAACAAAACAATAATTTCTAGTAATTATATAAAGTCTACAAGAGTAAATCATAATAATTAGAAAGATTTTAAGGTGCTTTCTGCAAATTTTCACATGACAGAAGGCCTCATTTTTGAAACTACGTTATAGGGTTTAAGTTGCAATTTTCCTATGGAGAAAACCTAAATTCAATAGATAGTCATGTGCTCGTGCGTTGCAACGGAAACTCAATTTGCGATAAAAAGTTTATTTACAAAGAGCACTAATAGTGGCAAAGGTGGGTAATTAAAGAGCAGTGGCAAAGGTGGGTAATTTTGATGAAGTAGCAGTGGCAAAGATGGGTAATTTTAATGAAGTGACGTGGGAAGAAACTCTCACTTTATATAGTAGAGATTCACGGGCAACACTTCTACTCGGCACTCGGCAGACTGTTTTGTCTTGCTTTGTGCTTCTTCACGAGTCGGCAGCGCTTCTAGTCGGCAAAGATGGCCGGCTCCAGGAGATCGCGCGAAGGCCGACGAAGCAGCGTGGACGCCGAAGGAAGCAGAGGCCGACTGGCCGAGGCGATGGGAGTCGAGGCGACCCGAGGCGCGATCGAGGATGGCGCGCGAGCACCAGATGGTGTGGGGCGAGACTGACCGTGACAGCGGGCAAAGCGGCGGGCAGAGAACGATGCGGTGGAGACAATTTGGAGGGTCTCGGTGGCGTCGGCGATCAAGATCGGCGGCCGGCGTGAGTCGGCCGTGATGCAATGATGCGCCGAAGAAGATGAGGCGACGCAGGTTGAAGACGATCTGGCGGCAGAACACCAGGGAGCGGCCGTGGGACGATGATGATGGGTCGGCCGGTAGGGCTTGGAAAAAAACTCTAGAGCTTGAATCAAAATTTCTTCCATTACAGTATTTGATAGGTTCAAAATTGAAATAAGGCAATTTCGAGCGAAAAAAATTAATGAGATTCAACTAGATAATGGCTCGTTAGTTTAAATTTGATGTAACCACTTAAATGATACATAAAATGATTTTACATCAAACTATGCTAATTTCGAAAGAAACTCGATAATAACTCGTTAAGCTCGATATCTAGCCCTATCGGCCGACGGCGTGACGGGAGGCGGCGTGTCGGGTGGCGGCGGCGCGTCGGTGACGATCGAGGAGGCTAGCCGGATCTGATCCGATCGAGATGAATATGAACGGCGGCAGTGATGAAGATGAACAGAAGCCCGATCCGATCTGATGATTTTTCCCTCTCGTGATTGATCTGTTGCTCTGATACCATTTATTGAAAATCAATCACAAAAAACAATATGCGAGATGTAGAATTTTTACGTGGAAAATCCTTATGGGAAAAAACCACATGCATCAATCGGCGATCTCACTATTTGGAGAATTAAGTAAAAGCTTTAGGGTTTACAAATAAGGCACACCCTTGATGCTGTATATAAGAGGTATTTATAGATGAAAGAAACGACTTGCAGTCTAACGGGCTATACCGAAGACGTCTCTAAAGTCCAAAGAAAAATTCGGATCAATACCCACGTAGTATATCCATCTAAACGCATAACTCTCGCCTAACAGCTATAGATCTCTGATCAAGTGATCATCATCATAGGATTCTGCCCAAAAGCTGATTATTGTAAGCATTGTGGTTACAGCATGAAAGCATTACATGCACAGATATGATGCCACTAAACTAGAGAGGAGGACTGCATTTTGCATTTTTGGCGTCTGGAACGGGCCAAACCGTGCAAATCTTTCTGAAAAGGCAGTGAAAGTTCTAGTTAGGTGCAAACCTCTTTTTGACTGGTCTTACCTTATGAGTAGTAGCTAATCCTTGTATTTTTACTAGCATGCTGCGGGATACACGTGCGATAATGCAAGCAGAAAGGAGTAACAATTTGCTGAAACTTTGGCCTATGTTTGTTAGGCACCGAATATGGTAAAGAACAAGAGAGTGATATGAATGCTGCTTTTTTTCCCTTTTGAAGTATGAGCACTTCATTTGTTCATTGTAAAGCTGTAGTCATTGACTTGATTTAAGCTGTCAAGGAAACAGGGGTAATTCCATTTATACACTTGTACATCGCTTTACTTCTAGACTCGACTAGATCTAAGATGTAAACTCGACCTGCTACAAAACTCAATAATCCATGAGATTGGCTCTCACCCGCAGACTCTACTAATTTTGAGGTAGATTAGGGCTGCAAGCCTGCAAGCAGGTGCAGAGCCAAGAGTTAGGGATAACAGGGACTAAATAAGTCATACAATACAACAATATTGGATAACGCGATTAATTCTATCAAATTTTGTTAAAATCTAAATAGATAAAATGCAAACCTCGCGAATATGAAGAGGACCATGGGCCCACCAGCACCCCCTCCCTCAGCCATTGGCTGCAAGAGATCACAGACAAGTGCATGCTTGCAAATCAAGCAGCTGGCTAGCAAGTTGTACTATCGGTTACGAGGCAGTGATCACCACATAGCTAGACCAAATCTTGATGCATGAACACTAATTATAAAAAAATAGCCCTGAAATGACCAAAAGTATTAGTGACTCTGAGATGCCGGCTTATCGCCATAAACTTTTCTTATCTGAACAGTCGCTCCCTTATCTGAATTACACGCTTTCATAAAAAGAAAAATACGTTCTACCTCATGCACGGCACGGCTAGCTTCATGTGAATCGAAGCCCAAAGTACTATTTGGCCACCATTATTACCATAATCTATTCTGGGCTATTTGATTTGCTTTCAATTATTGCCAATGTTTGTCTTACAAATTTTGGTAGTGTTGACCAAATTTGGCAAGCATTTGGTTTGCAACCAATTTGGTGATTAAATTTTGGCTAAATTCTCTTCTCCATTGGCATCCTAGTTCATTTTCTTACCAATTGTTGGTTAAATGTTGGCAACTAATTTAATGACCAAATTTTTGGCATGCCAATTTTTGATAAGGTTTGATTTAGCAAATTTGGTCTCAAACCAAACAGCCAAATGACATTTCAAATCCAACTATCCAATGCATGCATCACGCCATCACCACTGCATTGTTCGTGACACCATTGCCTGTTCAGACCTTCAGGCTTTCAGGATTTAGGGAAAAACGACCAGCTAGCTGGAGAAGTCTGATGAAAGAATCTGTCCTTCAGTCAGTCATACCGCTCAGGTTTGATTTTACCGTGTGCTGGGTGCCCCGTCGTCTGAAGAATCGTCTCAGGTGGTTCACGTTGCGCCACGTGCATCACACGTTGTTCGCACGTTCTGCGCATCGATCTCCGCCGTCGGATCCCGCCGCGGGGGATAATCCTGTCCGTTTGGTGAGAACATGAGGGGTGCCTTCCCCACGTTCTGCGCATCGATCTCCGCCGTCGGATCCCGCCGCGGGGGATAATCCTGTCCGTTTGGTGAGAGCATGAGGGGTGCCTTCCCTCCCCTATAAATTGCGGAGGACTAGTTGCCCTTTGAACTTAAGCAAGCAACGCAATTAGCAGCTTCCCAGTGAGCGCTACTTGACAAGTGCGTTCCAAGAAGCACCCTAGGTAGCTAGGAAGAAGCCACGAGTGATCGCAAGAATGGGAGGGAGCCTGTCTTGCTTCGGGTCAGGAGGGTACCAGGACGACGAGCCTGCGTACGAGCAGCTGCGGCGCTCGTCGAGGAAGGTGCGGCCGAGCGACGAGGACAGGCTGAGGTACGTCGGCGAGCGGGACGTCGACAGGAAGGCGACGGACTTCATAGCCAAGTTCCATGCGTCCGCTAGGTTCGTGGAGGCTTGAGCTATGAGTTTACAGAAGCTCGTATAATATTTGCTTTATCTCTAGTACTGCTTCGATCGGCTGGTCTCTGGCTCGAGGTGGCCCGATCTACTTGGTTCATTCGCCATTTGTTCTCTCCTGCTTCCATTCGTACCGTTCATGGCTATCTACATCAATCTATATATGTAACGATGTAAGGATGTCTAAATCTACATTCCCGGCCTAAATAAGAGCATCGCTGAACGAGCTTCTGTATGTGCATCAACACTGCCAAGAAGTTGATCTTTCAAATGCAAATGCAAATGCAAATGCTTAGTTTTACCTTCTCCTGAGATGCTGGTATGTAACTCTGCATAGATATCAGCCATGATGGATGAATGCTAATTACATTTGAGACGAGGATGCGAGGGATTACTTTACATAGGGAGAACAGAAACTTCAGGAAGGATCCATTGATCCGTAATTTTGAGCACGGAGAAAAGACACTTGTTTGAGAAAAGACACGTGTTTGATCAGTTAAACTTATTTGTCAATCTTGATATCAAGAGACGAACTACTGATTCAGACAGCCTTCCTCGTTAGGCATATCAGAAATAATGTTGTTGTCTTTTTTCTCAGTTTATTACCAAGAAATAGTGAAAATAGTTGTGCAAACTTGTGTATTTGAATTCCAGCGCATCAGCGGTTCATCTTCTGCTGAGATTTCAATGGACATCTGCCGTGTACACTATGATAATGATCTTACACATTTGTTCGAGCAGTTAGCCTTAGTAGAATTGGATCATGGGTTGTGGAACTATATTCTTCCATGTAAGGTTTGTGATGATATGTGCTTCTCATTTTTTAACGAACTTTTTTTTGCTTCAGAACTTCAATTTTCCTTTCCTACAATCGATTTTCACTTTCAATTAAATTTACAAAATATTTATGCAACGTTTTCTAACTTGAGATGTTTGATATGTGAATGAAAAGATTCGAACTTATCTTTTTAAAAAATGATCAAAATGCTAAATTGTTTGGATAGTATATTGTACTACATAGTTTCCTATACGCCAGTAGCAAGAGATCGAAACATAAGTGCAGTGTAAAAACTATACATTGCTTGCTATTTTCTTAATACCGTGAAATTTTGGTCCTACACAAATTAGCATATTTTTCTACCCACAAATGGAGTGCCTTTTTTTTTTTGCCGTATGATATTTTCAGTGCAATGAACATATCAGTTACATACCACTGACAATTCAAGCTCCTAATCACAAAATGAAACATTAAAAAACAACAAAAATGAAAGGTATGACGATCTTCTCCGACAAAAGTTCTATCACAAACATATTTGTCGCGTTAACTTGTCCCTTCATGTATAGAGGGATCTTATAGGGCAGAACCATGTTCCAGCCTAACAACGTAACTATGTTCCTGCCTAGCAATGTGTCACATTAAATCATTCATCAAGTTTCCAATAGTCACTTCGTGTTTTCACTCATGACGTTTCCTCCATGCCATCGCAAATTGGCAATCTAATTCTAAGTCCTGACCACATACTGTGTGATGTGTTGCCTGGCAATTTGTTTACTTTGGCATATGTTCGATCGATCATAGTCTAATAAATCCATAACAACAAGAACTAAATTAGAACAACCACAGGTGATTTAAATAGGCCGCTATAGCTTCGCTATAGTTTTTTCGGATATAAAACGCTAAGCAATAGAATAAATTTCCACGAACACACTACAACTAATATAGCCATTACATTGACTGTTAATTTTGTAGCCGTGATAGCTCTGCTATATTACATGTGTTAATTCTCTTTATATTTTTAAACATTAATTGTGTTTTGTTTATGACCTTCTTCTTTTATCATATTTGTTATACTTAAATTGAATTGATTTGGCTATTAGAAATAATAAATATTAGTTAAAATCCAAATCCACTTCCGAAATTTACATAATTATATATATTATTTTCTATTACACATTGCACTACTAATATATAACAATCATAACATATACTCCAAATTTAGATATAGTTCACTATATATAAATTACCGATACCATATACTTGAAATAATAAAAAAATATGTATATTATAGTAAACCGCAACATATAGCATAGCCTCCGCGATAGTCCGATATAGCCACGATAGCCTTTTCATATATCTCACCTTAGCGGACCACGAACCACAATTTAAATCCTAACTACCACCAAAAAAAAAATCTTCTTTGCACTGAAACTGCAAAATTTCCACTAGAATTGTCCCGCCATTTGTCTTTCGCGCACCTTCTTTCTCTGTGGTAAAAAATACATTCGACAAGGATCATCTGCAATCTAGGTTCCCGAGAACCTTTGATGCAAGCTTTCCCAGCAAAAGGTTCGATCCAACTTGCAGGGATCACACTTTCCCAGCAAAAGGCTCGATCCAACTTACAGGGATCACAGGAATTTGTCTCCGAGCTCTCATCCTTTCTTTCCCTTAACATCTGAAATTCCCCTCTAGGCATCATCTTTAGGGGTATCAAATCCTCCCATGGCAAATGTCTCTCTTGGTAGATAAGAACGAGCCAATGATTTGTGACAATTCATTGGACCTTGTGTTGGAAAATGAATAGAAAAGATCGTTGCTTTACACCAGTGGCCCCAAATCATCGGCTCCGGGATTGCTTTATACCGCTAACATTCTCCAGTGAAGTGCAATTACCAACTACTCTGTGCATTTGATTTGACAATCCAAAGACTTTGAGAGAGAACAAGACCGGTGAATCTGAATATCCTCAAGAAATGGTGGAGAGATTGTCGTATACTTGAACACTTTCAACTGTGCCAAATTATGAGATATCTGCAAGACTTCTTGCACATATTTATCTGCAAACAATAGCCTGTGTATGTGCCTGCAACTATTGCAGGATTTGGGGATCATGATCGGATCATCGGACCCACTTTGTGCCAAAAATTATCAATTAGCAGCACCCTGTTTATAGAGTTCTGAAAAGCTAAATGATCACATAAAGATGTCTCAAGGACACTTCCTGGAAATCACAGTGTCTCCAAAATTCACACTTGTGAAGGGACACATTTTCCAAGCCTTAGCTAGAAATAGCCTCTGGAATGTTCTTTTGTGCCTTTTGTTGTAGGAACAAAAAGAGGGAGAATTGTGTCATTGCTTTAGACGGCATTGGACGGAGGAGATTCATCTTCACACTGTGTTGCACAGCTGTGAGCCTGTGATGTGTGAAGAAGCCATCAAAGAAGGCCTTTCTGTACTATGGAAGTACCAGTTCCTACGGAAAAGTAAACCAGATTGCTGGAAAAAATTAACCATTGTGAATGTCATTCTTGTTAGAACAATTTTTCAGGTTTTACTAACCTAGTTGTTCTGGTAGTACAAGTACGATCGAATGGACCTTTCTACCTAATAAAGGTTTCCTTTTTTCTGTTTTCGAATGATTCTGCTAGCACCTTGAAGCTAATAAATTATGTTTGTTGATTTTGTCATCATTAGGCATTATGCCAGTGTTCAGTGAATCAAACATACATGAGAACCTAATTCTCATCTAATTCATATAGTTACATCGATGAGAAAGAAAAAGAACGAAAACTACATCCACTGCAGCGTGAGAAGCTCCTCAGTGAAAATCAAATTTTCGAACTTTTAAACACCCCAATTGAAACTCAGATTGCTTGAAGACCAGTTTACGAAGTTAGAAGACCAGTTACGAAGTTGGGAGACCAAGAGACCATCAGGCGACATCAAGAGCACCTTAAGCGACAAGAGGACACTCATGCGACAGAGGACACTTAGGCGACTAGTTTGGGCACCAGGCGACCAAGAAAGCACTGGGGAAGAAGTGTAGACACTTGGGCGAGCACTCTGGCACTTGGGCGAGCAGGTTGGGCGAGCACGTAAACTGTTGGGCGACCACGCGCGGTCTGGGCGAGTAGACCGATACCCGTCTACTAAAATAGAAATTATTAAAGATCCAGCCGTTGGATTGACCTGAAATTTTAACTGAAGAAACTAGACTTAATTCCGCAGCTAACACAAAAAGAATCAGGTCAATCAGATTTACGGATCTAAAGTTATGTCCTTTGCAAGATGACTGAATCTGGACGACCACGCGAGCAGTCGGGCGAGCAGGACATCAATCTGGGCGACCACAAATTACAGAAGATCGAACCGTTGGATTGGTGTGAAATTTTAACTGTAAAAACTAGACTTAATTCCGAAGTGAACAAAAAAAGAATCAGGTCGATCGGATCTATGGATCTAAAGTTATAGCCTTCGCAATATGACGGAAATAGTTCGCGATCTAACAGCTGGGCGACCAGGCTAGTAATATGGGCGACCACGAATTGCCAAAGATCTAACCATTGGATTGATATTAAATTTTAACTATAGAAACTAGATTCAATTGCGAATCAAACCCAATAAGAATCAATCTAATCGAATATACGGATCAAGAGATATTACCTTCGCAATTAGACTAATGCATCTAATGACGAGGAAACCAAATTTCACCTTCAAAGCTGTGACGGACCAAACACAGAAGGCGCTTCAGTTCCTGCGAATCAATCTTATGCATGCATGCGGAAGAACAACTAGCTTTCGAAGATTGATCTTTATTTCTTTTGTCTAAAGTACTCCAACACAAGAGTACAACCCTAAAACCTGAACGCTCAACCTCACCTATAAACAGGGGACACCTCCCCCTATTTATCAGAGCAAACTCACGAGATAGAATACAACTCCACTTCCAACATGGAAAGAGTTCAGATCTATCTCAACTTGGCCCAACGTGGCCAAAAACAACTCTCTTACGCGTATGTACTGAACCTGCGTAATTACGTGACTAACCAACCTCCATGTGCATGTTCTCTAGCTCGAACGTCCCGCATGACATCCTTGACCACCAAGACCTCGATTCCTCCCGAACCTAGTCCCGAACCTCGGCCTCTATGAACCTAGTTCGGTCCCGTCATCGATCACGTTAGCCCTCGAGCAACACTCGCACATGAATAAACACAGAAAGCAGGCACGAGCACAAGTCCACGACTTGACTCAAGGTAAATCCATGCAACCACTCACACGAGTGCATTGCATCAAGCGTAATCCATCATGCTATCACCAAAGATAATAATTATCTCAACATAGCACGCACAAGCACCACACATGCTATAATCAAAGTCACTATACAATGCCAATTTCACAATTCAACCAATTTTTCATCACATGATCTCACAATCTCCCCTTGATGAAAACATTGGCAACACCCTTTGGACCTGAACATTGGCATTAACCTCACAAGAAAAGATTTTAAGAAATTTCATTTTAAAACACAAAGCAAAGTGATCAAAAAGCAAAGTGAACACACTCCCCTTAAAAGGGAACCAAATTGTGTGTGAACTCCAAAATTTCCCTCTTTTGACAATAAAACATTTCACTTCTCCCCCTGAATGTAAGCTTTCTTCTCCCCCTTTGACAATGATTTGAGAAGGAAAAGCAAATGAGTGCCAAGACAAGAACCAATGAGCTTTCTTGATCATATAACCTTATAGATCACATAATAAGCATAATACATGAACTTAATATTATTTAACAAGTTAGGAGTGACATGCATCTCAACCTCAATTTAATCAACTATAGCCAAGTACTAAGTAAAATCTTGACAGAAAACACTTACCAAAAATGATGCAACTAACAACTCAGGGCAAGCAAGTAGTTTCAACTCCAAATCTAGTAGACCAAATTAATCTTGATAACAGTAAACTACATGTGGCATGCTTGAAGCATACTTCTTTTATTTTCAATGAATGGCATGCTTGAAGCATACATCTTATCTTTTAGGGAATGGCATGCTTGTAGCATACATCTTATCTTTTAGGGAATGGCATGCTTGAAGCATACATCTTGAAGCTTTTGCACATTTTGATAATTTTGACAAGCTTCTTGCAGATTTGAGCCCTTTTTATTCCCTTTTCTTTTATTGTAAACATGCAAAGTGATTAAATGGTCTATGAAAGAGTAAAGCTGAAAATACACATGCTTCATAGCCCAAATTTGTTCGACGATTCATTATCAAGCCTATAGAAGCAAGATATCACAAGGTATTAGCTATAGACAGACAAACCAAGGAATTCGCAATGTCACTTTTAGATCAAGTAAAGCAATTTAGATTATCATATATAAGCTCAATTACATAATATATAAAGAAATATGATAAAGTAAGCTCATTAAGTATGAATTGGCATAAACTCCCCTCAAAACAAGCTCATGGAATGCACAACGCCTGACTCTCCTCTCAAAAAGGCAAATCGAGAAGCATCAAGTGGTTTTGTGAAAATATCGACAATTTGTAATTCAGAATCAACAAAATGCAACACGACATCTCCCTTTTCCACATGATCTCGAAGGAAATGATAGCGAATGTCAATATGCTTGGTTCGAGAATGTTGCCTTTGGATTTTAGCAATATTAATAGCACTAGTGTTATCACGAGAAAAGTGGAACACTATCTATAATTAATCCAAAACCCTTTAAAGTTGATATCATCCAAAGCACTTGAGCACAACATGCTAAGAAAGAACATATTCAGATTCAAGAGGTTGAGAGAGCAATGAAACTTGTTTTCTAGATGACCAAGCAACTAAAGATGTACCAATAAAATGACATGTTCCAGAGGTACTTTTCCTGTTAATTCTACAACCCGCAAAATCAGCATCAGAGAAGGCTCTAAGTGATAAACATGATGATGAGGAGTACCATAAGCCAAACTCTAAAGTGGATTGCAAATAGCGAAGAATTCGTTTTACCGCTTGTCGATGAGAAGCACGTGGGGAAGCTTGAAAACGAGCACATAAACATACCGCAAAGTGTATGTCTGGTCTTGAAGCAGTGAGATAAAGAAGCGATCCAATCATGCTTCGATACTCCTTTTGGTTAACCGGTTCTCCTTCTTCATCCGGATCCAAAGTAGTTGTTGTGCCAATAGGTGTGGAAATTGGTTTGCATGATTCCATCTCAAAACGTCGAAGGAGATCTTTTGTGTACTTCGTTTGGTGAACAAAGATACATTGCCTTGTTTGCTTGACTTGTAAACCTAGAAAGTATGTGAGCTCACCCATCATACTCATCTCAAATTCCCTGCTCATAGTGTCTGAAAACTTGGCAACCAGAGCATGAGAAGTACCACCAAAATGATATCATCCACATAAATTTGAACAAGTAATGATCATTGCCATGCTTGAGAGAAAACAAGGTTTTATCAACTTTGCCCATTTCAAAATCATTTTCCGGCAAATATGATTTAAGCCTATCATACCAAGCCCGAGGAGCTTGTTTTAAACCATATAAAGCTTTGGGCAACTTAAAACATGGTCAGGTATTTCGGATTTTCAAATCCGGAGGTTGTTTGACATACACTTCTTCAGAGATAAAACCATTTAGAAAAGCGCTTTTGACGTCCATTTGATACAATCTAAAACCTTTAGATGCAAAGAAAGGCCAACAAAATTCTAATGGCTTCAAGTCTAGCAACAGTGCAAAAGTTTCATCAAAATCAAGTCCTTCAATTTGAGAAAACCTTGAGCAACCAATCTAGCTTTGTTTCTAACAACAACCCCATCTTGACTTTGTTTATTCTTAAAACCCATTTAGTTCCAATGATATTCGACCTAAAGGAGGTGGAACTAAAACCCAAACCTTATTATTCAAAATTCTCAAGTTCCTCATGCATGGCATTAATCCAAGACTCATCGATAATGCGTGACTTACATCTTGGGGTTCAAAGGATGCAACAAAAGCAATATAAGCATATGAGTCATTAGTATTGTACTGTTTGAAGCACACGCACATTTAACTCACCAATCATTTGTTCAGAGGATGTCTTCGTTGAATGTGCAATGGTGCTGAAATTTCAAGTTGCACGAGGTCCAAGATGTGTGTTTGGAAGAATTTCCAAGATGCTTCTTGATTTTCTCCCCGTGGTTGAATTGGTGAATCGAGTTGCCCACTTGATTACCACTTTCATCTTCATCTTCATCATCACTTTCTTCCAAAAGATACTTTCAGAATTGCAAGTAACTTGTGTCCTGAAAATTCGGGTCTAGTACCAAGACTAGCCTCATCAAAAGTGACTTCACAAGTCTCAACAATTTTGTTAGTTTCTAAATTCAGCACACGGTAACCACGAGTGTGAAGAGCATAACCAAGAAACAATCCATCCGAGCATCTTGATTCAAACTTATCAAGGTTTCCATGTTTGAGAATAAAACATTTGCAACCAAAAACACGCATGTGGGAGATGCTAGAGTACGTCCAAACCGAAGTTCATAAGAAGTTCTATGAAGCTTTGCTCTCAAAAATACTCTATTTAAAATGTAGCAAGCAAGAGAAATAGCTTCACCCAAAACTTTCTAGGAGTAGAATATTCATCAAGCATTGTCCTAGCCATCTCAACTAGTGTGCGATTTTTCCTCTCAACAACACCATTTTGTTGAGGAACACGCAGAAGAAAATTGATGCTCAATTCCATGTTCGTAACAGTAAAGAAGCAAAAGAGCGTTCTTGAATTCTCCTCCATTATCACTCCTAATTACTTTAAGTGCTTCAGCAATTCCTTGAGCAACCTTAATGCAAACTCTTGAAACAATTCAAAAGCTTCATCTTTGGTAGTCATGAAATATACCCAAGAGTACCTCGAGTAATCATCAACAATCACAAGAACATACCACTTACCTCCTGAGATTTTACTCTTCTTTGGTCCAACCGTGTCCATATGTAGAAGCCGACACGGAGCATTAGTCATAATAAGAAATAGGAAAATGTGGTGGTGCAGTCATTTTTCCATGTTGACGGGGAACAAACCAAATCACGCGTTTTATCATACTTTAATTCAGGCAAACCTCGAGCAAGTTTGATTTACTAATGCGTGAAAGGTGATCAAAACCAATATGACCAAGTCTACGATGCCAAAAGTTAGATCTTTTGAAACATGAGATACAAGACATGTCATTTCGGATGTTGAACATGAAAAATCACCTTTAAACAAGCGACCAATGCGAGTGATGTTGCATACTAGATTTTCGAAACATCTAATATACAACAAGAATTTTTCAAATCTTACCTCAAGATCTTCATCAAGCAACCGAGAAACCGAAAGCGATTATATTTGAGCTTGCTTACCAAAGCTACATCCTTGAGAATGAAGTTTTCATTGACTCGCACAATTCCTCTTCCAAGAATTCTTCCCTTTGAGTTGTCGCCAAAAGTGATGACCTCATCACGAGAACTTTGTGTGAGGAGGAGAACCATTTTGAATCACCAGTCATATGTCTTGAACATCCGAATCTATGAACCATATGTTCTCCTTCCTCTCTTCACAACCTACACAAAGAGAATGTCGATGTCTCAAGATCTTGGGGTTAGATAAAAGACTTTTAGGAATCCAAAGACTGAGACACACGCGCAGTGTAGGCACAAAGACGAGTATACTTGTAAACAAAATCAGCTATATGAATGGATGTGCTTGCCTGGAACAACGAACGATTTGTCCTGTCACAGAGCCAGTCCATTTGCATCCAAGGACTTGGATGCCCTTTCCAGTGCTGCCATAACCAACGAAGATGCAATGCCCGTCCAAACCTGTCGAGGTCTTTGATGCCAAGACCTCCTAAAATCTTCGGTATGCAAACTTTTTTCCAATTCACCAAGCAGTGTCCCCTTGAACAGGCAGCATCACCCCTCCAGATGAAGTTCCTCCTGATCATGTTGTAACATTCCGTTTTTCAATTTCCTTGTGCTTGAATTTCAAAATCCGACACTCGTGAAATTTTATTTGAATTAATTCTAGCTTAACTCGAATTTTCAAAGTCAAAAAGGGATTTAATTTGAATAATATATAACTCAAATTTATTTTTTATTATTTTATTTGGGTTCCTTGTGCTTCATTTGATTTTTCTGTATTTTTGGGGATTTTTCTGAATTTATTTGCTATTTATTTGAATTTATTGGATTTATTCGGATTTTCTGGTATTTTATTGAATTTACTAAATCCTTTAACCCTTGTTGGGCCATCTTCACTGTTCATTCGACCGGCCCATCCCTGTTCATTTCCGGTGGCCCATTCGCATGAAACCCTAATCTGCAATCGCATCTCGGTAGTTGATCTTGATCAATCGCGGTAGATACCGCCGCCACTCAACAGTGAAACCCTAACCCTACGTACCTTTTCTCTCGCCCATCTGATTCCGATCCCGCGGCCGCAGTGACGCCATCGTCGACCAAGTCCCATGCCACGCGTGCACCTAGCTCGACCAACCTTGGCATGCGTGCCTTTTCTCGTTCTAGACTATAAAAACTCGCTCCGTTACCCGTCGTGTGCTCTCCACTCGCCGCCTCTTTCCCTCTTCTCTCATCATGGAGACGCCGTCTCGGTGGCCGTTAGCCCTCGCCGTAGTTCAAGCCGTGGTTCGAGCCTTCTCCGCTTTTCTCGCCGTCGGTGAGTCTCGCCGTAGTTTTAGGCACCACCGAAGTTCACCTCTTCAAGATCTTCCCGAATCACTAATTCTTCCGCCGATCCAAGCTCTTTCGCACGGGTTATTGCGTCGTCTTCTCCGGTAGCGGTGGATTGCGCCGCCACCGCCGTCGAACTCCTCGGCAATTCTTGGCGTCAGATCTCCTTTCGTGGCAGATCCGAGCCACGTATCCGTGAAGTTTCTCCTCGAGCCAAATCGCCGCCACCTCATCGCCAGTGTCTGCGCCGCCGTCGACCACCGTGTGGCGCGATGCCCGACCACGTGGGCGCCATGTCCGCACCAGCACGCCGCGTGGCGCCATGTCATTGCCACGTCGCCGTCACCGTTCGCCCTAGGTCTGCGTGGCGCCGCGTCAGCACCACGTGTGCGCCACCTCCTCGCCGTAGATCTGTGTGTCCGCCACGTCGCGCCACGTGTGCGCCACGTCTCCGCCATGTCTTCGCTAGATCCGCGTGGTGCCACGTGTAAGCCGCGTGCCAGCCACGTCGATGCCACCTCGCCGCCATGTAAGCCCTAGTTCATACGTGTGCGCCTTGTCACCCGTAAGCTGTAAACTCAGTTCACGTAGACCGTGTCACTGACACAAGGGTTCCACCGGTCAGCCACAGTCAATATTCCGATTTAATCCCAAATTTCCGAATTTCCAGCCAATCGTAGCGCGACATGTGTCAACTCTAGTATTTTCTGATTTTCTTTCCCATTAAAACTTCGGAAGGCCCGTTCTCCTCCGTTCGAACTCCGATTTGAACGATTCAAATTTCTAAATTCATATAAAATCAAGATCTATCTGTTGGTGTCATTTTTATGAATTTTTAGATTTTATTTATTTCTGTTTTATTTATTTTTGCCTCGTTTTGCGTGTTTCGCGTATAGACGGCGTAGCGGTTGAGCAAGCGGAGCATCCAGTGGAGGTAGCAGCAGCGGAAGAGAGTGAAGGCAAGTCTCCTTGACCATGTTGAACCCAAATTTATGAAATGCTATTTTGTTTTAAATTATTGCATGCTATTTGAATTATGAATTGTATTTTAATGTCATTTTTAAATGCTTAGATAAATGCCAAATTGTTATAACCACATTGATATTCATGTTGACAACCATTGACACCCTAGGAAAACTAATTACTGTAGTTAATGGTAATTAATCTTGCTATGGGAACGGTAGAAAATGCTTAGCCATGCTTAATCACGTCGGTACCTTACCATTACGGAGATGATTTCATTCTTGATTCAAAAATGAATTGTGAAATGTATGGCAATTGGTGTTGCCGGTATTAATTTGAAATTAAAAGTGAAAAATGATTTAGACCGGGGCGGATTGGTTGAATGGCGGGTGCGGGATGCACAAAATTTTGGAATGTGATTGTCCGCCCTAGTCAATTAAGGACCGATCGTGTGGACACCATGGGCCATGCTATCTGATACAACCACATGTCTATATGGGTGCGACACGGCTAAGTAATTTGCATGTATCGTTATTTGACTTCGCCCGATTGAAACATGCGAGTTTGTCGGGATGACACTTGCAAGGCGCAAAGAAATTTGTGAAGCGAAACCTTAGCGGGTGAAGTCGGTAGCAGTATTATGCATTGAAAGGCCTTGTCATGATCTCTCGCCGACACACCAAAGGAAGTGTGTTCTTGGCACGGCAAAGCGGGTTGATCATGTCGTGTGGGTAAAGTATACCACTCTGCAGTCTTAAAACTATTTAAGTAGTCGTGCTTACGGACAAGGGCAAGCGTGAACGCTTTCACATAGTAGATTTTCGGTTTTTGGTTTTAAATGGAAAAATGATGATTTGGTTTAAAATGAAAAATGTGGTTGGGAATCCGTGAGTAATGGAGCTTCGGATTTTAGTTTGGCTAGAGCCAACCGGTAGTTGGAACACAGAAAATTGTTATACTTCAAGTTTAATTATTTATGCTATTTACATTTTGTTAAATGCTGCTTTATGAAATTATTACTTGAATTTACATTTCAATTTCGCTTTATGCAAATGAACCCTATATGCTTCCTTTGTTCAAGCCATGCATCTAGTTATTGCATTAAGTTTCCGAGACTTGCGAGTATGTTGCATACTCACCCTCGCGTTTCAATGCGGGGCTGCTTATTCCATAAAGCAGCATCACCCCTCCAGATGAAGTTCCTCCTGATCCTGTCTAGACTCTTAATCGTCCATTGGGATAGCGGGATAACCGACATGTGATAAACGGCGATCGCCGATAGGACGGAGTCCGCAAGAACCAATCGGGCTGCCCTGGATATCAACTTCCCTTTCCAACCTACTAATCTTGCGCCCGCTCTGTCAAGAATGCGCTGGAAATCAATTTTTTTGGGCTTGGAATGGCGGAGAGGCAGCCCAAGGTACCTACATGGAAAGGTCTTCAACTGAGCGGGAAAACCCTGTATAATGTTTGTCAAATCTGTGTCCTCACAGTGAATGGGATAGATTTCCGATTTTTGGATGTTTGCCTGCAAACCCAGCACCTGACCAAACACCGTGAGGATGATGGAGATGATCCTCAACTCCTGCGAGGACAGGTTGGTGAAGATGGTGGCGTCATCCGCATAAAGCAAGACACGCTTGTCGATCGCCGCACTTGGAAGCGGAAGCAACATTCCGTCTGTCGTGGCTTTCTATACCATATGGTGCAATGGATCGATAGCTAAGATGAAGAGCATTGGTGACAGGGGGTCTCCTTGGCGGAGGCCTCTTCTGTGATGAAAGCTATTACCTGGCGCACCATTAAAAATGATCTTTGATGTGGACGACATAAGAAGCATGGAGATCCAATCTCTCCACCGCTGACCGAAGCCCAATCTTTGCAAAAGCTCAATTAGGAATTCCCAGCTAACTGAATCAAATGCCCTGGATATATCCAATTTTAGGAAGATCGAAGGCTTCCTTTTCCTGTGCAATTCCTTAGAGAGGTTGCTGACATAAAGAAAATTATCATAGATAGATCTTCGCTTAATGAAAGCAGATTGACTAGAAGAAAAGATCTGCTGGAGCACCTTTGCCAATCTATTAGCCAGTATCTTTGTGATAATCTTCGCCGCACTGTGTATAAGGCTGATCGGTCTGAAGTCCGTAATCCTGTTGGCATCCGTCTTCTTGGGGATAAGGACGATATGAGCTGAATTCAGAAGATGAAGATGCCGTGATCGGCGTTCATAAAACTGCGTGATGGTTGCCATCAAGTCCTCTTGAATGATCGTCCAACAGGATGTATAAAACTTCCCAATGAACCCATCTAGACCTGGAGCCTTTTCAGGCGGAAGCGCAAAAATCACCCGTTTGACCTCTTCGATATGAAATGGTTGCTCGAGCTGCTCGAGATTCATAGGCTGGACGTGTAAGCCATCCCAGTTGAGAGTGTGATCCCTTTGCACCTTTTGACCTAAATGGTTGGAAAAGAATTGGAAGATCTGTAGCTGCATATCTTGGTGATTGTCTACAATCCCTGACTCAGAGAGGAGGCTCTGGATGTGAGTCTTTCGCCTGCGACCATTTATTTTGATGTGGAAGAACCTGGTATTGGCGTCTCCTTCCTTAATCAATGTAAGGCAAGATCGTTGCCGTAGCCACATTCTGTGAATCACAGCTAAGCCGAGAAGCCTGATCCGAAGCATAGATCTGAAGGATCTTTCTTTGTCAGATAACATTCTTTCTTCCTCGGCCTTATCGAAGCGGAAGATGAGCTCTCCCACAACGGCGAACTGCAGGCGGAGATCCCCCACAATCTGTTTGCTCCATGCCCTGAGTGCCTTTGCTGTTCTCGCAAGCTTCACATGAAACCTGAGGAAAGCGTCCTGCGATGCCACTGGCTTGTTCCAAGCCGAATGGACTACCTGTAGGTAACCCGGCATTCTGTCCGAAGGATTCAAATCTGAAACACGAGAATCTGCGGTGGGTATGACTCCTGCAGACAATGATTGTGATCCGACACGAGGAGGATAAAGCTGAAGAAAACAAGTCAAGAACATAGCATCCCAATCGGTGATGCAAAGAACACATCTATCCTTGTTAATGTGGAATTACGCCTATCATTGGACCATGTGAATCTCCTCCCGTGAAGCCTAATTTCTTTGAGCTGGACGCTATCTAGAGTCCTTTTGAATGCCGCCATACTTGTTCTATTAAGGTTGGACTTACTTTTGTCCGCCGCCTGATAAATCATGTTGAAATCTCCTAGAAGAAGCCATTCAGGACGCATCTATCCCTGTAGAGACTGAATTTCCTGAAGGAAGTCCAGCTTGTCTTGATCGGACTATGGGTCGATATCTGTTGGCGGGACCATTTAGATCCGTCTTCCTTCATTTGGATGGTCGCCAAAATGGAATAGGACCCTGTTCAGACATCCTGTAGGAGGAAATAATCCTCGGATGCCGCGAGCAAAATCCCCCCCCCCCCCCACGTCCCTTGCGCATGGAGGAAACAGTGCTGGAGAGTAAATCTGGAACCTAACATTTCCGCAATTAGAGAATCCTGAATGATATGCAATTTTGTCTCCTACAAACACACAATTGTTGCACTTGAGACTTGCAACAGATGCTTAATTACCGCTCTTTTCGCTGGGGAGTTACATCCCCGGACATTCCAGCTTAATAAGTTGCAAGAGTGCTGCGACATTGTTTGGTGTCACCGAGACCTCTGTCATGCAACAATGCAATGGTGACCTCACTGCTCAGTGCCTGTGGCTCGGATTGGATCCAGGAGAGCCTGAAGAAATGAGAAAGACACAAATAGCACAAACATCACAGGAAAGCTTAACCGTCCTCATCATATTTATCTTGAGGATTGAGTACAACATTCCTTCCGGACGAAACAACCTTAGTTGACGTCGGAGGAATTATACAAGGCGAGAACAACACAAAAGAGCCCCCTCTCAGCAAAGGCCATGACACATAGCAGTCACTAGCTTACGGACACCATAGCAAAAGAAAACAAGTTTACTAGAGGAAGGGAGGCCTGGAAACTAGACAGGAAAGTAGACATGGAGAGGAACAAGGAGTCACCCTCAGGGAACAAGCGAGGATGAGCTCCTGCCTTACGGACTACAGCACTAGACATGGACAAAAGACCACACTAACCGAGCCGGGTCAGCTCAATCAATCGGCGCGACCTCCCATTCGTCAGCCCCAGTTGCCTTTAGGATCTTCTTGGAGCGGTCCACCCCAGCTAGATCAGCTAGAGCTTGAATGGCCTCCTTTGTGAGCGGCTTTTGGAACATGCGCAGATATTTGTTGAAGAGATCGGCATTCATGCTACCATCATGGCCTTCGTCGGCAGAGTAGCGATCCCAGTTTCTTGCAATCTGCCGGCCTTCATTGTGGTGTTCAACTTGGCGATCTTCTTTTTGAGACAAAAGCGGCGATGGAAGCCCTTGCGAGCAAAATAAATTGAAAGCACGAAAAACCAACAAGACAACAAGGCCGATGAGAAGTCGGCCGGAGAAAGAAAGAGAGGAAAGGGAAGGGAAGAGAACGAATGAAGAAAAGAGGAAACCAGAGAGGGAGAAGAAGAAGAGAAGGAGGGAAGGAAGGAAGGACTAAAGGAGCCTAGCGGCCCGGGCTAGAAGACCCGATCTTTGATGAACATCAATTACGAGCAGTGAAGGCAATTTCCGCTCGAAACCAATCTTTCCAAGAAGGAAGACTAGGAGGAATTGATTTGAAAATCTTATCGTTATGCAATTTCCGGATGCCCCATAACACGATGAGGATGCCTCTCCCCAAGAGGTTTTAGGATTTGTAAAAACGATTTTGGTTTTCTTATATTCTCTTGAGCTTTATCCACTTGGTTGTGAGGCTTTGTAACCATTCCTCGTGCTCAAGTTCTTGTTCTTGCTCAAGTTTTGGTTGCCCTTCCCTTTTGCATTTCTCCCTTTCCTATTTTTGTGTTGCTAAGGATGAATAATTATTGGATGAATCTTTTGTAAATCATATCCTAATTATTTAAGTAAGCTGTAACTCCCTCTTCTTTATTTTTGCAAGAAACCGGTCTTTGTTTGAGAAGAGAAGGATTTTTAGTAGATCATATTCTTGCTCGTTTGAGGGTTGGTTTCTTGTTGTTCTTACTTGCTATAATATGTGGGGGAACATTTAAGATCATCTTGATCATCAAATCTTTACAAGCAAGTTTAGAGTGAAATTTTTGGTTTTTGCCCGATTTTAGTGCAACCTTTCTTAGATTGAAAAAAAGGTCAGAGCTTTTAACGTCAATCCTTAAGATTGAAGGTTGAAATAGGTTTCTGATATCAATAGAAATGTGTGTGCAAAGTTTTACAGGTTTTGGATCAACTGATCAAAAGTTACATTGATTCTTGGTTTTAGATGTGTTGATTTCATTGTTCATTCGACTACTGTTCATCCGCATAGTTCTTTCGACCTGCTCTTTTAGTTAGAGAAGTGGTTTGAATTTTCAATGGAAAATTTTATTTGTCTCCAATTTTGTTTCTTGTGTGATCCGTCAACATATGTATTTTTCTTTCCCATTATTCCTTCTAACAAGGAGTGCAGAAATGCACGAGGCAGCAGCCGGGGTCGGAACGCCCTCACGGTGGCCACCACGCGCCGCCCAAGCCTGAACACCAGTTTGTGGAGGCACGAGGTTGGACGGCGACAGCAATGGTGCGGCTTACCTGGGCCGCGGACGGCGGAGGGAAAGCACCATGCTTGAGAAAGAGACGGACGGCGACGGTTGGACTCCCCAAGTACAGAGAACGGCGTGTCGCCAGGCTGACGCACCGCACGGACGAACGGTTGCCCATCTTCTCGTTATCGGTCAAAACACTGGGGAGTGAGTGGAGTCCAATAGTTAACAAGCATGCAATTTCCCACATCCATTTTGATTCCATTAACTACTCGTAAATCCTTCCATAAAATTTGTCATACTCTGGAAAAGGTCCAATCTCACATGTAGGGAAAGACTGCAACTTAAAGTTGTGCGCGGACAGTTAGATCAAAACGCAACGGTTTAGATCTTTCACTGTTGGAAGATCCATTCGTTCCCTCGATCGCTGATCAGATGGTCCTGGCCTAGGGACTGCACAGGAAGCCTGTCCTGCATGTGGAAGGCTCGGATCTCATAGAATTATTTCCCATTTTGCTCACCAAATTGAGAAACAAATGCTACTAAAACAGAAGTTATGACATTCTTCCAAATGCTACTAGAACAGAAATTATGAAATTCTCAGTGAACTAGCAGCCCTCCAGTTTTTTCGTCTTACAAATAAAAATTACACCGTTCATGATCGCAAAATGTAAGAATGTATGCAGGTCCCGATCAAACTGCAGCTTCCCTGTAGAGCTTACAAGGGAGTAACGAGCTTGCAAGTTGCAAGCCTCCTGGTTGCAACGCCCTGTCCACGAAAGGGTAATAGAGCAGACATGTACAGCAGGTAGTACAGCGCCATATTCAGTCACAACAAGCACGGTTCTTCTTCATGAAACTTTTCTTCCACAGGCAAAATTATGCTGAAGTGTCATCCAGACACCCCAGTGGGTAGTGGCACAGTTGCAGTATTCCTCTGGCCAATCAGTCAATGCCACTCAGCATGAGATGTGCTCTTGAGTCTACAGCATCAGCAGTTTTATCAAAAGATCACAAGGCATCATTACAGCCACACCATAAAGTTTGGTGTCAAGATCTTTGACAAAAAATGTCACAATCTTCAATTTCAATTCAGACATTGCAATGAAGGCTCTTGAGCGAAAAAAAAGACAAGTCACATTAAGAGCTTCAGTTCAATAACATTTTGTATTTCAGTAAAGAATAATAACGCGATTGATGAACGCTCAAATTTCAAATTTGGTAAAACAGCATGAACATTAACTGGCTGAATGTAGTAACAAAATGTTGCCCATTATCTTGCTCAGTATGCTTCAAGTTCTGGCGTTTGTTCAGTCAAAACAAACATATCACAGGAAAAAAATTCCACGGACTCAGTGTTCCATGCTAAAATAAGGGTCAATGCACCAGTGCTATAGGAATAAGAAATTGCTTCCTCTAGGATCGAGAAATTGCTTCAGAAAGAACAGGTAAAATGTGTGAGCAACTATGAACTGCAAACAAACTAATGTTGCAAAGTTCAAGTGCTCTGAAAAACGAATTTCAAGTTATGTATTTCTTTGCCTTACTTGAGATGATAAGGCAGCCATATAGCAGCAAGGAAAGGGAAAGAAAGACAACAAACTGGATAACAGTACATGGCAGATTTTCAAGGCTTCCCCAATGGTCTCCCTTACAATGTTTAATTTATGAACTGAATGTCGTTAGCCTAAGCAAAGCAGCAAATACAAAGCAATTTAGAGCTAGAATCAACAACTATATCATATATCACAGGCTATCCAAAAATAACAGCACTCGCATGACAGGGAACAGCAAGAGCAACTATCCATCTTGATGTACATTGGAGAACTGAACCGATGGGTAGACTACGTGCTGATAGGAACTTTACAAGTTGCTTTGTTGTGACCATACCCCTTACACCTGCTGCAGCGCACCGCCCTTTTAATTGTGATTCGTGGATCAGCTGGCTTCTCTTTTGGCCTGCCAACACGTCGGCGGGTTCGTATCGGGCATGGATATGTCACTGCACTCTGAGATGGATCAGTTAATGTAGCAGGAGGCAGAATAACATCAGGTATTGGATTTATCGACATTGAGTAGGTCAAGTGGTAGCATTCCGTCATGAAATACTTCACACAATAGTCATATGCATATTGTCCAGTGCGCTCAAATACTGCGATTGCATGCATGCATGGCAACCCAGAAACATGCCACTTACGGCAGGTGCATTCCCATGTGTCAATGTTGACAACATTAACCGACTCATCGCACACCTTAAACACATTACCATTTCCATCACTTTCTGTGGGGATGACATTGAGCGTGTGGGCTTTGCTCGCTTCTTCCTGCAATTTCTGATTAGCTGCAGGTGTTAATACCTCAGTCCATGCATTGGAAGACTCCCTGCGTGTGTACATCATCTCCATGAGCTCGCATCTTATCGTGTCAACCAACTGCACAACTGAAAGCTCATATCTGATGGGGATCCATTCAACAACAGTGCTAGAAATATTGCATGAATACTGGCCATGCCGTGACCCCTTGAAAAAGGCATCTGACCATCGCTCAGGTTTGATCTCCAAAAGCCATTCAGCAAGCTTGTCAGATTTACCTTTGATTAGCTCAATATACCTATTGAACTCATCAACTGTGCATGAATATATGGCCTTCTTAAGATGCTCAACCATGGCATCTCTTACTTCTTCAGTCCATGCATCATCCAACTGTGCCTTAAATTCTTCAATAAGATACTCGACACAGTATCCATGATGACTGTCAGGAAAAACCAAAGGTACTTCATCCCACAGTCCATTTTCTCCATTTGATATGAATGTTATGGCACGAGATCCTGACAATGAAGATTTTAGTTGCTTGAGAAACCAATGCCAATTGTCACTGCTCCCGTCATCCACTACAGCGAATGCAACTGGGAACACATCACCTTCCCCATCAATCGAAGTAGCAGCCAGTAGCTTCCAGTGCTTATTTGGTTTTGCAGATATTACATCAAGAAAAAGGAGTGGCCTGCACCCGTGTTCAAAACCATGAAGCGATGCGTGGAATGCAACAAAGAAACGGAATTTTGAATCTTCCAAAGCCACTACTGTTGCCACACTTCCAGGGTTTGTCTCTACAATTCTTTCACAAAACCAAGGTAGCTGACTACATGCCTCGTCATGTGAGCTGCAAAGTTCTTTTTGGGCAATTGATCTTCCACGCCAAGCCTGGGAGTAGTTCAGACATAAACCATACTCACATTGGAGATCATTTGCAATATCTCTCGGTCTGTAGTTAGGACTATCACGTAACTTTTCTTTTATAACACTAGCAACCCATCTTTGAGACGCCAAACGATGACTTTTGACAGTATCTGATTCACAGGTGTGGCTTTCGGATATTTTCTTGATCATGAATTCTTTCTTGGCAGGCGACTTGGAAGCATGTATTCTCCATGGGCAATCTTCACCAGTACATTCCGCGGTCACGCGAGATGAGTCATTTTGATAAATCTGTAATGGAATCTATGTGCAATGGCATACTTATGCAAGGCATCACGGAAATCCTTAGGACCTTCAAACACTTGACCGACACCAGTGATCACATTCTCCCAACTGGCACAGACCTTTTGTCTCTTAGACCCATCCTGAGTCATCGGCACAATGGCAGTGGTATCTATAGGAGTGCCCAAGTCAGCAACAACACTCTTTGCCCTGCATAGATGTCTTGTCAATTTGGTAATGCGATCGACAAGTTATGTATGACAGTCAGACAAGTACCTTTTGTCCACCTTCTTCATGACATAAATGTATGTAGTCTCTGACTCTGCATGGAATTCAACCATGCGATGTAGGTCCTTGTCATTGGAAATAGAAATCAAGGTTTTGTTATTTTTTGGAAGGAAATACTTGAATACGAACTGGTCGAGCTTGAGATTGTTAAGCGTCGAAGATATCTCATGCTTAAATGCACCAAAAGTCCAATCACTTTTGACAAGCATTGCATGTGCCTCTCCACCAGAATAGGACATATGCCCATCAGCATCCATGGTGAATTCTCCACCTAATTGAAGAACAGCCACGATTTGTCTCTTCCCCATGAGTGTCTGCTTCATAACAAGATGAAATGAATCCAACAATTAGGCTACTTGTAAGAACTTGTGCAGAATTTTCAACAAAATGAATTCAAACGAATTAACCTAGGCAGAAAGGTGAAGTTTACTCAGCAATTAGTTATTTGAGCATTTTAAAGATTACAGGACTTTTCCAACAAAACAATCTACCTCAAGGCTTTGATGATCAGGCTGTCGTATTTTTTTGTTGGAAAATCCATACAAGGGCCAAGGCCATATGAAAAAAAATTACAAGACTGTAAATGGTATACCTGTCAGTCTGGAATCCAACCCGATTAAGTAATGTTAAAAGGTCGATTTTAGCTGGTCTGATGTGTACAAGTATGATCAAGTGATTCAAGTTGGTGGGTGATCTGGAACTCTGGGCTGTACACAAGGCTTAAGCAACCTAATTGGGTTGTTAATTTCTAGTTCCATGATGCAGGCAGTGTGAGATTTGCTCAGGCCTGTATTCAGGCATAGTAGCTGAACTGTCAGCATGCAGTCCTGCTCCCTTTTCTCAATCATGGAAAGGAGGATATGTACCATGAGTCCATGTTAGTTCACTTTGTGGAAGTAAAACGCAGAAATTAACTGAATTCAGGGCAGAGCGAATCATTCCTGCCAGACTGCAGAATCACAACTCAACTAGACGCTACATCAAAATATGCCCGGCCATCTGTGCCGAGCAAGAAAATCGCCCGTCCACGCCGTCGGCGAAGCACGAAAACACCCGTCAAATCAAAAGGCCAGAACACGAATGCGACGAGCCATAGTGGCGTAGTGGAACAGTGATAACGAATGGTGAAAACCTAATCTTTCTGGTATTCGGTTCCACGATTTGGTCTTGCCTGATTTTTGGATTAACCAAGACAACAGCATACATTTGGAGCGAAAAAAAAAACTAATAACAAACAGGGTGCAAAGCAGGCACTACGATCATCACCTGGGAGCGTCGTTGGATCTGTGGTTCGCGCTCGTCGAAGCCTCCCGGCGGCGCAAGGCGAGGGTGGCGACCGGTGGCAGGGCTCCCGGCAGCGGGAGCCGCGGCGGGCCCCGACCTGAGGCGACGGAGACGGCCTCTGTCCCAGCGAGGGGCGACTCGCGGATGCGCGGGAGGGGGAGGATGGCCGGCGGTGGGGCTCCCGGCGCGCGTGCGCGAGTGTATGCGACCTTGGATTTGCGGGTTTTCGACAGACCGCAGGTAAACTTACAGCAAGTACAGTAACAAAAGAATATTACTTATTTGTGGTCTATATCATTTACATTTATAGTAAGTAAACAATAAAGCTAACTCATATAATAATTGATTTCGCATTTTTAAATAAAATTGGTCGGTAGGACTCATTGGCGAATTCAAGGGATATTACAAACTTTCGATGAATCGCGTTTAATCTCTGAAGTTACTATAAACCTTCGGCAATTTGTGTTTTTAGAAAATCGTTGTTGTTTTTTCGCATTTCGGGATATTTGATCGTTTCTTTGTTTTTGTGTTTGTTAAAAAATGGGTCGTTAGGACCACGGCGAATCTATGGGTCGCTATAAATCTCTGGACGAATCTACGTTTTTTTAAAAAAATCCATGCTGTTATGACCGTTGGCAAATCTATAAGTTGTTATAAACCCTCGCGAATCCGTGTTTTTTTGGCCGATCGTGTTTTATTTAGAAAATTGCGGTTGAATCCATTTTTTTGTTTCCTGTGTTTGTTAAAAAAATGGGTCGTTAGGATCCACCGACGAATCTACGGGTCGCTATAAATCTTTGGACAAATTTATTTTTTTTTTAGAAAAAAACACACGGTTATGACCCGTTGGCAAATACACAAGTTGATATAAACCTTGACGAACACGTGTTTTTTTGTCGTCGTGTTTTATTTAGAAAATTGCGGTTGAATCTGTGTTTTTTGTTTTTAAAAGAAAAGTCTGCAGACGTTTTTTATGTATTTCCTTTTTAAAAATTTGCTTTCGGACCATGGCGAATCCATGAACCGCTATAAACCTTCGATTTAATCTGGTTTTTTCGTTTCTTGGTTTTTGTGTTTGTTAAAAAAAAGGGTCGTTAGGGCCCGCCGGCGAATCTATGGGTCGCTATAAATCTTCGGACGAATCTGCATTTTTTAAAAAACCCGCGGTTATGACCCGTTGGCAAATCCATACTGTGTTTGTTAAAAAAATGGGTCGTTAGGGCGTGCGGCGAATCTATGGGTCATTATAAATCTTGACGAATCTACATTTTTAAAAAAAACCGCGGTTATGACCGATTGGCAAATCCATAAGTTGCTATAAACCTTCGACGAATCAGTATTTTTTTGTGGCGAATATGAAATTCTTATTTTACGGTTGCCTGCACGCACTTTCATTTGTGGTTTTGCACTGGGGCGCGATGCGTGAGGTGCGTTTGTGCAACGTAGCAGCGCTCAAAATTCCAAACTCGATGTTTCAAAATTTCTTTACAGTCTGCACACGGTTCCACCTTTTTGCTTTTGTTTTTCATAAACCATAGAATTTTTTGCTTTTTCAATCAAATTTGAAAGTTTTTTAATTTAATTTTTTCAGAGTCGAAACTTTTCGATTTGAATTTTTTGATGTGAAACTTTCTAATCTGGATTTTTTGGAGTTGAAATTTTCTGATTTGAATTTTTTTTACTTGAATTTTAAATCAGAACTTTTCAAACTAAAAGTTTTTTAATCAAAACTTTTTGAACTGAAAACTTTTGAATCGTAAGTTTTATGAGTTGAAACTTTTCAATTTGAAATTTTTGATTCAAAACCTTTTGGTTTGAAACTTTCCGAGTAAAAACTTTCTGATTTGAAATTTTTAATTGAAACTTTTTGTGTTGAAATTTTCTGAATTGAAACTTCCTAATTTTAAATTTTTAGTTGAAATTTTGTATTTAAAATTTTCTAATTTTAATTTTTTGTGTTAGAAAGAGAAGAAATAGGTGGGGGAAGTGAGTAGCGAAAAAAAGGAGGAGGAGATGGACGGAGATCACACATGACATTCTAGAGAAGCGACCTTAAAGGCCTACTTGGTTCATACCAAATTTTGCTACATTTTGCCACGTCTCAAGTTAGGCAAGTTCGACTGAGTTACTCATCCATTTGGTTATAGTCACACTTATGATAAGATTTCTTCTTGCTGTTTAAGTCTCACGCGCCATTGACTCAAAAAAATATAACAAAATTCATTTTTCTAATCAAAGTATGGCTTCAACTTTGATAACTTAACCTTAGATAAGTTTTTTTTAAAAAAATCTATTAGAACTTTTCGAACTAAAAGTTTTTTCATCAAAACTTTTTGAACCAACAACTTTTGAATCGTAAGTTTTATGAGTTGAAACTTTTCAATTTGAAATTTTGATTCAAAATCTTTTGGTCTGAAACTTTTCGGGTTAAAACTTTCTGATTTGAATTTTTTAATTTGAAACTTTTTGTGTTGAAATTTTCCGAATTGAAACTTCCTAATTTTAATTTTTTTGATTTAATTTTTTTTGGAGTTTTAAATTTTCAATTGAAATTTCGTATTTAAAATTTTCAAAGTTTAAATTTTCTAATTTTAATTTTTTGTGTTAGAAAGAGAAGAAATGGGTGGGGAAGTGAGTAGCGAAAAAAGAAGGGAGAGATGAACAGAGAAGATCGCACATAACATTCTAGAGAAGCAACCTTTTCATACCAAATTTTGCTACATTTTGCCTTGTCTCAAGCACACAGGAGGAGATATTTACAGACATAGACCTTGCTACATCGGGCGATTCTACGCTGAGCGAAGAGTCCTAGAAGAATGAGTAAATGAACGTCATGGTTACAGTCACTGCGCTAGCTCAGGTACGTCCATCATGGAAAATAACACAACGTGACCGCCGAACCTTGGCAATTTTTTGGTATTTTTTTCTCAATGCAAAAACGTCTACCCATACATGTGCGCAGTGGCAGAGGAGGGGGCCAGCGGGGCCGTGGCCCCTGCCAATGTCAGCGGCAAAATTTTTTTACTCATCACTAATCACCTGATCCTATGATCCGTTCCAGACTTCTAGCATGTAAGGTCCAAGCCCAAGTGCTCAACTTGGCATTGGCAACCGCAAGAGACAAACAATAAACAAATAAACAATGGCCTGGCCCATCGGCCTGTACTGCACGGCTGCACAACTCAAGGATCGAATTGCTGCGGCTTTGTCGCTTTGTTTCCTATCGTATCGCAGACTTCGTAGTATTGCTATCCCTAATCCTCGGCTGATCAACGATCGTATAGCAGCGGGCTGTGGGCAATTGGCGAGGCCGTGGGGCAACAGGCGACACGCGGACATCGTCATCATCGCGTGAATATGTTCAAGTGCCGGCGTCGTGCCGCTATCCCGACTGGCGACGACCGTAGAGGCACAGACAGCCAGCCCTAGGTGTTGGTTAATTGTATTTTTTTATTTTGAAGGATAATCATGAAACCTAAAAGGAAGACAATTGAATCCTTTTACAAGAAAGATATTGTTGTTGATGTACCAAGAGATCGAGAACAAAATGACTCTGATTCTGAGGAAGATGAAGTTGCTAGCTGGCTTGCTGCACAAGAGGAGGATGAAGAAGAGGAAGCTCCATAACAACCAACACCTAAGGTTCGCCAAGTAAATTTTGCAGACACAGACACTAGTGTGTTGGTTGTAGAAAAAGACCCAGGCTTACGTTGTCAAATTCAGACTTACCCACCTGATAAGTAAGAACAAGTTATCAAAGCATACATGAAACATGGTCCATACCAATTTCTCAAGGATGTATACCCTCCTTCAGGTCCAAAGAGTCACCCACGAAGGTTTCAATCACAGTGGTTTGAATCTTTTCCTTGGTTAGAATACTCACCAACAAAAGATGCAGCCTTTTGCTTTCCTTGCTTTTTGTTTTCTAAGAAGCCAATAGGGAGAACAGGATCTAATGTGTTTACAGTGAAAGGCTTTAAGAATTGGAAGAAGGTTAAAAGTGGGAACAAGTGTGCCTTCAAAACTCATATGGGAGAGAGTGGTTCAGCTCATTAGTACTCTGTTAAATGCTTTGACAATTTGAAGAATCGATTATGCCATATTGAACCGGTCATGGAGAATCAAACAAGTGAAGAAGTCAAGGCAAATAGATTGCGGCTTAAAACATCGATTGATGCAGTCCGATGGTTAGCATTGCAAGCTTGCCCCTTTTGTGGACATGATGAGTCTGCCAATTCAAAGAACCAAGGTAATTTTCTTGAGATGATAAAGCTACTAGCTTCATATGATGAGGAAGTCAAGGCTGTTGTACTAAGTAATGCTCCACAGAATGCTAAATACACCTCACATCAAATTCAGAAACAAATATTGGATCTTATAGCTTGTAATGTGCAAACAGCTATTCGTAGTGAAATTGGTGATGCTAAGTTTTGCTTGATTATTGATGAATCAAGAGATGAGTCAAGAAGAGAACAAATGGCACTCGTTGTTCGGTTTGTTGACAAAGGTGGTTTCATTCGAGAGCGTTTTCTTGATCTTGTTCATATTCATGATACATCCTCTGCCACTCTTAAAAAAGAATTAGGCTATACTTTATCAGATCATAAATTAGATGTTCAAAGTATTCGTGGACAAGGATATGATGGTGCTAGTAATATGCGTGAAGAATGGAATGAATTACAGGCAAAGTTTGTAGAAGAGTGCCCTTATGCATATTATGTTCGCTGCTTTGCTCATCAATTACAGCTAGCTCTTGTAGCTGCATCTAAAGAGGTAACTGAAGTTCATAATTTTTTTGAACATCTTGCTCTCATTGTCAACACAATTGTGTCTTCTAGTAAGAGAAATGACGATCTGCGTGCTAATCAAGTTGCCGAAATGGAGCATCTCATTGAGCTTAACGAGCTTGAAACTGGAAGTGGTGCTAATCAAATTGGAACTTTACAGCGCCCTGGTGAAACTAGGTGGAGCTCTCATTATAATTCGATTTGCAGCTTTATAAGGCTTTACAAGCTTACATTCTCAGTACTGAAAGATATTGCTATTGCTAAAGGTTTGGGAACCATAGCTACAGGGCATGCAAAGGTTGCTGGTGCTGTTAAATTGATGATGTCATTTGAGTTTGTATTTATTATGCATGTTATGAACGAACTAATAGGAGTCACAAACTTTGCAAAAAGTTGCAGTATAAATCTCAGGACATTGTGAATGCTATGGATGATGTTGCCACTACCAAAAAGTTGATTCAGAACCTAAGAGACCATGGTTGGAACAACCTTATTAGTGATGTGACATTATTTTGCAGCAAACAAGGAATTATAGTTCCAAATATGGCAGACTTCTATGCAAACTACATTCGATCTCGTGCAGCTAATGAGATCACGGTTGAGCATCACTATAGATATGATATTTTCACAGTTGCAGTTGATCAACAGGCACAAGAGTTGAATTATAGGTTCAGTGAACAAGCTACAGAACTTTTTACACTATGTACTTCTTTGGATCCTAAGGATTCATTCAGCTCATTGAAAATTGATGATGTGTGCTCTCTAACTTCAAAGTTCTACCCTGCTAATTTTTCAGAGCAAGAAAGAAATACCTTGAGGCTTCAGTTACAACATTACGAACATGATGTACCCACAAATTCTAGGTTTCAGAATTTGACGGTTTCAGAATTTGACAACCATTGCTGATCTTTGTCGCCGACTAGCAGAAACTGGGAAATCAAATGAATATTACTTGATTGACAGGTTATATAACATTTACCCTGTTCATTTAGTTGATTACTTTTTTATCATTATAGAAAATGCTAATCATATATTTTCTTGGCAGGTTGATTCGACTTGTTCTAACTCTACCAGTTTCAACAGCAACGACAGAGCGTGCCTTTTCTGCAATGAAACTCGTGAAGACAAGGCTTCGAAATAAGATGGAGGATGAGTTCTTAAGAAATTGCTTAATAACTTATATAGAAAAGGAGATTGCAATGGGGTTTACAACGGATACACTTATTAATGACTTCGATGCAATTCAGACACGCCGAGTAGCGCTGAAATGAAACATGTTAGTTATTTTAACCATCATTTTTTACCATTAGATTTTTGTTGGATTTTAACTTATATGCATGCAAATTTAGCGAAAAATTTCTTGCTATATTTCAGCATATGGTTGATAGCTATAATTATTGAAATTTCTACTATACTATATATATTGGGGTTATTTGGTGGTCCCCATATATATTATTCCTGGCTCCACCACTGCATGTGTGCCATCCTAAGCCTTTTAATACGGCGGTACAACTAACTCAGCACCAACTCCGACTCCAACCGAACCTGCAATTTGGGAATAGAATCCAACGTCGTGGTAGCTCTTGGGCCGTATCACTTGCCGTCAGGGTGCCAAAGTGCCAACGATGGAGACCAGAGAATAAAATCTCGATAAAATTTCACGAAATCTCAGATCTCGGCTCTAGACAAGATTTTAAATCCCGGATAAATGAAAAAAAGAATCAAAATTTTCGAAATGCTACATTAACTTCAAAAATCTCAATGAGATTTCGGTGTTGCGGTCCAAAATCGCTACAAAATATACCATATTTATGTTTTTAGTTCCAAATTTGAACCGGAATGAGGTGTAGCTGACTTGGTAGACTCGCTTATGCCTTAGTATTGCAGACTTCGAGAGGTCACAAGTTCAAATTTGATCGAAGGCAACCTTATTTTGGTCCAATAACCATCCAAGACTTACATAGGAGGGATATGCAATTATGACAACAAGTTGCCCTAGCTCGACTGGTAAAGAGTTTGGCTTGCATAGAAGAGGTCTGGGGATTGAGTCTAACCGATTGTAATTTTTTAGAATGACATGCAAAATTGAAAAAGAAGGTGTGGACTCTAGGATTTGATCTAGGAAATTCTTCCCCCAAAAATGCTTCTGCTTGACCTAATATCAAGGCCAAAATTTTTAGCTACTAATATCTGAGCATGCCTTCTTTTACCTACCAATATCATGCGAGAGGTCCCACTTCTGGGACCTACCAATATCTCCTATCAAGATAGTAATCACCTTGATGATTAACATCATTCCTAATATTGATCAAATAGCACGTAGCTCAAATGGTAGAGATTTGGCTTAGCATGCAAGGGGTCCCATTTTTGATCTCCTTATCTCCAAAATTTTTTGCTCAAACAAAATTCGAACCCGTGCCCACTCAAACAAGGGCACTGGAACTAGCGCCTTCGACCAACTGAGCCACCCTCATGTCTTGGTCTTATGAGAATCCAAGCCATATTGAAGTAATCTAAGCCAAACACTACCAGGAGCCATCTTCACAGCCAGAAGCACTGTCAAATTTTTTAAAATTTTTTAGGCTTGATAATCATCTAAAAATTTTATAGGAACATTAATAATGTGTCAGGACTATCCACAAAAATTTTAAAATTTTCTAATGTTGTTTGAGCAATTTTTCGTTCTGTTCAAATTTGTCGAGATTTCGGCAAATCACGGCGAGATCTTGGAAATCTTGGTTCACAAAATTCCGGAGTTGAATGTTACTTTTTGGATTTTGTTTAGATTTTATCTGAAATAACAATATTTCTTTGAAATTTCATATTTCGAAGAGTTACGAGATATGAACTAAAAACGAAATTTGAAACCCCGATCGAGATGGCTCTTATCCACCAAAATCGTGACGTCAGTAAGTGGACTTTCAAGACATAAAAAAAATGATATCCCACTTGTCGGTGTTTGGTAAAACCGGCAAGTAAATTTGAAAGTTAAGGGGCCACGCGTTCCCTCTCCTTGAATGGTTAGACTCGGGGAGCCCAAGATGTATACTGGTTCGGCTTGAATGTCCCTACTTCCAGTTCATGTGGTGGTTCTTTATTGCTTTGGGTGCAGGAGGCTGCATAGGGTTACAAGCGAGGGCCAAGGGCCAGCCTTGAGTGCCTTGTCCGAGTGAGAGGAGTGAGAGCAGTTTGCTCGTAAGTGTTCGTAAGTGCTTGAGTGAGCTTGGGTCGGGTGTGTCGTCCGAGATCGGATTGAGTCCCCTTCCCTGGGGGTCCTGCCTCCCTTTATATAAGCAAAGGGAGCAGGTTACACGGGAGTTTGGAAAAGAAAAGTAGGGGTGGTCTACGCCCGGGAGTCCCGGTCTTCGGTCCTGGTGACTGACAGGTTCCTGTTTATCCCATGCTGGGTTGGTAGACACAACGAGCGGCGTTCCGTCGGGAAGGTGCGCACCTGCCCTCTGTGCGCTTGTCAGATACTGACGCGTCACGCTGTGCTCTGGCGTTGCCTCGGGAGGGAGAGCGTCTCTCCACTATGCGTGACGGGGTGAAGGGACTGGCGCTTGACTTCGGCAGCCCCCTCGCCGGGGAAGGAGCCACCTGCTCCAGCATAGCCGTCGTGTCCACGGGGCAGGTGACCAGCTTGAAGTCGACTGGCGACGTGGTGGAGGTCGCTGGGTCGGAGCTCGTCGTTGCCTCGACTTGAGGCCAGGTCGGACCTCGTGGGGGCGCCCGACCTGAGGCTGGGTCGGAGGCTGCGGGGGCGCCCGACCTGAGGCTAGGTCGGAGGCTGCGGGGGCGTCCGACCTGAGGCCAGGTCGGAGCGTTCCCTAGTAGGCTTGATCGGGGTCGAGGGTCCTTCGTGACCCAATAAGGCCTTTGGCCAGAGCTGGGCCTAAGACGGCCCATTTGGTGTTCGGCCTGCTGGGGGTATCTCTGGTATGAGTATTCGTCACCACTGCTACCCATTTAGGCGTAGTAAGTACGTTTAATATATTATATAGGTTAAATTTAATTTTGAGCGGTCCTAACTTCACTATATCAAAAAGAAAGGCACTCAATTTCGACACCTTTTATTTTTAGTCTTAAAAACACCTTTTATTTTTGAAAAATATTAAAACATGCAACTTTTTTTAACTTGTTAAAGTGGTGGTACCTAGAGAAAACTTGAGTGTTTTCTTACTAAATAGTACTCAACTTTTGAGCCTTTACATAAAAATCTAATGGATGGGATCAATTTGTCTTATTTCCTCCCGTTCAAGTATAATTTTGTAAACAAGTACTCAATATTTTAGATATTCAATGCATATATGCCTCTGTCCACTAGTTTGCTATTTAATTATTAGCATGCAACGCGATACATTGAGGAATGCTCCAATACAGATTATTTCCTGCATAGCCTTTTTACATTAATTATATACTAGCTTGACACAAATTAAATTATGTAAAACATAATGTGACAATTTGTTAAAAAAATGAAAACAAACTATAAAGAATACAGCAAACAAAAAACAAACTAATTACTCCCTCATCATATTGTTCACCCAAGAAAAACTTACAAAGTCGAAATGATAAAACACAACGCGGCACTACTAAACGAAATATTACAGATGATGATCGTTCTCCTCTCTAAGCCCGTCATTCGTCGCCTCATCCCCAAGCCCGTCGTCGACCGCCCCATCCCCGAGCTTGTCACGCGCTTCTCATCCAGCACGTTGCCGACCACCTCATCCTCGAGTCTCAAGGCATCTGAAGAGTGCAAATATTCAATCCATTACTTATGGCCACTATATTGATGTTGATCTTTGGATGGCATACACCATGGCTATATTTGGATGGCATACACTATCTTGACGTATGTTAATCTTTGGATGGCATATACTATAGCCATATTCAGATGGCATGTGTTAAATATTAATTTGCTACTAGCTGGCTAGCTCTTAATTTCCTAAATATATATACATATACATCCTATGATGGAGACATCAATATGAGAATACGCATGTGTGTGTATATATGAAAATGATTCCATACTCCTGGGTGTACGTACTCCTGCCTCCAATATACCGTTTAAATAATGTTGTTATACCTCTCTATCCTTTTGAGTACACTCTAATACTAATTATAAGATACTCCAAAGTGAGTTCCACAAAAACTTTCATTAAAGTCCACCATGTCATATATTCCTTTTACATATGAAAATGGGTATGTAGCAAAAAAAAAAACAAAGGGCTCTGATGAAAAATTTTCAACCATGTCATATTGGAGCATCTTAGAATTATTATTAGAGTATATCGAAAGTGATAAAGGAGTATAAAGCGTTCATTTAAGTGATATATTAGAGGAGGGAGTATGTACTCCCAGGAGTATAAAAGGCTTATATATATATATATATATATATATATATATGGTTTAATAACTTTTTTAGTTTTTACATATATATGGTTCATATTTGTTTAGTAACATGCATGTAACAAGCCTGAACACAGATATTATCTTAGCTATCTAATCTCTATTCTTTAGCTTACCCTTTCGCTTGCTCCAATATTTATTCTATGAGTAAATATTTTTCCTTCTAATATATGATTTTCAATAACATGATATATGGACATGATCGATCCTTATTACTTTCTTAGCCACGCACAACTGTCATATAGTAATGGTTAGTAGTCTTATATAGTTTTTTTATCTTTACTAGTTCTTCAGTGCATACACTGTCTTGATGTTGATCTTTAGATGGCATACACCATGGCTATGTTGATTTTTGGATGGCACATACTATCTTGATAGTTTCTTATAGCTATGTTAGAATCTCTCACTACTAAATCCAATATAGCATCGTTGCCCTCCCCCTCGAGCCTTCTCTATATGGATGTTTCTCCCCTGGATGTTCATATTACTGCTCAATGATGCTATGGGTATATTAATGAATTAAAATAATTAAAGTAACGAATGTGGTCTTGAACTATAGAGTTGCTTTTTGTTAATAGTAGAAAGTATTATTTTTATTTTATTATCTTTGAGTTTGATCATGTTATGGTAGAAAGCAAGTAGATGTCATGTTCTTACAATTTCTAATCTTTCTATGATTATGTCACATTTTGTTTTATATAATCTATTTAACCATTACTTTGATATTTTTATGATCATGTTATAAATAGTGAAATCAACTTTAAATACTTTATATTGCATAATTTAGGAAGGTAAGAGTTCAAGGCTTTATTTGCTTAGTTAATTGTCTAGTTTAATTTTGATTATATGATCCTGGTGTAGTAGAGGTAAGAGATTAGTCTGTAGCAGCCCTATACATTGTACCGAGGAGGCTAAAGTCTAACCTTTAGAAGCTCGACACCTGAGAGCACTCTCATACAATTAGTCATTAATTTGTTAAGTAGACATAATTCAATGTCACATAGACATAATAATTATGAATTTATTTATCCTTTAGATTATGTCAATTTTGCAAGTTTTGAATTATGCATATTATATTCTAAAAACATCTAGATGTTTAACTTATGTTGTAATTTATCGTATATACATTATATGTCTCAGTGACTCCAAATTGCACACAAAAATAAAATAGAGCATAAAACAAGATAGATGACATGGAAACACTGGTGGGTGCTAAATAAAAACTTGAGATAGAGATAGAATAACTGAAAGGAAAGTCTGAGTTAACAGAAAAGATTTATGAGATGAAATAAAAACTAAAAGATATAGATAACAAATCGTAAGTATTGATTCTCTTAACAAAGCACTCATCATTAAGAAGTGTATGGTGTATGCAGAGTTGAAAGAAACCAAAATTGAGCTTATGGAGGTAATATAAATATTTCTAGTATTTAATTTGATGTGGTTATTGATAATATATCAAGATACCTTTTTCACATCAACATGATCACTTTTATAGAGATCAAGATATATGGTTGAAAGTTAATCAGTTATTGATGTCAAACAAATAGGTACTATATCAGAGTTGTAGAACTTCAGAGAGAACCAAAAAAACCTCTATTATAGAAGCTATGGCACATATGATAGCAGATATAGAAAAGCTCTATGACCTTCTTGTCTTGATCTATGAAATAATTAATGTTGTTTCTCAATGTATATATGCTTGTTGATATTTACGGTATCATATCTTGTATTGTTATTTTAAATTATTCTTAATATTTGCTCATCTTGAATCTAATGGCAAAAAATTGGCTCACCTGTTGGAACCATAAGATTTCCTTCTCTCTTGGTAGAACTTTCATAAATAGTATCTGTTGTTCGAAATTTTATTCTCTTTAGATATTTTTGCAATGATATATATATAAGGCACAATCAGTTATAACTTTTTTAATTGAATATCTAAATATTCTAGATGCATTGAGGCACAATTTGTTTGGTCAGGATTATCTTAAAGTATGAACATTTGTAACATTTTTATATACTTTCTTATTATAATGCTGTTGGATTCTAAGGCAAAATCCAATTACATCCACAGTTCATCCTGAAAGTTGTCATACTCTTATTTATTGCTTCCACTTTATCCTTATCCATGAATGAGAATACCACAGGCAGTCTATTTTGACTCTGGTCTTATGTAGAAATAGGACCAATCTAGTCCTGCTCATGACCAAGTTTAGAGTGAAAATAGGCTATCTATGATATTCTCATTCGGGTATGGCGATGAAGTGGAAGATAAATCAGAATATGATAATTTTCAAGACGAACTGTTGATGGAATTGGATTTTGCATTGAAATCCGTCAACATTAGAATAAGAAAGTAGATGAAAGTGCTACAAATATTCATACTTAAAGATGATTCCAGCCAACCAATTCAAGTTGTGCCTTGAAGTATTTAAGATGTTTAGATATTTAATTATAAAATCTATAACTGGTTATGTTTTATAAATATCATTGTAGAAATATTTAAAAAGAAGAAAATTTTGAACAATAGATGCTAATTATGGAAGTTCTGCCTAGAGAGGTACGGAAAAAATTGACCACAGACGGTTCTAGATAGGAACGTATCACAGATGGTTCTATATAGGAACCGTCTGTGATACGGGTTTGGTCGTATTATCGCTGATACATGCCTACAGACGATTCAGAAAAACGTATTTAAAAGACCTTTTGAACTGTTTGTGATGATATTTTCTATAGTAGTGTGGATCACAAAGTAATATCTAACGTGAAACATTAAGCGCTCACAAATTTTTTTTAAAAAAATTGAATGCCATTTAACCAACACCCTTGTAAAATCGTACAAGTACGAAACCAACAAATTAAGTAGTACCAGTAGTGCTACCTGCTAAGCACAAGAGGAGAAGCAACACCTTTTTAGCAAAGTCATTCGCACAATAGCACGTCTAGATGCCACTCAGCCGGACTGGAACGTGCAACACGAAAGATCGAGCAATACAGGTGTTTTAGAAAGACGCATTTCACATGTACGCATGATGTGCATACGTGGTAGCGTGTGTATGTTTTTCTTAGTGGCGTAGCTTAGATTTCATGTAAAGTTGATCTAACTTAAAAAAAAGATAACAAAGTATATATATAACATAAAATGTATAAAAACATAATATATACGAAGATAATAATAAGATTTTGCAATAGTTCAAAGAATATTATATTACCTTTCTACTTCTTCCGCGACTGTGAATTATATCTTTCGTGTAATTCTGATCGTGGACTACAAAGTAGAGGACTAAACAATACTCAATGAGCCGGAGTAACGATCCGACCATACTAACCATTGGCTCCGCCCCTGGTTTTTCTTGCGACCGAAAAAAGTTTCGGTACTCGATCGCGCACTCGGCCATGCGATTTTGCCTCCATCTTTTTCATCTCCCTTTGGTGGAAGACGCGATGCCTGGCAAGCACCGTACACCACATCACCAGCCTCGTACATATGCCAATCACCACCGAAGTGCCGCGCGCACCAGATACAGCGATGGGCCGGGCACATTTATCACGTCAAAATTATGCCGCAAATCGGACAAAACGACCTTGCAAAATGGCACGTATCTACTGAAGGTAGCCATCGTGCTGTTAATATTGACCTCATCGTATCCGCGGCGCAGTCGGTCGAACGTGACAGGAATGTATGGTGTGACTCATTATTGCCTTGCGTAGTGCAGCCGGTCGATCGAGCCACCGCATCGCAGCGACCGATCGAATCTTCCTGAAAGTGACGCCTCTTCGATTTTGTCAAAGATCGAGCACCGTAAGCTGCTGCTTTTCGCCGTACGCAACAGACCACGGAATTGTTAAAGATACTGTTTGTTTAGATTTAGCTTATAGTTATCTGGTTGAGTTTAAACATTTTAAAAAGTAATCGGATTTAACACATAGTATTGGTTGGTAATTTTGTTTCAACTTCAGTATTAGTCTAAAACTAACCTTTATAAGTTAAAAAGAAAAACCTCTTTGTAACTTTTGGTCGGATAGAAAGCTACCTATTTTTTTATGATTTAGTTTTTTGATATTTAAATTAGTGAAAAAGTACAAATAAACAGAGGCTAACTATTGCCACTAGCCACCCTGGGCAGGTACATAATGCATGTTGCGGCGTAATGTGCGTGTGTTTCAACAGGAGCATGCGGTGGTGTGTACTGCCTGCATCTGCTGAGTCTTGATCTCAACATCCCTTTTCAGATTCGACAATCTTCGATTGGGTACAGGGAATTGAACTGGTTAGCATTCACTCCATGATTTTTTTTCTATGCTACACATATGTACAGTCCATGAAAGACTGTGTGGATGTTTATATATATTTGTGATGAATAATTAATGAGTAATTGATTGTTTTTGAGTTTGTAGTCCTCAGGCTTGAGGTTGATTTACTTTAGATTAAGCAATTTGAGTTGAGCGGTTATTGCACTAGTAAGTGGTTGTGGCATTGATTGATCTTGACTAGTCAGAGTCTTGACTGGTCAGAGCTTTAAGTGATTATGGACTTGACTGGTTGTGAGTTAAGGTGCGATGATCTTTAGTGATTACTTATATGTCATTTTGTGTGTGAAATTGAGGTATATCTTCTTTGATTGTTCATGTATGGTGTTTGTGATGTTAGCTTGATTAGAGCATATCATTTTGAGCAATACTATGTGATGTGTTTCCCTTGTCTACGATGGTTGCAGGATTTCGGAGCTAAATCATGGTGAGATAGAGGATATCAGGACTAGACTCAGAGAGTTGAAGTCCAGACAGTCAAAATGTTGCTGGAGGATAATTGAGGCTAGGAGTGGTTGCAAACTGAGAGGACAAGTGGATGGATGATATGCTAATTTAAGCCCTACTCAAGCAAAGGAGGATCGTTGGATCAAGATTTCATGGGTGGAGTAGTGGTTAAATTAGTGTATGGATGCAAAGTTGCAATCATGAGTAATCCATGCAATCAATGTAAATGAAAAAATCATGGATGTACATCTCATCTTACCCCATCCATATATAAAATTTCATGATCAAATTCGTTCTATGTTAGAAGTTACAAAAAGACAAATTTAGGGTGCATTTGAACTATTCAAGTTTGTCAGAAATTTATCTTTTTTATTACTCTTAACATAGGACGAATTTGATCATGAAATTTTATATGTAGATGGGGTAAGATGAGATGTACATCCATGATTTTTTTCAGAATTTTTTGAAACTTTTCTTAGTTGGATTGCACGGTGATTGCACCAAACTCATGATTGCACTGGATATGTCCCCATGGATAAAACTCGTTATGATGTTGGGTTGTGGGTTAACCTATGTATAAGTGAAGGAGTGGATCTCAGCCCTTGATGAAGCTTCTTGAGTGCTAAGTTGTCATCTAAGGGTGGAGATTGCTCTCAGTGTGCTATAAATTGAAGGGGAGAGGGGTGTCTCTCCCTTAAAGGTTTTGGTGCTCCTTTTAGATTTGCCCACTTTGTTGTAAGGCTTTGTAAACCTTCCTTCAAAGAAATAAAATTTTTATTTCCTATTTTGAACTTACTTTCAGCATTTATATTATACTTTAAATTCAGCACCTAAATTCAGTATTTACATTCTATAACTTGACTTCTTGCAATTTACTTTCCGCATATTTGGATTTGCCTCACCTTCTTCTAAATGCTTGTAGATTCTATATTAAAAATGAATGATTGATGGATGAATTTTCTTCATATCATATTGTCGGTGTTTCGAGAATCGGCAAGTAAATTTGTAGGTCTAGAGGGGCTACGCGCTCCCGCTCCTTGAATGGTTAGACCGAAAGAAAGGAGGTCCAAGATTTATACTGGTTCGGGCAGAACGTCCCTACTCCAGTTCGTGAGGTGGTCGGATGTTACTGATTCTGGTGAATCCGTCGTGTTACAAGCGAGGGCTGAGCTCGGGCTCAGAGCGCCTCGTGCACAGGGGTTACCCGGAGTGGCTACGAGTGTGATTCGGGAGTGCTATGTTTGACTGCCTACACCCGCGTGCCCTCTCCGAAGGGCCAAGCCTCCCCTTATATAGCCTGGGGAGGCAGGTTACACGGAGGTTACACGAGAGCGTGTAAAGGAAGAAATGGATGGGGCTCCCTAAGCCTAGGAGTCCGGTCTTTTGCCTCGGTGTCTGGTTGCCGGATTTGACCTTTGACGGGTAGTCGCACGTCCTGTGTTGGGTTGGTGGAGGCGCAGAGCGACAGCTCGGTCCGTTCCTCCGGAAGCGGCGTACTCGCTTCTCTGCTGTGATGTCAGTCTTGGCGTCGAGGGTGTCGACCGAACCGTCTTGGGAAGGTGCGTGAGCGTCCTGCTCGCCGATCGTGACGAATGTGCCGCATCAGCTTTCGGTGACCAGCAGAGGCGGTTTCCGCGATTTGACGTCGCTTCTTGGTGAAGATGATCCGAGCTTGTTCGGTGGCGATCGGTCCGACCCATTGGTCGCCAACCACGGTCGTCGTCGTTCAGTAGCTCGTGGAGCGCCGGTCTGTAGCGTTTGGTCGGATCGCTTCGGGTTGGCTTGATCGGGAACCGAAGCGCCTCGCGTGGTTGGTCGGTCGGCCTCCCATTGCCGCTTGTGCTTTGCCTCGAAGGGCGTCCGACTTATTGCGTCGGTCGGGCCCCCCTTCGGGGCTGGATTGGTCGGAAGTCGTGGGCCTCCGAGCAGAGCTTCTTGTTTGAGGCTTAGGTGTGGTGGCGGCCCATATGCTTCTCCTGGGTCGCTGGGGATACCTATGCCCTGGGTACTCGTCACATATCCTAATCATCTAGGCAATCTACAACCTCTTCTTTTCTGTTTTTACAAAAAACCGATCTTTGTGCTTGAAAGAAGAAAGATTCTAGTAGATTGCATTCTTATTTGTTTAAAGAGTTGTTTATTGGTGTTTTTACTTACTATGATACGTGAGAGGTCATTTAAGATCATCTTGATCATTAATTCCCCACTAACAAACTAAGAGTGAAGTTTTTGTGTTTGACCCGATTTAGGTGCAACATTCATTAAACTGGAAAAAGATTAGAATTTTAACATCAATTTTTGTGATTGAAGGTTAGAATAGGTTCATGATATCCATATGCACACAAAGTTTAATGAGTTTTGAATCAGTCGATCAAAAGTTTCATCTATTCTTGTTTCTAAGATCGTGTTGTGTTTTTACTATTCACCCGAACACTGTTAATTCAAGCATTGTTCACTTTGAACATTGTTCATCCGAGCTGTATTCACCATTAACATTGTTTCATCAGACTAGCGTTGTTGCCCAGCTTGCAATTACTGTTCATCCCACAAGTGTAGTTTTTTCTGTTCACCGAGCATCGTTCATCTGACCAGTTTGTTGTTTACTATTAATCGATCAGTGTAGTTTTCTTTGTTTATCTTAGCACTTTCGTCCACGCCTGCGGTCCCCCTCGACCTCCTAGTCGCCATCTCCTTAAGGTAATCAATGTAGCCATTATCTGAAACCACTGTTGTCTAAATTTGTGATGGAATGTATGTGCATAATGTTGTGATGCAATGAAATGTATATGCAAAATGTAGCCGAGTAATCCATGAGAAATGTATATGCTATATGTTGTTGTTTACTATTAATCGATCTTTTGTCTCGCGAGTGGATGTCCTAGGTTTAGGGAGGTGTCGAAATTTCTAATAATTTCGTAAGTTACTTGATTGGTACTATTAATCGATCGCTGTAGTTTTCTTTGTTTATCTTAGCACTGCTTCCGAGTCGAACCTCTGGATGTACAACTATTTCCGTGTAATTAAGATTGTATACGAGCTACGCTTGTACTTACACGCTTCGAGATGCTAACATATCATATCCACAGTCGGGCGGGACCTCCGCCACGCAGATGCCACCTCCGCCGTTCTTCACGCAGACACCGACACCGACGCCGACGCCGACGCGGGTAATGCATTTTGTTCCAGCTAACTATTCATACAAGTACACAAATGCACAAGAGTTTTGAAAATTGTGGTTTCTCTATTCTTGTAGGTGTCCACCTCATCCGCCTCTGCATTTAATGCTGCGATAGTGAGGTGATTCCAGTGGCACTAGATCTGCCGCAGATCAATTCGATCGACGACGCGTTCATCTCGCCTCTGATTTGGGGTACTTTTTATCTAACCACCTGTTTGGATTGTGCTACTGTTCAACCGGATCTCTTGTCTGGTTTGTGAGTGAATTTGTGAATTATTAATGCATTTTGCTATATGTGCTATATGTGCTTGGTTGGCTCCTGATTTGGGGTTTTTATCTAACCACTGCTGCGATCTCAACCGGATTCTTACTGGTTTGGGGTACTTTTTATCTAACCATTGCAATCTTTTAATAAATGGAAATTGCTTTAGGTTGAGTGAAATATGGTGTTGATCATAGTCTTGAACTTTGAGCAAAACACATTGGAAACAATTGATAGTGAAGAAGTTGCATCCAAAATAAGAACAATTGCTCGATGGAGGAAAGTTTGGTTGTAAGTACTTACATACTTTTGTTTTCTTTCAATACGTATGCCTAGTTATTATTATGCTTTATTTTGTCAGTAAAAGGAGTTATTATTATACTTTATTGACAGATTGAGAGAGTTTTAAGTTGTTTTATTTTGTTTCTGCAGTACAAAATGTCAGGAATCAGGAGAAACTAAAATACCCCCATATCCACTAAGTACTGTGGAGCTTCAGAAACTTGCTTCTAGGTACATCAGAATGAGTTTAGAGCACACTATGAAGGTATTAAAACATATATTTTTAGAGTTTTATTTTTCCTTAATAGTTTTGCTAGCTAATTATGGCATAGCTCGGTGTCCGATGTTTTGTTTGTGGTTTCTTGTGATGTCCATACCGATGGTCAAGAACTGTATCAAGCGATTCATTAATTATCCCGGATGTAAACCGATAATCTGTTCAACCGGATCTCTTGTCGGGTTTGAAATTTACTAGTGTGGCTTGTCCATGTTCTTATTTCTTGTCTCGATGATTCATAGTCTTCGAACTTTGAGCAAAACACGTTGGAAACACTAGTGCAATTATATTGTCATTGTTCGTGATATTTGGATTGTATGTGTTCAACCGATCTTTGTCTGGTTTGTATTGATGAATGTGAATGTGTGTGAAATTATATATTGTGATTGTTCGGGCAATTGGGGATATAAAACTGCTGGAATGGGGTTTTTTACGTTAAAATTGGATTTTTATAAAATTCCCAGATTTTTTTTATTTTTACAACCGTGTCCTCGGCTCAATCATGCCGACGACACAAGATAGCCCGTGTTCGGCACCGAGAAGGGTCATGTCGTCGGCTATAGCGAGGCCGAGGACACAGATGTCCACTCGTGTCCTCGGCTCTAAATATGCCGACGACACAAGATAGCCCTTGCACGGCACCGAAGGGTCTGTTCATCTGGCCTCCTGATTTGGGGTACTTTTTATCTAACCACCTGTTTGGATTGTACAATCGTTCAACCAGATCTCTTGCTGGTTTGTTTTTAGGGGCAAAATTTTATTTATGATCATTCACTCCCTCTAATCATCATTTTTGTCCTTCACTCCATAATCTGCAACTGTTGTATATGAAAAAACACATGTTGTTGTATGCAAGGTTAAAAAACCGCTGAAATCTCGAAAATCTCGGCCAAGAATCCCAGCTGGGTAAAAAATTTGAAAAGAAAATAAATTGCTATAATAATCTCAGATATTTCAGCGAGATCTCGCTAAAATCTCATGTTTTTACGTTTTTGACTTTGTATCACAAGATTTGACTAGATTTGGTCCAATAACCCTTAAGAAAGTTGTATTCCATGAACATTTGTTGGAAACCCGAATTTTGCGATGTTTTAAAATTTTAGTAGAAATACTGTCAAATTTTTATAAAATTGTAAGCTTGAGTATGATCTAAAAAAATTATAGTACTATATTTAGAAGTGTAGGATCATACAGATACATTTTCAAAATAAAGAACTTCAATTGTTATCTTTAAAAAATCAAAAACAAAATAAACATAATTGGGACAATAACCTTGTCATAATTTTATAAATTTGCTCGGGTGTGTTCATGATCTAAAATTTTTATGAGTTCTTAAGAATTGCCTAAGTAACATTCTATAAATTTTTCAAATTTTTTAACTTTTTGTTTGCTCAATCAAATCTATGTAAACATTGAATTTCATTTGTTATATTTCAAAAATCAAAAGCAGAAAAGAACATAAATGATACAATGTCTTTTTAACAATTTTATAAATTCACTGTAGTGTGATTATATTTCAAAATATTTATGAGATCTTAAGAATTTCCTTGGCATGCTTCTGTAAAATTTTTAAAAATTCTAAACCATTTTTTATTGCTAAAGCAAATCTGTGTATTGATCATTAGGTTTTTATTAGGATGTAGCATTATCAGGATCTTTGAAAATTCTTAAAGCTTGATCATCATTTGAAAATTGTATAGAAACATTAATGATACATCAGGACCATTCACAAATTTTTTCAAAATTTCGTAACGTGGTCTGGACTATTTTTCATTTGGTTGAGGTTTGCTACTAAGGTTTTTATCAAGACAGTAGTACTTTCCAAATTTTAAAAAATTAATGAAGCTTGATCATGATCTAAAAATTTTAATAGAATATTAGTGATGCATCATAACCATGCACAAAATTTTTTAATATTTTTAACATGATTTGTTCTATTTTTCATTCGGTTCAAAGTTATTGGTCAGCGTTTTATTAGGACAGTAATAATATTTGAATTTTTAAAATTTACCTGAGTTTGGTAATCATATGAATTTTTTTGGGAACATTATTTACATGTCAGGACCCTCCACAAAAATTTTCAAAAATTTTTGACGTCGTTTGAGTTATTTTTCGCTCGGTGCAAATTCACCAAAATTTGGGCAAATCTCACTGAGATTTCGGAAATTCAGGCCGAAATTTTGGTTTTCATTGTGCAAAACAAAAATAGATTTGAATTTTTATTTTTGTATTTCATCCAGGATTTACTCAAAATTGTGAGATTTTATATTTTAACCACCTCCAAAAAACATCCGAAAACGATATTTCAAACCTTGTATGCATCCTAGCTTTTTCCTGCTTCGAGAGGCCAAGTTGAGATGTATGAAAGCGCGAATTTATCCTTGATTAGAGGGCTCCTCCTATTTCCTTTGTTTTTAATTTCTTATTGGAGAGGATACAGATCTCTACTAACCCATGTATGTCCCCTTTAGAACACATAATTTATTTCTGGCAAAGTGATGTGAGCATCCTGGAAACCCCCTAACTCTCGGACGAACCAAGAGTCGTAGTAAATATTAATTCGTTGCTTTCGGATGAGCTCAAGAGCTACTAGTGTTAAGCATCCGGATTACGCATGCCCTTCCATGATGGTTAGGCTAAACTTAAGCATCCGGTTTAACTTTAATAAAGTCGTGCTTAATGCCATTAGCATCAGTCAATCGATCCGTGCGCCCGTCCCAAAGAAGCGAACCGCCAAACACGTACCAATGAAGCTCGGCATGCGCGAGTGAATATAACACCAATATACTCTATATAATAGAGGCTGGGAATGCCGCTTGATCAGGCGCGCCACGTTTGCGGTGCCGTTCGCGCTGCCCGTCCTGCTGCTGCCGACGCGGGGTCCGTTCCGTCCGTTCGCTGTTTCTCGCCCCGCCCCCTCGGTACCATGCCTGGTAGCTAGCCCTGGATTTGGGCCTCCTCGGTTTCATCGTCTCGCTTCGCGTTTCGCTTGGTCCGCCTGCTCCGCCGGTTCTTGCCCTCCGATTCTGCATCGGTGCGGCCAGCCGCCGCCTTCTTTGGTTCATGCGTCGCGAGAGCCCTCCGCCTCGACCGAGGTCGCTGTCCCTCCGCCTGCGCTTCTCGCCCGGTTCCGTTTCGCCCGCGATTTCATCGTTTGTCTTCTCGTTTCGTTTCCTCCGCCAGGTGCGCCACCTGTTGACTTCTGTTTGCGCGTCGGTGCGGGCGATCGGCGGCTTCTTCGGCCCGTCCAGCTGTCGAGGGCCTCCAACTCGGCTGAGCTTGGTTAGTCCCTTCGTATTGCCGTTTCTTGCCGTCTCGGTTCGCCCCGGCCGCGCCCCCTCCCCTCGCCCCCCAGCAAAGTGCTCTGCCTCCCGCCGTTTCCTTGCATCTCCATGTCTCCGTGCGGCGGCGCTGCGTCTTCTTCGCGCCGACCGGCCGCTGCTGCACCTGCTTAGCCTTTTCCCGCTGTTTCGCTCTCCGTAGTGCTCCTCTTGTCTTCTTGGTTCCTTTGGTACTTTAGGTGCTTTTTCTGATTCGGTTTGCTTGTGTGATTGCAGGTTCAGCTCTGCAGTTGAGCGATCCTCAGTTGGTGTTCGGGATCCTACAGGATTTCTAGCTGGCGCATTGGTTAGTCATTTCTCCAGGCTTCACTCACAGTTCTTTCCTTAAACGTGTATATTACTCATTAATCACCGACACTGAAAGTCATTAATATCTGCGTTTATTGCAGTTGAGCAATTCTCAGTTGGTGTTCGGAATCCTACAGGATTTCTAGCTGGTGCATTGGTTAGTCATTTCTCCGGGCTTCACTCACAGTTCTTTCCTTAAACGTGTATATTACTCATGTATGCTTTGTCATTGACATTTGAATTGATGACTACAGACAGGGTATACCGGTACACTGTTTTTTGCTGGAGTTTGCTGTGGTTGTCTATTTACTCTTCCTATTCAAGTAAGCTGATCTTCACATCATCTTAGTTTGGTTTAATTTTTTAAATTTACTGCTCAGGTTATGATCACTTTGCGGTTCTGATCAGCCGTAGGTTTACAGGTTTCTCATCGAAATTTACCCTCTTTTGTAGCATTGCATTCTCTGCTTCAAATTTCTGGGATACCTATTCCTATGGTGTACCAAGAATATCTGCGAACAATTATCTTTGGCCTCTCGATAGTTCAGGATTGAGAATCGTTTGTTCAGAAATCTCGATAGTTCTCAGACGCGTTCTTTGATTCGATCTGGTTTTGTGGGTGCGGTTGAGACCCAATCGAGGAGGGCTTCTTTCGATTGAGTTTTGTTTGGATTATTCGTGTTTGTCTTCCTCTAAGACGTGTATTTGGATTTTAACAGTCTTTCTGTGTGTGCTTGCGATCCAGACGAGGAGAAGGGCTTCTTACGATTGATTCTGTTGAGTTGACTGGCAATTTAGGGAAGAGATGATGATCCTGTTCGACACGCCCGCAGCGTTCGTGCTCTTCAAGGTGCTCAGGTTTTCTTCTCATTCCATGGCTTCATCTCAGCATAGGTGTTATTCTTCTGTCCTAATCCATGGCTAAATGATTCTTTTTTGAATGGCAGTGAGATATCATCCAAGAAAAAAGAAGGTTTGAATGACTTTGTAGTTTGCACAGCCATGAAAACTAAACGAAAACATCTCTCTTTGCAATGCAAATGTTAACAGCCTCATTTTATTATGTTAGTTTTCGCAGGACAACACCAATGGATTGATTCACCGGATTTTTCCTTTTGCAATTACAAAATTCTGATTGGTATGTGATATCACTCATCGTATGTTTTTGCTTTGGTTATACATAGTAATCTATTCAGGGGAAGTAACGGAAGAACAAATTTTCTCAACCCTTCTGAGTTTGAGTTTTACTGAACTAGACAAGGTACGTCTTTGCAATGCAAATGTTGACAGCCTCATTTTGTTATGGTAGTTTTCTCAAGCAACATCACTGGATTGATTCACCGCATTTTTCCTTTTGCAATTACAAAATTTTGGTTGGTATGTGGTATCACTCATCATATGTTTTTTTTTGGCTTTGGCTATGTATAGTAATCTATTCAGGGGAAATATGAAAACAGAAAATCTTTTGAGCCCTTCTGAGCCAAGGTTTTAGTGCTGCAGGAAGATTGTAAATTAGAACAAGTTTACAGATTCCTCGCCTCTTTTTGTTTTGTATGCTATGAGAGATAGAAAATTTGTGTGTGTGAGAGAGAGAGTTTATTAGGACGGGAGGGAGGTAAGTAAATTGATAAGTGCATCTAGATTATAATTTATAAATTTGCTTGGGTGTGTTCATGATCTAAAATTTTTATGAGTTCTTAAGAATTGCCTAAGTACTATTCTATAAAATTTTCAAAAAAAATCAACTTTTTTGTTTGCTCAATCAAATCTATGTAAACATTGAATTTCATTTGTTATATTTCAAAAATCAAAAACAGAAAGAACATAAATGATACAATGTCTTTTTAACAATTTTATAAATTCACTGTAGTGTGATTATATTTCAAAATATTTATGAGATCTTAAGAATTTCCTTGGCACGCTTCTGTAAAATTTTTAAAATTTCTAAACCATTTTTATTGCTAAAGCAAATCTATGTATTGATCATTAGGTTTTTATTAGGACATAGCATTATCAGGATCTTTGAAAATTCTTAAAGCTTGATCATCATTTGAAAATTGTATAGAAACATTAATGATACATTAGGACCATTCACAAATTTTTTCAAAATTTTGTAACGTGGTCTGGACTATTTTTCATTTGGTTGAGGTTTGCTAGTAAGTTTTTTATCAAGACAGTAGTACTTTCCAAATTTTAAAAAATTAATGATGCTTGATCATGATCTAAAAATTTTAATACAACATTAGTGATGCATCATAACCATGCACAAATTTTTTTAATATTTTTAACATGATTTGTTCTATTTTTCATTGGTTCAAAGTTATTGGTCAGTTTTATCGTAAGCGTAATAATATTTGAATTTTTAAAAATTAGCTTGATAATCATATGAAATTTTTTGGGAACATTATTTACATGTCAGGACCCTCCACAAAAAATTTTGACGTCGTTTGAGCTATTTTTCGCTCGGTGCAAATTCACCAAAATTTGGGTAAATTTCACTGAGATTTCGGAAATTTAGACCGAAATTTCGGTTTTCACAGTGCAAAAAAAATAGATTTGAATTTTTATTTTTGTATTTCGTTCAGGATTTATTCAAAATTCCGAGATTTTATATTTTAACCATCTCCAAGATGTCATCCGAAAATAAGATTTCAAACCTTGTATGCATCCTTTTCCCGCTTCGAGATGCCAAGTTGAGATGTATGAAAGCGTGAATTTATCCTTGATTAGAGGGCTCCTCCTATTTCCTTTGTTTTTAATTTCTTATTGGAGAGGATACAGATCTCTACTGACCCATGTATGTCCCTTTAGAACACATAAACATAATTTATTTATGGCAAAGTGATGTGAGCATCCAGGAAACCTCATTAACTCTCGGACGAACCAAGAGTCGTAATAAATATTAATTCGTTGCTTTCGGATGAGTTCAAGAGCTACTAGTGTTTAAGCATCCGGATTACGCATGCCCTTCCATGATGGCCGGTTAGGCTAAACTTAAGCATCCGGTTTAACTTTAATAAAGTCGTGCTTAATGCCATTAGCATCAGTCAATCGATCCGTCCCAAAGAAGCGAACCGCCAAACACGTACCAATGAAGCTCGGCACGCGCGAGTGAATATGTATGAAGTATGATTGATGTCAAAACCTCAAAATTACTGCTCCCTCGTCTAAAAATTTATTAGGTATTTTTAATTATCTTATCCACAAATATTAGTTGTATTTTATATTTTAATATAAAATTAGTGTGATGTTATATCTATGCCTCTAATAAACGCTCAGCTTTACTTTACATATATGTATTAAATATAGTACTTATAGATAATAATTAAGGATAATTTAATTGTATTCAATATCTCTTTGGTTCACATTACTTCAGATAATAATTAAGGATAATTTAATTGTATTCAATATCTCTTGGGTTTACATGGTAAGAGAATATATACATTATAGATTTGAACGCATGAAATTAACTACTCCTTCCATTTTTTATAAGGCATATTTTTTAATGATCTTATTTACAAATGTAAGATTTGCATGTAGATTTAATGAGACATTTCCTTTTATATCTCTATTTGTTTTCTCTCATCTATATGCATTTATTCATTACTACCCACACAAAGTATATCTTTCATCTTTCAAAACAATTAGGGCATCTAAATCATTTTTTCTCGTATTTTTCTTAATTTCAATGCAAACTTAATCCTTGTGCAAAGCCAACATACGTGTCATAAAAAATACCGGAGGGAGTGCTAGTTTTCGATCTCTCTTCTCCGCGTGTGTAGAAGGAATGCATGGATCGTTTGACTTGACTTGGCCTTAAGAAATGGCGACGACTGAGGATGCACGATCGATCGACGCCACCAGGTCGTGCAATATTGACGGTCGTTTTATGCGCGCGCTCGCTCCTTTTCTTTCTTGGCTTTCTGTTCTCTTTCTGCTCTGTTCGTCAGTCGAATCCATCGAGGATATATACCCGGTACGAATCATATCATATCCCTGAGGAAATTAATCCCAGCTAGCGAAGAGAGGTCGTCGTCCCGGGCCCAGCATCGGCAGGTGTACATGTGGCAGCATGACCCTATATATTGATCTCCTTCCCAGCTGTGGATCGATGGCGAAGCAATCGGATCGATCGAGCGGCTTACGATAGAAGCTCACACGCGCTTGCTTGCAAGCCTCGAGACTCACGCATGTATGTGCAGGCGCGTACGTACACGGGGAGCTTGCGTCCAGGCCTACGTTAATTAGCTGCCATAGCTAGCGCCTTTGCATGCTCGACGGTCTAGCTAGCCGCGAGAACTTTCCACACTGCTCCCTCCACATATCCGAGGACTGGAGTACTATGGGGAGTACTATGGAAAGGGATCCAAGAATTTAGAGGTGGCTGTCGTGCTAGCCAGGGTTGGCTCAGTACAAATTTATCATACTTCGTGTTTGAATCGTGTTAGATCGGATCGTAACGGCTCGTCATGCCCACCGGACTGGGTCAGCCCGATTCATCTTCAGCGAGCGTAAGTACAACCTATTTGCGATTCGTGCCTGTTTCGTGTTGTGTCGGTCTAAGTCTAGCCTATTGGCACTATTGTGACAAAAAAAAACAGAGACACATAAAGTTAAGACAGTGGACACAAATATTATAAAAAAGAACTAAAATTTATTTATTTCTAGAACGAGGGGATGCCGAAACCTAACGAGAGAAAGGGCAACGAGAGAGTGAGGAAGAGAGGCAATGGAGATTGAGAGGGACGGATGAGCGAGGGAGAAATTGAGAGAGACGGGTGAGAGAGAGAGCTGATCCATCTCTCTCAGATGTCGGTGGCGGGGTGGCGTTCACCGTTGGGTACGTCCATAATGCTCACGTTCTGTGGGTCGGTGATTTTCATACTGAATTTCTTTCTCATACCCTGAATCATTGGGCCTGACATGGCCCGTGCTACAGTGTCGTGCCGGGCTAGACCACCCATCGTGCCTGATTCTTAGGCTCGGCACGGCCCGTACTACAATGTCGTGCCGAGCCGGACTTTGGACCGTACCGTGTCCGCCGTGCCTTGGACCGGCTTAAAAGAGCCTGATCTGAGTGCCCACCTCTATCCAGGTCGCCAACCGCTTATTTTGATTGATTCAAGGGTAGACGGTGCGACTGTCACTGCATTGGATCTCGTTTCGAGTACAATGGTCCCTTAGTCCTAGCTCTAGGAACGAATGCGGCGACTCGGAAACGCGACCAGCCAGCTCATTCCTATGCTGCTGGCGCATACGCCAAAGCTCGTCAGTCGATGGATCTGAAGAAATAAGCTTCATTTGTTCATCTAGCTGTGTGAGAGTGGCGTAGTGTACTACAGCTAGTACAAGAGAAGACTTGTTACGTACTGTATCGATCGGAGCGTGCATATGTGCATAAAACGGGCAGTGGATTTATGTGTGTGGATCTGGCTAGTGTTGCCGTCGATCGGAAGGCTAACGTGTTGGGTCACTGTGGATTCTATGTTTTTTCTTTTAATATAAATTATATAAATCTTAAAATAAATAAGAAAATAATTATTGTCTAACTTTCATTCGTACTTTAATATTTATATAACTAAAAAATATAAGCAACAGCCAACAGCACCTCTTTCTGGATTCATACAAATTGGTCGGCACCTCTAGTGTTCGTTTGATACTAATACCAACAAGATGGACAACCAAAAGAACGGAAAAGCAGAATTGCTGCGTACGTACCAATGGTCACGACAGGTACTTACTACACCACAGGGCAAGGGTCGGTTGCCACGTCGATCGTTAACAAAGAAAACTAGTACTAGCAGCTAGCAAACGGTATTATGGATCACCCAAGACTTGTACTAGATTCAGCGAGCCCATATCACACGGCTAGGTTCACTGAACCCACATCATCTACGCACCGGTGACTGTATCGTCACTCCTTTAAAACAACTTTACGTGCTTTATCTACCTAAATTTTACCGATCTCTCTTCAATGTCTTCTCTATCCCTACAGAAATGGTTAACAAAGGTTGTCATCATGTCAGGTCATTTCTCGCTTTTGCGGAAAAAATGTTTTCGCATCGAATATGTGTACATCAAAAAAGTTGTCGCCACCAATAATTTTTTCGCCTTTTCCTCTAGACTATTTTCCCACCTCATTTTTCCACCCTGCTCCGATATTTCCCAAATAATTAGCGTGAAGAGATATTTCTACAATTGTGTGCATCTCTAAGAAGGTTGTCATCACGCCTAGATCCTTTCTCCGCTTTTGCCCGAAAAATGTTTTCATCACTAGAAATATGTGTGCAACTCAAAAAGGTTGTCGCCGCTAATAATTTTTGCCCTTTTCCTCTAGATCTGCTTTTCCCACCTCGTTTTTCCACCTCGGTCTCCGATATTTCCCAAATAATTCGCCAAAGGAGATATTTCTACAACTCTAACTCTTTATTTTTTTCCCCAGAACTCGGTTTCTGCTTTTCCTGTGAGAAATATGTTGGAAATCGCTTTGCTCATTTCGCGATTTTTCCCACCACACACCACAGCGGCAATAGACGCTACCATGCCTAGTATGTATGAAGTATGATTGATGTCAAAACCTCAAAATTACTGCTCCCTCATCTAAAAATATATTAGGTATTTTTAATTATCTTATCCACAAATATTAGTTGTATTTTATATTTTAATATAAAATTAGTGTGATGTTATATCTATGCCTCTAATAAACGCTCAGCTTTACTTTACATATATATATTAAATATAGTACTTATAGATAATAATTAAGGATAATTTAATTGTATTCAATATCTCTTTGGTTCACATTACTTCAGATAATAATTAAGGATAATTTAATTATATTCAATATCTCTTGTGTTCACATGGTAAGAGAAAATATACATTATAGATTTGAACGCGCATAAATTAACTACTCCCTCCGTTTTTTTATAAGGCATATTTTTTGAATGGTCTTATTTACAAATGTAAGACTTGCATGTAGATTTAATGAGACATTTCCTTCTATATCTCTATTTGTTTTCTCTCATCTATATGCATTTATTCATTACCACCCACACAAAGTATATCTTTCATCTTTCAAGACAATTAAGTGAGGGCATCTAAATCATTTTTTCTCGTATTTTTCTCAATTTCAATGCAAGCTTAATCTTTGTGCAAAGTCAAAATACGTGTCATAAAAAATACCGGAGGGATTGCTAGTTTTCGATCTCTCTTCTCCGCGTGTGTAGAAGGAATGCATGGATCGTTTGACTTGACTTGGCCTTAAGAAATGGCGATGACTGAGGACTGAGGATGCACGATCGATCGACGCCACCAGGTCGTGCAATATTGACGGTCGTTTTATGCGCTCGCTCCTTTTCTTTCTTGGCTTTCTGTTCTCTTTCTGCTCTGTTCGTCAGTCGAATCCATCGAGGATATATACCCGGTACGAATCGTATCATATCCCTGAGGAAATTAATCCCAGCTAGCGAAGAGAGGTCGTCGTCCCGGGCCCAGCACCGGCAGGTGTACATGTGGCAGCATGACCCTATATATTGATCTTCTTCCCAGCTGTGGATCGATGGCGAAGCAATCGGATCGATCGAGCGGCTTACGATAGAAGCTCACACGCGCTTGCTTGCAAGCCTCGAGACTCACGCATGTATGCGCAGGCGCGTACGTACACGGGGAGCTTGCGTCCAGGGCCTACGTTAATTAGCTGCCATAGCTAGCGGCTTTGCATGCTCGACGGTCTAGCTGGCCGCGAGAACTTTCCACACTGCTCCTCCACATATCCGAGGAGTACTTATGGAAAGGGATCCAGGATTATAGGTGGGTCGTGCAGTCAAGCTGGTCTAGTCCGGATCTATATATCGTGTCGTTCGAATCGGATCGGCCACGACGGTTCGTCATGCCTCATGCCGGCCGGTCAGCCCGACTCACCTTCAAGAAACCTAAGTCGGTCCATTTGCGTTCAGGTCGCTTCTGTGTCGGTCCAATCCATTTGCACTATTGTGACAAAAAAACCGAGACATAAAGTTAAGACATTGGACACAAATATTATAAAAAGAACTAAAATTTATTTATTTTAGAACGAGGGATGTACTGACACGAGCGAGAGAAGACAACAGAGAGTGAGGAAGAGAGCAATGGAGATTGAGAGGACGGATGAGCGAGGAGAAATTGAGAGAGACGGAGAGAGAGCGATCCATCTCTCGGATGTCGTGCAGGGTGTTCATGCCGCTTGATACGCCCATAATGCTCACACGTCGGGTCGGTGATTTTCATCTGAGCTTTTTCTCATACCCGATCATTGGGCCGACATGGTCCGTGTACAAGTCGTTTGTGTTGGGCGCAGCCACCCATCGTGCTTGATTTCGATTCTAGGCTATTCGTGTCGGCGCCGTATCGACCACTTCATGTCGAGCTAGACTTGGATCGCTGACGGTCCGCGTGCTCTGGACCAACCTAAAAGAGCCGATCTGAGTGCCACCTCTATCCATGTACGCCAACCGCTTATTTTGTATCGCCAACACTAGAGTTCAACGGGATAGTACGGTAGCGACTAAGTACTCATTCTAGAAATTGGATCTCGTTTCGATGATTAGCAATGGTCCCTTAGTCCTAGCAATCTAAGGAACCAGAATGCGGTTCGATACTCGGTAAAAAACGCGAACCAGCTATAAACAGCTCAAATTTAAAACCTATGCTGTCTGGCGCATACGCCAAAGCTTTCAGTCGATGGATCTGAAGAAATAAGCTTCATTTGTTCATCTAGCTGTGTGAGAGTGGCGTAGTGTACTACAGCTAGTACAAGAGAAGACTTGTTACGTACTGTATCGATCGGAGCGTGCATATGTGCATAAAACGGGCAGTGGATTTATGTGTGTGGATCTGGCTAGTGTTGCCGTCGATCGGAAGGCTAACGTGTTGGGTCACTGTGGATTCTATGTTTTTTCTTTTAATATAAATTATATAAATCTTAAAATAAATAAGAAAATAATTATTGTCTAACTTTCATTCGTACTTTAATATTTATATAACTAAAAAATATAAGCAACAGCCAACAGCACCTCTTTCTGGATTCATACAAATTGGTCGGCACCTCTAGTGTTCGTTTGATACTAATACCAACAAGATGGACAACCAAAAGAACGGAAAAGCAGAATTGCTGCGTACGTACCAATGGTCACGACAGGTACTTACTACACCACAGGGCAAGGGTCGGTTGCCACGTCGATCGTTAACAAAGAAAACTAGTACTAGCAGCTAGCAAACGGTATTATGGATCACCCAAGACTTGTACTAGATTCAGCGAGCCCATATCACACGGCTAGGTTCACTGAACCCACATCATCTACGCACCGGTGACTGTATCGTCACTCCTTTAAAACAACTTTACGTGCTTTATCTACCTAAATTTTACCGATCTCTCTTTCAATGTCTTCTCTATCCCTACAGAAATGGTTAACAAATAAAAAATTACCTTATAACAAATAAATTAACTACTAATGTAACACTAATCTCATCTTCTCTCCCTTTGTAGTATACGGCAGAGATACAATGAAAACAATAGTGATGAAAAGGCATGGACTGAAATAAAGTTTGATTAGACATTGTGATAAAGTTGAGAGTATAGCACAAGCTAAAACCGGCAACAATTTAACATACTGAGCAATGTTATTTTTATTTGGAGCGAAGTTAATATGTTCAGCTAACACGATATGTACTACACTCTCCCCCCACCCCTGTATAAATATATACACCTTCTCACCTCTCCCCTCCTCTCAGTCGCAAGTCGCAACACCAACCAACCACACTCAGGCACACAGCAACGGTGACAGCGACTCTGTACGGCCGAGCGAGAGAGAGATGAGGCCGGCGAGGGGAGGGGTGGCGCTGACGGGGGGTGGTGGCGAGGGCGTGGTGCCGCACGGGCGCCCTGGGCTGTGGAGGACGCCGACGCCGTACCTGTACCTGGGGTTCGTGGTGATGATGGGGCTCATCGCGGTGGCGCTGCTCGTGCTCGTCTGCACGCGCCGCAAGCCGGGATCTGGGTCGTCACGGCGGGGAGCAGCGGCGCAGAGGAGGGGCCGATGCGGGTGCTCGTGCCGCTCGACAGGAGCCCATGGTCGCCGTCACCATGGCCGGCGACGACATGCCCTCCTTCCTCGGCAGGGCCAAGCCGCTTGCCTTCGCACCTGCCGCCCCAGGCGCCGGCGAAGCGGGCATGACCTGAGGAAATTAATCCCAGCTAGCGAAGAGGTCGTCGTCCCGGGCCCAGCACCGGCAGGTGTACATGTGGCAGCATGACCCTATATATTGATCTTCTTCCCAGCTGTGGATCGATGGCGAAGCAATCGGATCGATCGAGCGGCTTACGATAGAAGCTCACACGCGCTTGCTTGCAAGCCTCGAGACTCACGCATGTATGCGCAGGCGCGTACGTACACGGGGAGCTTGCGTCCAGGGCCTACGTTAATTAGCTGCCATAGCTAGCGGCTTTGCATGCTCGACGGTCTAGCTGGCCGCGAGAACTTTCCACACTGCTCCCTCCACATATCCGAGGAGTACTATGGAAAGGGATCCAGGATTATAGGTGGGGTCGTGTCAGTCTAAGCTGGTCTAGTCCGGATCTATATATCGTGCTTCGTATCTGAATCGGATCGGGCCACGACGGTTCGTCATGCCCGTCGTACCGTGCCCGGCCGGGCCGGCCCGACTCACCTTCAGTAAACCTAAGTGCGGTCCATTTGCGCTTCGTGCCGTACTGTGTCGGTCCAATCCATTTGCACTATTGTGACGAGAAGAAGGGAACCAGAGACATAAAGTAAAGACATTGGACACAAATATTATAAAAAAAGAAATAAAATTTATTTATTTTTAGAACGAGGGGATGTACTGGACACGAGCGAGAGAGAGTACAACAAGAGAGTGAGGAAGAGAGACAATGGAGATTGACAGAGACGGATGAGCGAGAGAGAAATTGAGAGAGACAGGTGAGAGAGAGCTGACCCGTCTCTCTCAGGTGTCGGCGGCAGGGCGATGTTCATGCCGTTGGATACGTCCATAACGCTCACACTCTGTAGGTCGGTGATCTTCATACTGAGCTTTTTCCTCATACCCTGGGTCATTGGGTCCGACATGGTCCGTGCTACAATGTCGTGTTGTGTTGGGCCAGGCCGGGCCACCCATCGTGCTTGATTCTCGGACCCGGCACGGCCTATGTTACAGTGTCGTGCCGGCCTGGTACGACCCACTTCATGTCGAGCTAGACTTCGGATCGTGCTGTACCCGTCGTGCCTCGGACCAACCTAAAAGAGCCCGATCTGAGTGTCCACCTCTATCCATGATACAATGGCTTCTGCAATTTTGGTAGTCGCCAACCACTAGCAATGTAGTCACATCGTGTGATCAGCTACAGTAGCACTAAAGTACTCCATTCTTAGAAAATCTGGATCATCTTTTTTTGATTGATTCAGGGGTAGACGGTGTGACCATGGTTTACAAAATCATCAAAAACCGCTCGAAAACAGCGGTTTTCGACTTTATCGTTCCGGTTCGAAATAAAAAACCGCTCAGTAAACCGTTTTAATTAAAAAAATTCAAAAATTTTGAAAAAATTTATGTGAGTACCGCGGTTTTCGTTGAAAACCGCTCAAAAACCATTTTCAAAGAACATTCAATTGATCGAGTTGGTTTTTCGTGAAAAACCGCGGTTTTCGATTTTTTTCAGTTTTTTTTCAATTTTTTTATTTTTCAACTCTTCGGTTTTTGACAGTTTTTTAGCGATTTTTTGAACGGTTTTTACGAAAACCGAACCGTTTTTCACAGTACGATTTTGTTAACCCTAAGTATGACTGTCACTGCATTGGATCTCGTTTCGAATACAATGGTCCCTTAGGGCATGTACAATGGAGAGTCAAGAGTGTCTCTTAGCACATTCTTCTAAGCAAAAAAGATAAGCATATACAAAGGATATGCACAAGAGCCAACATGTTATTTAATACTACTCCTCTCTAATTTTGCCTAGGAGCTTGTGAAGAATCGTCTCTTCACCAAGAGTCGACTCTAACATTTTTTGCATTTTTCCCCCTACCACATCAGCGAAGCATGTCCACCTCATCACTAAGAGACGCCATATTAAATGGCTTTATACATGCCCTTAGTCCTAGGCTCCTAGCTCTAGGAACGAATGCGGCGACTCGGAAACGCGACCAGCCAGCTCATTCCTATGCTGCTGACGCATACGCCTAAGCTCGTCAGTCGATGGATCTGAAGAAATAAGCTCCATTTGTTCATCCAGCTGTGTGAGAGTGGCGTAGTGTACTACAGCTAGTACAAGACAGAAGGCTTATGTGTTTATGTACAAGCTACTCCATCCGTCCCTGGAAGCTAGTCGTTGTACGATTCAAACTCAGTATTAGGAAGGCAAACAAATGACGCATGTATCCCTGTGTAATGCCATTAAGGAGCTTGGAGTCTTGGACGGTTTATGAAGTCATTAAGTGCTGCGCCAAAAAAAGAGGAACGCATGCATAACCGAAAACATGCGCCAATTCTAGCGCCAAAACAGTGGCGCTAATTTTTCTCAACGCCAATTCTACAAAGGGAGTTTACAAAGAGAGATTACAAAGAGAGATTACATAGCAGCCAAAAATTAGTGGCGCCAATTCTCATTCTACAAAGAGAGATTACAGAGCAGGCAAAAAACTGTGGCGCCAATTCTCTCAGCGCCAAAAAATCTGTCCCCTCATTCTATAAAGAGAAATTACAGAGTTCTAAAAAGAAATTACAGAGCAGCAATCCTCCTGTCATTCACAAATAGGGAAGCAATTAGCCATGCTCAACCTAGACCTAAACCAGCCATTATTAGATGAACAGGAGTACCTTGATCTAAACATAGCCTATAATGATGAACACAATGGCAATCCTATACAAGAGCAAGTAATTGCAAAAGGCAACATCAACCTACCAGGTCAGCAACCATCGACCATTCTTCTCACTTTACTAGTACTCCATGCAATGAACTTTTTGATCCTGATTAGTTAAAATAAGGATTAAGGCTAGAACAATCCATGATAATCTTTCGATTAAACTTTATCTTCTTTGGGACAATCCGGTTGACTGACTAAATGATCAACAGACAAACAAACTGGGACTTGGTGAAGGAATGCAACTAACCAATTCAATTTACAGAGTAGGAAAACCATTTTATAGATCGTGCATCCTTCCTCCTAGCAGTAAGAAGGAAGTCCTTGCTCTCATGGATCTGCTTCGGCTGCAGCAATAAAAAGAAATACTATGATCAGAGGATGTCAATCAGTACTGACCAGTCAGACACCAGAATGATAATTAACTAAACTCAACTACTCTACTTAGAAGCCAACATCCCGCATGATTTTTACTAATTGCAGCCTGCAAGAATAAAGTGATAGCACTACCATGCTACTGAGATTATTTCCATGTGGCCAATATAAATATTCAAGAAGATATTATTGGTTAACAATAGAAAAGTTGCTTGCTTGCTTGAGGTCATGAAAGATGGTGGAGGCAATAGGTACAAGATCCCTCACATGAACAAGGAGAGGATGCAGACACTTGGGATCATGCCCAAACAGCTAGAATGTGATCGTCAGCTCTACGAGTCTGTCCTACAATCGTTAGCGAACTAGGGCTTTCTACCCATTGTATTTGAACTAATGACATCATTGGAATGTTAAGTGCATGGGCAAATACTCTCAGATTCTGCTAATAATCATGTTATACACATGTGTCCTTCTTAGATATACTCTCAGATTCTGCTAATAATCGTGTTATACACATGTGTTCTTCTTAGACATACTGTCAGATTCTACTAATGACATCATTGGAATGAAAAGTGCATGGAGAAATACTAATAGTACTTAGCAGTCCAACGCTTAATTGTACTAATATTCATGTTATACACATGTGTCCTTCTTCTCACCGGGCACCTCCACATCCATGATTTGTCACTACTACACGGCCAAGCAGCAGCCAAGCACCTCCATGCACTTACCATTCCAATGATAATTTTCGAATTATCAAGCCGGGCACTTTCCATGATTTGTCACTACTACTACACGGCCAAGCACCTCCACATCTAGGCCAAGCAGCAGATGATCATTTTCGAATGTCAACTGGAAAAATGGATGCCATGATTCATTTTCGAATGTCTCAGCAGGAAATTAACAGTTAGGTATGCTAATGCAAGGATGTGTTAAGAACAGAAGATATTCAGCTTGTTCATCACAGTAACGTGCCATATATTCAAAGAGAACCACATATCAGGTCTGTTCGGAATCAGTAAATGCCGCACCATATATCAAAGAGACAAAAGATAGTTCATTGTTCTAACGAAATGCTCTTGTATTGCAATTAACGGGTTGCTAATAGTATTTAGGCGTCCAACTCTTAATCATGCTTGAAATCATTCTAATCTACATCACACAGTGCATACTAATGACAAAGGATAGTTCATATAGACGGCACAAACCAACCAAGCAGACGGCGGCTGGTCATGTGTCCTTCTTCTTCGTCATCAGTCCTGATCCACGACGCTGGGCGCCACCTCCACCTTCAAGCCGGCAGCCGCCACCTCCACTCCCCCTTCTTCTTCGTCATCACTTGGGATCTTGACCTTCTTCGAGCCGGACGCCTCCACCTCCACGAAGGTGGGCGCCACCTCCACGCCGATCACCTCCACCTCCAGGCCGGCAGCCGCCACCTCCGCTCCCCCTTCGTCTTCGTCATCAGGCGCGATGACCGCCCGCTTGCCTACACCTCTGGCGGTGGCCTCGGAGATCGGGATCGGCAACGCCCGGCGTTTCCGGTGGCCGCTCTTCCGGATCCCATCGCCGGAGCTCTCTGCCATCACATCGCCGCCGCACCCCTCGATCTCGCGCTTATTCTTCCTCTCGCCGGCGCATCGAAGCGCTGCGACGATGCGCGCCAGTTCACGGTCCTCCTCGCTCATCTTCGCAGCGACGGATTGGGGATTTGGACGGGGATGAGGGGATTTGGACGGGGACGAGGGCACGGGGACGAGGGGATTTGGACGGGGAAGAGGGGAATTTAACTGTGGCCTTTGGGGAAGAGGGGATTTGGCGAGATATTTCACCGTGCCGTTCGAGAAGGTGCCAGTTATTAGCGCGCGTGCTGCCTCCAGTTACTCGCCGCGTGGGGACCAAAGAGCGTAAAACGACTTGCTTCTAGGGACAAAAAATGAAGCGTAAAACGACTTGCTTTTAGGGACGGAGGGAGTAGCTAGCAGCGCGTCCTTGTTACTGTATCGATCGGAGCATGCATATGTGCATAAAACGGGCAGTGGATTTATGTGTGTGGATGTGGCTAGTGTTGCCGTCGTTCGTCGATCGATCGGAAGGCTAACGTGTTGGGTCACTGTGGATTCTATGTTTTTTCTTTTAATATAAATTATATAAATCATAAAATACATGAGGAAATAAATAATTATTGTCCAACTTTTATTTATAGTTTAATATTTATATAACTAAAAAAAAGCATAGAAGCAACGGCACCTCTTTCTGGATTCATACAAATTGGTCGGCACCTCTAGTGTACGTTTGATACAAGTACCAACAAGATATGGACAACCCAAAGAACGGAAAAGGAGAATTGCTGCGTACGTACCAATGGTCACCACAAGTACGCACTACACCACACAATTAACCACAGGGCAAGGGTCGGTTGCCACGTCGATCGTTAACAAAGAAAACTAATACTAGCAGCTAGCAAACGGTATTATGGATCACTCAAGACTCTTGTACTAGATTCAGCGAGCCCATATCACACGGCTAGGTTCACTGAACCCACATTATCATCTACGCACCGGTGACTGTATCGTCACTCCTTTAAAACAACTTTACGTGCTTTATCTTCCTGAATTTTACCGATCTCTCCTCCAATCTCTTCTCTATCCCTACAGAAATGGATAACAAAGCATAAAAAATCACCTTATAACAAATAAATTAACTACTAATGTAACACTAATCTCATCAACCTCGCTTCTCATCTCCTTTTGTAGTGTGCGGCAGAGATACAATAAAAACAATAGTGACGAAAAGGTATAAACTGAAATGAAGTTCGACTAGACATTGTCATAAAGTTGAGAGTATACCACAAGCTAAAACCAGCAACAATTTAATATAGTGAGCAATATTATTTTTATGGCGAGTACTACCGTCCGGATGTTCGATTTTTTTGTTTTCTTCGGACACCTCTTGAAACATTTTTTGTCTATTATTGCAACATTTGTTACCAACGCGTGTAACATTTTTTTTGAACGCTTGCAACATCTGTTTGCTGTAGCATTTGTCGAAGGAAAATGTTGCACGCGTTGGTAGAAAATGTTGCACGCGTAGAAAAAAAATGTTACGGGGTGTTAGGACGTCTGATGCCTAGCAAAACCGTATTTTTATTTGTAGCGAGGTTAATACATTCAGCTAACACGATATGTACTACACTCTCCCCCCACCCCTGTATAAATATATACACCTTCTCACCTCTCCCCTCCTCTCAGTCGCAAGTCGCAACACCAACCAACCACACTCAGGCACACAGCAACGGTGACAGCGACTCTGTACGGCCAAGCGAGAGAGAGATGAGGCCGGCGAGGGGAGGGGTGGCGCTGACGGGGGGTGGTGGCGAGGGCGTGGTGCCGCACGGGCGCCCTGGGCTGTGGAGGACGCCGACGCCGTACCTGTACCTGGGGTTCGTGGTGATGATGGGGCTCATCGCGGTGGCGCTGCTCGTGCTCGTCTGCACGCGCCGCAAGCCGGGATCTGGGTCGTCACGGCGGGGGAGCAGCGGCGCAGAGGAGGGGCCGATGCGGGTGCTCGTGCCGCTCGACAGGGAGCCCATGGTCGCCGTCACCATGGCCGGCGACGACATGCCCTCCTTCCTCGGCAGGGCCAAGCCGCTTGCCTTCGCACCTGCCGCCCCAGGCGCCGGCGAAGCGGGCATGATGGACGCGGCGTAGGCGCGCCGCGCGCACACCCATGTGGCAAGGACGCGGCGAGGCGGGACGTACCAGTTTTGTTGGTGAGATTTTCTAGGGTTTTTACTGTGTGTGTTTTGACTGTGAACAGCAGGAGCGGAGTTTCTTGGTGAGGTACCGTAGCGTAGCTAGCGTGAGCGCCCGGCGGCCTTGAAATCTGTCAAGTGAACGGTGCTTGGTTTGTTTTGGCGAAGCTTTCGTCTTCAATAACTGCACGAGGGCTTTGTCTGCCTTAAATTTGATTCGACCGATTTGGCTTGTTACTTTTCACGCAGTTTGTTTGTTTTTTTTTTTTGGGTTGATTTCTGTTCTCTGAAATGCGTAATCCTGTCTGAGATAACATCGATGACAACTCTCTCTCTCTCTCTCTCATGTCTCAACAATGAATGAGTCAGAGAGCACTAACCATCCAATACTGATCCAGACTAACCATCCAATACTGATCCATTTTGCTTGTGAACAAATATATAGAAATTAGATTCTTCTTCTTTTTTCTACCAATTTATGAGTAATTTTTAGTTTTTTCTTTTTTATTATTTCTATGAGTAATAAATTCTAGCTAATATCGAAAAGAATAAATCGTTCATATTGCAATTAGCGTACCGCAAAAGAGCACAACTACAAACTCATCGCGGCCTACACACCAGAAGGAAGGCGGCCTCATTCTCTCTTTTCAGTTCTTCTTCTTTTTTCGAAGACTATCTTCTTTTTGAGAGATGGCCTCATCCATTCCTGAGCACATGAAAACAGGTTGGTACAGCGCGTCGCAACACGTTTCGTAGAATTTATGCGCAAACGGTCGATAGTATAGTTACGCTCTGTACTTTAGCAAACCAAGCGCCCATGACCTTTGTTTGGCAATTAAGGTTACTTTTGAGGGGCATATAAAGCTAGTCTCTTATTTTCCTCACCAGTACGACCAGGTGCCTTCCTTGCTTGTACGTCCTTTTGGCTCCAAAAAGTGGATCCACTACAACTCCTGTTGTACTTCTTGCTACGTCTGCAACCGAGTAGTTCTTCGCTAAAGTCAGTGGCGCACTGAAGGGGTGTGGATCTGGGGAAAAAAAGTCATCGAGGTCCTCGAACTCATTACAAGCTTATAACATTAACTTAATTTATAATAAGAACGTATATTTATATATTAAAAGAGTCATGTGTTGACCTGAAAAGTATCGGTGTTTCTTGACCTCTATCCATACACTATAGATCTGCCACTGGTAGACTGTCAACTCAGATGAAACGCTAGAACGAAACATGTCAAGCTTACATGCATATGTTATTTCAGCTAGCCAAATCTATATAAACAAATGTAAAGGGTGCTATTCAATGCATCTCATTCGATTTAAGAGCAAGAAAATCACACAATAATCCTAAAAGGGAAAAATCATAGAAATTCTCACATCAATCAAAAGAAAAAGAGAATGATTTCCACCGCTTGTCTTGGTGAGGCCGTTATATAATAAATACAATTATATTTTAATTATAAAGAGTAGAGTTGTATATTAAGGACAACTGTATCATAATATTTAAACTGTGTCATAATATTTAGTCGCACAGTTATATAGATAAATCTGCCCGTTATATCGACCAACTCGAGCCATGCTTGCACTGGGGACGGATGTTAACGTTCCAACAAACAAGAACAAATCATATTGTAACTTTGCAATCTAGATATCAACCGTACGTTTTGCTTAGCTAATCCTCCAGTACGAAAGGGCAATGGCTTAGTTCCTTCTTGGCAAAGGTGCTTTAATCCCCTTCATAGAACGCATGTCACATTCCTTGGCATAACGCAGCAAATTGGCAAAGCGACAGACCGATTCGTTCCTTGTGGTTTGGTTAGGCGGAGGAGGAACATATACGAGATGGTCGAGAGTAGGCCTTGATCCCAATCTTTCAAAGTGAGCAATTAAATCCTACTTTCTCATAAAAAAGAAAGGGAAAGAAACGAAAAGAAAAGTGAATAGAGACTAGAGAGGGCCAAACCCAATAGCGATGCCAATATGATACCAAAGTCAAGTCAAGTCGGGCCCTGCCAGCCCACTACGTCCCAAAGGAGGCGCTTTTACTTTATTGCGGCTAGCCTGGAAGCGGCGCCTCGAGCGTGTAGGGGGGTTAGCAAAGTGCACGTAGCCAGGGTTGGAAATCTCGGCGATTCCTTGTGAGATCTTTATCGGATCCAAAAAGTTTTGAAATACCGGTTGAAGTGAAAAAATTAAAAAAAATTAAATTACTACAGTAATTTAGCTATATCTCGGTGAGATCTCGCTATAAACCGCCAAAATCTCGGATTTATAATCTGGATTTTGATGTTTGATGACCGGATTTGGTCCAATAACCCTTAAGAAAGTCATCTCCTATAGAAATTGTTGAAAACCAAATTTTTGAGATATTTTTTAAAATTGTAGAAACACTGTCAGATTTTTATAAAATTGTACATACTTTATCATGATGTAAAAAATTTATAGTACTATTCTAAGAAGTGTAGAATCATATATAATTTTTTTAAAATAATTTGATTCATTTTTTATATTTAAAAATCAAAAATAGAATAAATATAATTGGGGCAATAACCTTGCTAGAATTTTATAAATTTTCTCGAGTGTGATCATGATCCAAAATTTTTATGAGAGCTTAATAATTGCCTCAGTAACATTCTATAAAAAATTTTTAAAAATAAACTTTTTTGTTTGCTCAATCAAATATATGTATGCATTGAACTGCATTTGTCATATTTCAAAAATCAAAAACAGAATGAACATAAATGATACAATGCACTTATATGAATTTTATAAATTCACTAGGGTGTGATATAATTCAAAATTTTTATGTGATATTATGAATTTCCATAGAACCCTTTTAAAAATTATCAAAAAATAAATTTTGAAACCTTTTTTATTGCTAAAACAAATCTATGTATTGATCATCACGTTTTTATCAGGACGTAGCATTGTCAGAATTTTTGAAATTTCTTAAAACTTGATCATCATATAAAAATTTTATATAAACACTAATGATACATCAGGACCATCTACAAAAAAATTTAAAATTTTCTAATGTGTTTTGTACCATTTTTTATTTGGTTGAAGTTTGCTTATAAAGCTTTTATCAAGACAGTAGCACTGTCTGAATTTTTAAAAATTCATAAAGCTTTATCATCATCTAAAAATATTATGGGAATATTATTGATACATCATAACCTTGCACAAAAAAATTCAAAATTTTCTAACATGGTTTGTTTTATTTTTCATTCGGTTTAAACTTGCTAGTCGGCGTTTTATCACGACAGTAGCAATGTTTGAATTTTTAAAAATTTCTCATATTTGAAAATTTTATGCCAGTGCAATTTTGCTGAGATCTTGGCAAAACAGACCGAGATTTCGGCCCTATCGTTTGAAAAAATTCCGGATTTGAATTTTTATTTTTGTGGTTCATCTGAAATTTGTCCAAAATTTCTAAATCTCACTAAGATTTTGTTCTTCAGCCACGTTCGAGATTTCAAGCAAAAACGAGATTTCAATCCTTGGACATAGCCACGCAGGGCAACACAAGGATATCATGAGGCGAACCTAGTAAACACATATTCACACAAATCTAAATTATACGTAAATTGATGAGTAATAAAATTAAAATAGTAAATACACTTGTTTTAGTGCATAAATATTCATAAGTAGCTATCTTAGAAACAAAATTAACTAGATTAGTGATGCAAATTATAGAACAAGTCCTAGAAGGGCAGCAGAGATGCAATGCAATAAGCGGATTTGGTGCTCTAGCCCTCCTCTTACCCCTGGTAGATCCGTCACCAGATAATGATACACTCACACCGTTGTGCTACACTGGTAAAGCACTTAGATTGTGTTTAGTATAGATCCACTAGATTCATGGAGCTGGAGTTGTAGATATATTAAAAGTGTTTAGGTGGGTCATCTTGTTTACATTTTAGACTAAAAATATAAACTTAATTCATTTTATTTTAGCTTATAAGTTTCAGATCTGAGATGAAACTGGGATTTAGAGCTCTACCAAATAGGGCCTTATTAAGCAATATTTGAAATATTTGAGTTGTTGAGGTCGCTAAGTTTAGACGTAGTCTGTTACCTTGATCTAAAAAGACATAGAGCCTGTTTAGTTTAAAGCTAATTTTGTTTTTTAAATAAAAATTGGTCAGAGCTCAAGTATTTACTATAGAAAAAGAATAATAGTTGGGCTACAAATGCACACACCCACACAAGCACACACGCCCACACACATGCTGCACCACGGCTCCGTGAGCATCTATGCTGAACCGAGGCTTTAACATGCGACGGACCGATTGCACAACCGCAGCCTTGCCAACTGAGCAATAGTTGGTCGTTTGAAGCTAACTTTGTCACGTCTAAGCTTAAAGGTGCTATATATTTTTATGTGGATGTTTAATTTATTATCACAATTGTAGCTTATCACACTTTTTTAGTTTTATATCTCACACGTCATAGATTCAATTTTTTTTTATCAAACTTGTGACATTGAATTTTGTTACCACAAAATATGCGACAAACCACACAAATCAAAAATTAATTATGGCAAAATTGAAACGCATAGTTCACTTCCTCCTATGCATCCTTGTAGATCACAAATCAGACAAGGAGTGCGAAGGCGTCCCAATTTTGGTGGGATAACGTACATGGTAGCCTGTTCGACGGTGGAAGCGGCGCATCGTAAGTGCAGAATCTTCAGAGGAAGTCTATGAACGATGGGAGCTTTTAGCAGTGGGGGCCTAGTCAGAAACCAAAGGCAGAGGCAGTGAGCAGCTTGTATCCGGCCGTGGTCGCCCCCACCAACGAAGGTTTCCTGCCCTTTTTTCTGCTGCCGTGCAGAATATCCTACAGCATATGACTCGTTCATGCTTCAACTTGTCGAACCCGGTCCACTATCATCATCATGATGCCCACCGAGAAAATATTTAGACCCTGTTTAGTTCGCGTCTCTCAGAGTCGATCAGAGATGCCGCACTGCTGGGGGAAGTAGCAATGTACGTAGCCGCTTGTTACTTGTTGGCAGTGCCATGAGAAGGATAAAAATAGAGGATGTGTTCAGTGATGCTGCGCTTCTTTGAATTCACTATGGACGGTCTGTGCGGTATCTTGAAGATTACTAGAAAAAGACTACAGGACTAAGAGGTACCAGAGTCACAACGGTCAGAACCGACGCTCTAACCCCTTCACGCATCCTCTTTATAACTTGCACCACTGCTTGTTGGGAACGGTCCGAGAACACGAGCACTTGCTCCTCAACCGAAAAATTATGGTCCAAGAGTGGAGGCATCCTAGTGCGAGAGCTCTCTGTAAAAGTAAGCTTTTTTTTTGCTGGATCACGTAGAACTGAAGTAGTGGTAATTTGGAAAGAATGTACTCGTGCAAGCTGTGTTCATTGACGTAAAAACGACCTTTAGATGTTGTTTGGAGCGTTGGAATCGAATAAAAATTCTAGAGAACCCGCACTTGTTTCTCAAAATTCTTGCCATTGTATTAAGGCCTTAAAGAAATGAAAAGGCGAATCCACTAGATATGTTGGTCGCATATATGTATGTGTGGCCTCAGGGTTGCAGAACAAACTTGGCAGATAAAGGAAGAAGAGGTTGGAACTTGGAAGCATTATCCTCCGGAATATTCTGACTCAGATGGAGCCTTCTCCCTACTAGGAACAATGCATACAGCAGCATACAATAGTTGGTGATCCTTTCGACGAGCCAATGACAGTGCAATGTATACCTGCTACATTCTAGCGATGGAGGAAAAGGATGAGAACGATGAGCATGTTGTGCCGTGCGTCAGATCAGAATCAGATCACCACCATGCATGCAGATGCAGTAACCGGCTTGTAGCTCTTGCCCTTTTCTTTTTCCAATGGATCAAAGCAACGACAGTCGGTTGGCTGGCTCTCATTGCGCCGAAGCTCCTACTCTCGATCGCCCGTATATTTCAGAGAAAGTCAGAGCGATCGATCGACGAAGTCTGCTATGGAATTCAGTAGTTGTCTTTTTCCTTCTGCGTCACCCGGTCTTGTCACTGTGGAAAGTACTAACCAGTATTCGTATATGTCTTTTCTACGTTGGCAAGCCATTCTTCATCCGTCCTAGCGTCCCTTGAACACATTATATTTTGAACGTCTCCTAATTAAAGTGAACAAGTGACCATGCAATGGAGAGTACTCAGGCTCCCTTGACGGCTTGGCTTGGCCTGCACATCGATCCATACACATCATTCGCTGGGCAGGGCGTTTCCTCTGCAATACAGAGAGGTGCATGTCGCCACACACACACATGATGTCGACACTTGCCACTTATCCCTGGCATTACGTCGACCGTCCGTTCCATTGCCCGCCCGGTCGATCGAGCACTCGATTGCAATTGAAGATTTCTTTTTTTAAAGCAGTATGACCTAGATGGTCCGACTATATATTAAAAAAAGCAAGGTTTAAGTATGTACAAGTCAAAAAGAACAGAAAAGAAAAGAATGTACAGGACAAATGTTTCTGATAGGGAGAGGGAAATGTTTCTTCTTTGCCATGTGGATCGGATAACCATGACAAATTCTAATTTGAACGTGATATTCCAACTAATTAATCCAGAGAGGGATCAATGTGCTCAAAAACTATACTGAAGGTCAGAACGGGCGAATCCAACCATTCAGCCAGCTGCAGTGGATACACGACACACCGATGGAGTGGACGTGTGCAAGCTGCTGTTCCTTGGTCAATAATGCAGCTCCGAATGTAGCTGATAGGCGCCCTCTCCGATTCGACTCATGCGTCGATCACTATACGTGGGCTAACTCGATCATCCGCGCGTGCATGCGTGTGTTGGGTCTACACGATGAAGAGAGTTGACAACACGATGGAAGAGTTGTTCTTTTCCCTGTTCGATTTGTCACTTCTTGCAAAACGGCCGACAGACTAATTGCTTGGAATCACACTCGTCAGATTCAACGAGCTAGCTAGATAGCTAGCTACCTTGCTTGCTGACTTGTAGTGGAGGATTTATTGTTTCATCTCAGTTTGTCTAAAATGAGGACTGGTGTGATAGAATTAACGGTGGTGCTGACCTATTAACCATCCATATGGTGTTCATCCTTTGGTGTGATAGAATTAACGGTGGTGCTGACCTATTAACCATCCATATGAGGCGATCTGTAGCGAGAACTGAATGACCGATGGATGAGAGATGATCATGTTTGGATCCATTAGCTCTAATAGTTAGCTGGCTAATTATTAGTTGAGGTTGTTTGGATTTACTAGTTAATAGGTGGTTGCAAATTTGGTTGTGGGTGTAAATGTCTATTGTACTCTTGCATTAATTAGATGCTTGCATCTTTTTTGGCTACTGTACCGCGGTGGAAGGGCCGAGGGCAAATTGGTCTTTTGACTATCCGTTAGCTGAAATTAATAAGGGAGAACCAGCTAATGAGATAACTATTAGCTGGGTTATTGGCTAACTATTAGCTGGGCTATTTGGATCCATTTCAACTAATTTTAGCAGCTAACTGTTAGTGCTAATGGATCCAAACATGACCTAAGGTAACTCGGACGGAAAAAGGGAAATGGTTTTGCCTTCTAATGGGCTTTCTAGCCTGAAAATGTTGCGTGGGCAATTGCACTCTTGGGCCTAGTTACATTACACATCCGTTAATCCCCGTGGCTTGTGGTACAGAGCTACTCCTTCCAACCAAAAAATAGTGACGTCCAGTCAAATAGATTAGTTATTTTTATGGATCAAATCTGTCAGTTTTGACTAGAGATATTGTCTAGAACATGTAGTTCGGTAAAATTTTCACAAAAAATTATGATAATAAAGTTTAGCCCCCCAAGTGCACTCTTACTGATTTTGAAAAGTTAAAAACGTCACTCCATACTGTGACCGGCGGGAGAAGTTTGATTTTTTGAACCCACAGAAATGACGATAGTTTAATATGAGCCGTCTGATCGCCAATGGAAAGACAGTAACATCTTTCAATGTGAGTTATCTGATCACCGTCAGGCACGCGTCAATGGCTGGGACGACCTCCAAAATGTTGCTTGATTTATTTATTTATTTTGGCAATATGGTCTAATTCATGCAGCCATGATCTATATGAAGATTTTTTTTTTTTTTGGAAAAGAGGCAGGAGATTTGCCATTCATTGAAGCAGGATAAGAAAACATGTTCTTACAAAGAGTCTAAGAGAGAGTCACAAATTAAGATACATATACTCTTAGGGAGAAAAAGCACTACATCTCACACAAGAGAAATTTGCTGAAAATTGTGCTAATTTCGTTTTTTCGCTGTTGTCTGTTCATGTCATTCTTTTACTTTTACCAAGGAGTTACGTGGAAAGATTTAGCAGCTGTCTTGGAACTCAATATTTGTCCATATGAAAATATCTGTCCATATAGATCTATATGATCTATACGAAGATAGGGCGAGTTTCCGCAGCCTATACTTACAAATTAACCATTGAGTTAAGATAAAAGAAGGTCAAAGAACTACAACAACTATTTGCCACTGGCAAGGTTGGCTGCTCGCTTCGTCCGGGCATCTGGAGCAAGCTCGTGAGCAATACGATACACTTGCAGCCAGGATCTCTCCCACTGTTTTCACAAAATATTTTCGCTCGGTAAACAAAAACAAGAAGTAGCTGCACAAAACAAAAACAAGAAGTAGCTGCACACAAGGTAGGAGGTGAAAATTCATAATATATCCTTTTGGCGAATTAACTCTTGTGCAGCACATAGCCATATAGGCCTCCTCAGAATAAGAAAGAAAATACACGCTGGGTATTCTAGAATGGGAAAAGGTTGGTTAGATTCTGAGTACTACTGCGAACGTACGATGGCTGGCTGAAACACAATTTTATCTGGATAGTATACTACTAATAATTATACGTAAGTAATTATACACCGCACCACAGACGAGGGGGATTAGTATGCGATTTAATTCGAATTCCAACCAAATCCCAAACTAATCCCTCCTATCCCAGATGGACAAAAGGATGCCAACAAACAAAACATATATGAGCTAACTAATCACCATTTATGGGTGCTTGAAACCCTGGGTGTAGATGTAATCCGTGTGGATCTCTTCCCATTTCGCCGGGTCATCACACTGCATCTGGCCATTGTTGTTGGCGCCTGTGCTGCTCCCTCCTTTGCTACTGCATGGCTCCTGCTTAATCATCAACAGCAAATGTACCCGTTAATTAAGAAGCATCTCAAGATTAGTCCCGTAGCGTACAGCTCGAGAGGTCACACGCTTAGCTTGAACCACGCTTAAGCCCTATTTAGGTTAGCTTTAGCTTCGACTCCTCCCCTATAGAAGCTGCAAGCTGTTCCAAACAACTAACTTTTCACAACCAAAAACCACCAGCCTATTTATACTATAAGAAGTTAAAAGCCAAAAGCTGGTTTGGGACAGCTTCTTATGGCTTTAGTAAGTTAAGGTTATAACTTTGCTACTAGAATTGAAAAAATTACCCTTTCTATCAAGTATAAAATTCCAAACCGCATACCTCTCATCCTTATTCCCGACCTTAATCGCTCACATCTAAAAACTGTACTAAAAGCTAAACTGCTAAACATCAAACCTCTTTAACCCAGCTGAAAGCTATTTTAAAAAAAAGTTACAACCATACCGAACAGGTTTTACTTGTGTTAAACGTGTGGGTATTGAATCAAGAGTGGTACGTACTCGTGCCACTAAGCAGGGTGGGTTCATATGTTATTGTCCTCTAAGCTCCTTTGTCGACCGCCCTCAAATTCGATGATTTTGATGGTTCATTGCCCGTGGGATCCATTTACCACCACTTATACTGGTCAGTTGGAATCAACAACATATTTGATGCAGTAGAGTTTTGATTGGGTAAACTCTCTATGAGATTTTGAAAAGGTGCCAAAATGATGGTCATCTTAGCATGCTGGTAATGGTGGAAAGAACGTAATAGCAGAGTCTTTCAAAATAAATGATCGACCGATAGAGCAATCCTTAAATCATTAAATCAATCAGGCGCGAGGCAACAAGCTGGAGTTTCACAGGAGCAACGGGGCTAAAGAAATTGGTAGCACAATTTGACACTTCGACTTAGGATAATCCTAAGGTTTTTTCTATTTTGTTTCTTTCTTGCCTTGTATCTAAATCTGGTGTAGCCTTCTATGCCTTGTAAATGTTTGCTCTCTTGCTAATATAATCGTAGCTTATGCCATATTTAGAAAAAAATGCCCGCTGGCTGAACAAAGACCAAAATTAATTACGAAGAGATTATCAGCTTAAAGATGTGTACCTCTCATTTTTAATACTTAGTGGAACACAGTGTGCGTAGCTGTTATTACCTAAGAAAGCATGGAAGGTAAATATTGACACGGTCTTAAAACGCTACCTTGACCACTAATTACTACTGTAATATAGTATCTAATAAAATTATAAAAATACTTTTTAAAATAAATCTATATACATGATTTTCACATTTCTAATCTAAATATTTAAAAAAGACATCAATAGTTAAAATTTTAAAAGTTTGATTGGCACGTATCTCATATGCATTTGCTTAATTTGGATCGGTGCATGCAGTTTCAAAGAGAAATACCAAAACAGTACTACTACATATATAACCAGGTATATTTAGAGAGAGAAGCTAGCTCACCGGAGTGGTAGTGCCATGGCCATGGCTCTGCTTCTCCTGCACTGCCCATGAGAGCTTCCTGCAATGGACATCTCGGCCGAGCAGCAGGAGAGCAAGGCATAGAAGACAGAGTGCCATGGTCGTTCTTCCTGCATGCATCGTTCTATCTCAACAAAGAAAGGTTTAAAACTGGATCAGTTGCTAGCTGCTGGTTCTCCGTTCCTTTCTTCTATAACTCGCTTTGCTACCATGATCGACATGGGCAAGAAGAACATATTTATAAGCACTGGAGATTGGAGAGAAGCATCGAGTTTCTTGGGAAAATAGCTGCATGCGTAATGCGCATGCACCGGCCCCGATGGGATGGTAGTAAAACCAAAATTTGGTACGTGTGCTAACCTCGGCCTCGGGGCGCTGAAATGATCCTATAGCCCGATTAGCCGGCAAAACTACGTGTGCATATTCACAGAAGCTGAGAATTTATCTCCACCTCCACTCTCGTAAATTATACTCCCTCCGTCCATCCAAATAAGGTGTATTTTTTTACATAGACAAAACATATTAAAAATAATTAGATTACCTTTAATTATTATCACTAAATACTATATTCAATACACACATATAGATAATGTAAAGGTAAATATTTATTATGGGTTTACAAGGAACATCAAACAAATTTTGCATCGGAGTATGAAATACTCCCTCTATTCATTGTTATAAGACATATTTTGATTTTGTATGAGGATTAAGGTTGTGTTGAAATTGAAAAAGGTATGAGAGAAAATGACTTAGATACTCACGTTTAATTGTTTTAGAAGATGAAAAATATACTTTATGTGGGTGGTAATAAATAAATATATATGGCTAAAGAGAATAAATAGGGAATAGAAGGAAAGATCTCATTAAATCTACATTTAAGTTTTATATTTGTGAATAAAATCATTTAAAAAACAAATCTTATAAAAGTGAATGGAGCGAGTACGTGCTATATTTGTAGACATTAAGGCCATAAAAAATATATTTTATAAACTTGGACGAAAAGAGTACCATTTCCTTTTATAAAATTCTTATGTTTCAAATAGAACAGTATACAATTACCGTAAACCTAACCTTAAGGGTTAACCCGACAACCCAATTACCCGACGCAGCATAACGTAAAATTGTAAATGTTGACTTTGCAACGACTACACCGGGTTCTATACGAACATGACCCGGCAGGAGGCCTACAAGCTCCAAGCCCTTGCACGTGTATCAAGGGAAAAATTAATGCAGTTGACCAAGAGCAAGGGGAGACACGAGCAAGAAGACTGTGTTCTCAGTAAATGGCATGCATTGGATTTTGCGCCAGAGACCTTTCCATAGGGAATACTGCATATGGAATGGCTAATCAATGGATGTCCATCCAAAGTCAAATCTTAGATACGGAAGGGTTTGTTTTTGCTTTGAATTTTCTAAAATCTGATACTATACTATGGTTGCTATGGTTGTTGAGAGGTGGATTCTTTCAAAGCTAGAATTCAAAAATACATATAAATTAAACTGTAGATTCTAATGTATATAGATGAATTGGATTATGAGAATCGATTATTAGAATTAAACTGTTTATTTTTTATTCTATTTTTATAGTTAGAATCTAAAACTAAAAATAAAAACAAACCGACCTAAGATGTACAAGCTTCTATTCCCTTCCCCTTGCAGAGTTGGCAGCGATTGGACGTGCCCTCCCACAAACCAAATTGACACGTCGATGCATCCATGCTTGTCATGCTTGTCATGCCAATTTCTTCATTGAATTTGAGCGAAGAGTGAAGGGTGAGTCGTCTCTGGATGAGGCAACGCTATGGCGGTCGTGCTCGTTCCTTTCGGATGGTCTTCCTTGCGAAATCTGATTCGGATGAAAGGAGGTGCAATTCGCAGGGATATTGGGCGACGATGCTTTAAGAATCAATTCAAAGTCATGGCGGGCGGAGCGGCGGCAGCTGGTGGCGATCGATTTCATGGTCATAGCTATGGTGGTCAACTTCGTCCTGCTCGTGGTAGTCTTCGTCCCCCAAGATTTCAAGTTAGTGGTCGTGGACGGTATGGAGTCCGTGATCGCGTTCAAGATTTTAGGGGCACAATGATCCAAATAGCCGCGGTGTTCTTGGTGGTGGCGCCCAGAATGTTGAAAATCCAGGGGGCTTCCGGATTGCTTCCGTAGAGAAGGTTTCTGATGATGTTTTCGCTAAGTAATCCAATGAAAAGGGGGAGATCAGCTCTGCGATCCAGGCTGGTAGCAATAAAGGCTACGTTCAGGGGAACATACTGGATGCGGTTTTGGGCTCTATTGCAGTCTGAGGACAACAGAGAGACCATTCGACTGGTTTGCAATGCTTTGGAGGTTGTGACGTTGGACATTTTTTCAAAGAATGGATGGAGAAGCAATTATAGAATTTACTTTTAATTTTACACTCTCTTTGTCTCTTTTTTTTATAATAATGATATGCGGATATGATATTTATAAGAACTTGGCTGTGTGCAATTGCAGAGACCGGATTTTAATCCTTTTATCTAAAAAAATGTACAGTACACATGATTCTATGATGTTGCTGTGGGATCTTGTACCGGAGGATTGGGCGATACAGTGATACTTCCTCCGTTCAATCTTACTGTGTGTATTTCTTTAACGTCTTGTTCAAATATGAGACAGATTCTATGTTTTAATATAAATTAATGTGATATTCCCTTTATATCCTTAATAAATATCAAAATTTATTTTACATATATGTATTGAATATAGTGCTTATAGATAATAATTAGGAATGGTCCAGCTATTTTCAATATATCTTTAATTTATATATCAAGAAAAAAATACGTCATATAAACTTAGGCAAAGAGAGTACCACATGTAGCACACTAAGGGCAGTCCTAATCCTCTACCTCAGCTGATGCCTATAGAATTAATTACGCTGCCAACTAAGTAAAAATCTGATGTGACATGAATTAAGGAAGAGAGAGAAGGAAAAACAAAGAAACCGTGTCTCATGCAAGAAACTGGGTCGACGCGGGCACCAAGATGCAAGAAACGAGCAAAATCGGGGTTGGACGTTTCTGCGCGCTCATCAAGCTGTGTTTGTAGTGCATGCATTGGTTTATTGCTCTCTCTCTCCTCTAGACACTGCTCATGGAAACCATGGGTTGAGATTGCCCTAAGTACCATATAGTATCATATTGTTAAATTCGAAAGTACGATACTTCTATTGTTTATTTACGACAAATCGTGGTGGACATTGGCGGTTAAAACGGTATTACAGAGGCTTTGAGAAGTTGACAAGTGACTTTTGTTTGGGAACAGATGAGTACTACGGCCATATATGCTGCTTCAGACTTTAGTTGCGAGCCTAGAGAGTACTTCTTTGGCTCAAATTTAAGTGTAATTCCCAGCCTTATTACTGAGACATGAGTTCCTTCTACAGTGTCTTTTCGTTTTAGTAAGGAGATATTACAAGCTACCGAAGAAAACCGCGGCCGTGTCGGCTGCTTTAGACTTTATTAGTTACATAAACCACTATAACGTACGCAATGTCCATTTTTTGCTAGATATGACCTGTCTTTTCCTTTGAAAATGGACCGCTTTAACTCGCCACACTTATCATGTAATGCTACAAGGGGATTGCCTATCGCAATCCTGGATAGGTTACTATACTTTTGATTTCCCTTATTAGTATCCTAAGGAACAAAACCATTCTTAATTTTGCTATCCCATTGCTTTTACTTGGTGAGATGACGTTTCCCACATTGTTTTGATATCGCAAACGTAACAAGAAAACATGGGTGGATTGAAAGTTGAAGGCACTAACAATTGTGGATGATAAAGGCATTTAGCCCACAAATCACATACATATCTTCTCCATTTGTATAATTGAAAGGTTCTCAACTAGATGGAAGGAATTAGCCATTTGCGTCATCGAGACCGCCTTAGCTAGTTAACCATCCATATTTCAGCTGATATAGAAGTCAAATTTAGGGTGTGACAGATTGAAAGCTAAGTTCCTTAGTATTATCACACAAATGCTTAATATTGCAGTTGTGATCTTGTGTCAAGCCAATGCAAGATACCTAAAACAGGATCACGAATTAGGTTTTTGTTTCGGTAAAAGTTGCTTTCATTGTGAAGTGCACATTCTCAGGACCAAGGAAGTGGTTGATGTGCAGAGCTGAATGTCTTAGACATCGGTAATTAGCGCATCTGAGTAAGAAGCAGTTCTGCTAGAAAGCACAAAAGATTAGAGCCATTTCTTTCATGTTGGCACCAAAGCAAAGTTTGATTAGTACCTTGGAATGTTGAGTTTTATCTTTATTGAGAACAGTAGGAGGAAGAAAGGTTAGTGTTCCAGGTCAACAAGAGTCACCGTAAACAATTATTGCCTTCTGATTAGTAACATCTGCTTTAGACATACTCTACTAAACTTCTTTGTTACCACTCCATAAGTTTCTGCTTTAGACATGCCCAATTGTCATAAACTCTTAGAAATAGCGTACGCGCCACATTGGAACAATTATTGCCCCTAATGGCATTGGTAGGTAAGCAAATACAAACTTCTGATATGAAAAAACTAACTAAGCCTAGCTAGGAGACCTAAACCCTAAAGACAATATCATATGCATAAGCGGTTATGTCATGCCTGGAATCGAGCTAAATATTTTGCCTAACTGATCCATAGTATGGCACATCATAAACTTGAAAGATACCAGTGTTCAGATCATGTAGTGTTGCAAGTTGCAACCATCATCTATCCATCTGATGATGCTTGTTCATGTCAGGGTATTCACATCTGCCACCACATTTCCCTTGAGTTTGTAGGTAAAACTAGCTATCTGTGAACCTTAACAGAAGATATCAAAGTAGACGGTCACTACACAAGGCCTAAGGGATTGACCAAACAGTACCAGAAACCTCACACGCATGCAACATGCACCCAACAGATCCAAGTGGACCAGACAGCTGGGGTACTGGTATTTGGCCTAGCTTGTTTATAATTCATTGTGGCGTCACTATACAATATACAATTGCTGTCATATCTTGGCACAAAAAGGCAATGGCATTACTTTGCCAGTTGCCACAACAAAAAAAGTTTGGCCGAAAACTAATACATGACTCTGGTTTTTGTGTACATTTTAAACTGCTGTAAAAATCTGTCAGATGAGAGCTAGCTCAACAAGGAAAGAAGGCGAGGTCTTTCAAATGCATACTTAAAGCTAGCTCTCTATAGAAGCAAATGCATTTTCAGAGTGCTTCAATCCCTCCACATGACTCGATGCATGATTTGCAATTTTTCCCTAAAAAAGAGGATGAACTATGACTTCTTGGCAGGATTTTCCGCACGAGAAGAACATTTCTGAAAAAAGCCTAAGGACAATGGCAGATCCCAGAAATCAACAGGATAATCTCAAATGCAGACGCAATAAGCAGCAAAAGGCTAGTTTGCTTACAGCATATGCCTATAGCTTTAGGGGCTCTCTTTTTGCAATTTAAAGGAACAAATTCGTCTCAATCTTTTCCCTCCATACATTCAAGGGACTCTTTTTATATATAGAGTAGTTGTGCTTCTCCATCTTCTCCTCCACGTTGCAAGCTAGCTTGCAACAACTTCCAATCGTGCAGCGAGACATCGAAGGGTTAGCAATGGCGTACCACTCGGCTGGTGCGGTAGACTTCGCAGGCTTGTTCTCGCCGCAGCCGGCTAGCTCGCACGTCATCGTCCATGAGTCGTTGTTGGGCAGTGGCAGCGCGGCAGCTGGTCACCCGCTGTGCAGCTCGTGCTGCCATGGAGCCGGCGCCGGCGAGCGCGATGAGAGGCGCGGAGACGAGGTGATCAGGAAGGAGAGGCGGCTAGCGTCGAACCGCGAGTCGGCGAGGCGGTCGCGGATGCGGCGGCGGAGGCAGCTGGAAGAGCTGTCGTCGCATGTCGCGGAGCTCCGCGCCGCGAACCAGCGGCTGGCCGTGGAGCTGAATCGCGCGGCGGCTGGGCACGCGCAGGTGGCGCGGGAGAACGCGCGGCTCAGGGAGGAGGCCCGCCGCCTGCGGGAGAGGCTCGGCGAGGAGGCGGATCAATCGGAAGAAGCGGAAGGTGGCAGCGATGAAGCTGCAATAACACCAGGGGAGTTATAAACGAGTATGAGTATCTCTTCGTGTGTACTAGGAGGAGGAGGAGACTAATTATTGTGTACAGCTATTAATTATGTTGTAATCGAGCTCTCAGGATTTGTTCGCTCTGATTCTCTGAAATCTCTCCGGCTACAAAATGGTTCACAAATCACAAGGGTAGAGTGAGTCGAATGGTTGATGGTTTGGAGTTGGGTGAAACGCGTTAGCTAGCTGCTTGCGTAGGATGATGCATGGGAGGCAACACCATCAGTGTCACCGCCGGCGACGTCAAGCGCCACCAGCGCCGGCGGCCGGCCACCGTCCCAAGCTGTGGAGCACAGGGCGGACCACCGGATATTGGGCTTTGGGCTTTTGTAAGACAAGGGAAGAAACAAACTAGGTTGAACTCACTATTGGGCTTCAGCTTTGCTAATGCCTAGAAAGGCCCAATGTATGGAGATGCTTCTCTATGAAGCGTTGGTTTTTTTTCCTTTTTGCCCTTAGCCAAATTTTGTTTTGTAAGTTTAGCTTTTATTCGAATGAAATTGCAATTTTGATCCCTTTTCGACCGTACGGCAGACAATTATCACAGTCTTATATCACAGCAGGTGAAATATGTCGTCCCACGATCCTTCTTGGGTTGAGAAAATAGCTAGATTTGTAACAGAGACAAAGTTTATAAAAAATTGGGCAATGCGCCAAAGTAGCCAAAAACTCCTTTATCACCGCCTTGCAGCTTACTCACCGGCAGGCAGTAGCAAACTACATCACTATCAGGCACAGGTGGCCATCTCCTCTGCTCTCTGTACAGTACAGGGAAAAGTACACAGTGGTGTACATACTGAGGAAGACGTGCCAAGGAAAAGGGAATTTATGTGGTCAGATATAGGTAGCAGCAGCCTGCAGTAAGCCCAAGTCAACAGGTACAGTTGTATGGACAACGCCTCCTCTGTTGGCAAAGAAATGAAAGTGGTGGCTGTCAAGTGCCAACCTATCAGGGTTCAGGAGCAGCGGTACCGAATAATGGGGCAGGCTGCAGTAGTACATGATGCACCAGTTTTCCGCGTGCTAAACAAGTGGTGATACATACTGTGGTACTAGCTAAACTCCTTCCTGATTGGAGCCTTCGAGGAACAATTTTGTTAGACATGATACAACCATACAAGAGACTTTAGCTGATCACCAGTGCCTGCTGCTGCTGCTGCTGCTAACACTCCTAATGTGCTAGTAGCCTAGTACTACAGGAAGTGAAAAGGTACGGCAGCAAGTCCCAGAATTTCAGTGCAACCATGGTGTGTTCTGTAGCCTGAACCAAAGAACTGGGTAAATTATGACCGTAAGTCTGTAACCCATGCCAACCTGACCAGGGAAAAGCAAATTTCGTATTTCTTCAAGGCACATATAACATATCTGACTTGAGGCATGAAACATGTACCAGGAACTTAATAGTTAAGTCTTTCGCGGAGATCACAGGAATTTGTGCAATATCAAATATCACCAGCACAATACCATCAACCTTTGGATTTCGATTGACAAGAGCTTAGGAACAAGGTAAAATAAAGAATGCCAGGGCAAGTGCAAAACTGAGAGAACTAAATTATGGAAAGCATTCAATACCATCTATATTCCGCATCTTGCAAATAATTTGTCATAAACCATGACATCACACAGTAGCTATGTTTCTAAGCCTAATGTATGCAGTTTCCTGAGGAAAATAATATGAGCAAATAAATGAAGATAGGAGCATCTGTTGGACACAATGAATAATTAGTGACTATAATTATAATATGAGCAAACCATTTCTTTTTCATCCTTACAACAAGCAATTTCAGTAAGCTTCATCCCATATTTTTAACAAAAAGATACTTTATCCAGGATGTTCCCTGCAGGTGGATCTAGCTAAACCTTACCTCTCACATGTAATGGCAATTGGATGGCTTACTTGTTAGTGAACATATATGAGAATAAGATTCAATAACCAAGTCTTGCATTTTTGAAGGGCCATGTCGTTTTTCAGCACAATCATCTACTGAATACTGCTTACCTAGCAGCTGCATGCTGCAATTGTCTTTCAAAGAACCTATAAATTGGTTTTTGGATTTCTGCTTAATATTTTAGGGAGACTGAAATCCCAGATGAGATAAAGTACAACAACTAGTATTGTGTGCTAACTGCAAAACTATCGTACTTATAGTGCAACGGAAAAGGTCACATAAGTAGCATACTACATATAAATATGATTAACCATAAAAAGCACCTTATATGCCAAGCTAGTGCTTAATTAAAGCAAATAGACATGACTAGATTGGTATTTCTAACATTTGTAATGATGTTTCTGAAACTATAATGGCAGTCACTCATGGAGCAAGCAAAGAAGTAGCCCAATACAAAGAAAAAACACTAACAATCCTCTGACAAACAATACAAGTAGCGCAGTACAAAGAAAAAACACTAACAATTCTCTGACAAACAATACGAGTAAAACAACCATTGAATGAGTAAAACAGTTTTCTGTATTATTGAAGCAGCATAACGTATTTACAGAAGTTCTAACAATTTTTCTTACCATGTAATCCCAAGCAGCACAGCTACATCCTGAAAATTTCCAGATCAAAGAAGTATAACTCTAGCAACCTCCAAGCATCCTAATGAGCAGTCAGTCAGGTTTCTCACTTCCATGGACTTGCAACCAAGACATATCTATCACCAAGCAATTTCAGCTCAAATTTGCAGAGAAGTAGCCGTGGAGCCACCAGCAGAACACCGCCTCGCCCGCCGCCGCTCGTACTCGGGGTCGTCAGTGGGCAGCTCGTAACGGCACACTGGGCACGAGTTCCGGATGGCAAGCCATGACCCAATGCACGCCCCGTGGTAGAAGTGTGCGCACGGCAGTCGCGTGGCGAGTTCCCCTTGCGCGATCCCATCCTTGCACACGGCGCACCCATGCGCAGCCCCCTCCCCGCCGATCACCACAACCTGGAGCCTCTCAACCGCCGCGCGCGCCGCCGGCGGCGCGCCGCCCGCTGCCGCGTCTGCGACATGCCCTGGCAGCACCTCGAAGTCGTCCTCGTCCAGCGGCACCGAGAGCACCTCCCACCCCACGCTCCGGAACATGTCGTCGATCTCCTGGCCGTCGTCAAAGTCGAATGGCGGCTGGTCGGAGAAGCTCGACTCATCCCCACTATCGATACCCTCCATCACGCCCAGAATCTCCCTCTCGTCGAGGAACCCGAACACGTCGGCATCGCCCCCGTCTCCTCCTGGTCCACCTCCACCTCCAAGGGCGGCAGCGGCGGCGGTAGTGGCGGGGGCGGCGGCGGCGATCTCCTCCCACTCGAAGCCGTCGGCAAGGTCGTCCTCGAGGCAGTCCCAGAAGGGCGGGGAGGGGGATATGCGGCGGAGGCCGGGGTCGGAGTCGAAGGAGAAGGGGGAGCCGGGGGTGAGGATTAGGGTTTCGGGATCGAAGTCGGCGGAGAAGGGGGTTAGGAGGTGGGGGCACTGGTCCTCCTCCACGAAGGTCTCGGAGAAGGAGAGGTAGGAGGCCTCGCCGAGGGCGCTGGGGCCGTGGTCCTCGTCGACATCGAGGAAGAGCTCGTCGGCGATCCCCTCCATGGGGACGGCGGCGAGGAGGGGAACGGGATGGGGTGGTTGGGCTTGGGCCTGCTCAGAGTCCTCACGCCGTCACGCACCGAGCCACCTGACATACTTCCGCCTTCGAGGAGCCATGAAATACGTCTTCTTGTAGCGTTAACGTAATTTGTTTGGATGTTATTCGTTTCTGCGCACACGGGTCCTGCAGAGAAGGCAACATATCGGTGCAACCTTCTCCGTGAAATCATCGTATAATCAAGCTAAAAAGTTTGAAAAAATTCTAAAAAAATCATAGATATACATCTCAACTTTACCCCACCTACATATAAAATTTCATGATCAAATTCATCCTATACTAGCAGTTACAAAAAACAAGCAGCAAAATGAATAGTGATGAACAGTAAAAATCACTGTTCATGCTGAATTTGTCTTTTTTAACTGCTGGTATAGGATGAATTTGATCATGAAATTTTATATGTCGGTGGGTAAGTTGAGATGTACATCCATGATTTTTTTCAGAATTTTTGAAACTTTTTTTGCTGGGCTTGACTGATTTCACCGAGAGTGATTGCAGCGATATTTTTCCTGCAGAGAAAACGCCTCTTGGTTAGTGAAAAGTAGCGCGTGGACTGTGGAGTTCACAATTAACACGAGGTTTGATTAAACAAAGGTCTCGGTTAAGACTTAAGAGGTAGAAGTTAATCAGGTACTGTCATGGTCGGTGTCACGGAAAATGAGATTTCTAAATCAATAATCAAATCGATGATCTCGGTTCCCATTGTCGTAGGTCGTTAAGTTTCTTCCTAAATATCGCAATAAGTTTGTTCACTGACCAACATCGGCCATGAATTGTGTCTCTCATATTATGTTATCAGGCTGTTTGGTACTTTGGTTTATGGCGTGTGAATTATCACCATATAATACCGTCTGGGGTAGCCGGATGGAGAGGGTGGCCACGTGCCACCCTTGCCGTTTTTGCGAAAAAAAACTCGTGTTTCTTGAAATTGCGGATAGGTCTCTGGAGATTACGAATAGGTCCTCCGCGATTTTTTGTGAGGAGAAGATTTTTTTCCCGATTCGCGTTTGGGTCCCTCGCACGCTATTTTACGAAAAAAACCTCACGTTTAATTCAAATCACAAGCAAGCTCTTTTTTTATTTTTCGGGATAGCGAACAGGTCCAAAAACGTAACAAACATGTCCTTACTCCTTACGTTTAGATCCTTTCTCCGTTTTTCTCGGAAAAAATGTTTTCATCACTAGAAATATGTGCAAATTGTCTCTAGACTTTTTCCCTACCGATTTTTATTTCGATCTCGGTATTTTTTAAACATGTATTATTACGGTGTGAACGATAGAGTATTAGGCTCGACAAAAGGAGGTTGTCGTCTCTGATAATTTTTCGCCGTTTTTCCTCTAGACTATTTTCTCACCTCGGTTTTCCAGCTCGGTCTCTAATATTTTCCAAGTAATTCGCCGAAAGAGATATTTCTACAGATCACGAGCAGGTCCTTTTGCCAGTTATTTTGCAAAAAATACGCCGTAATTCCGCAAATTCAGCACGATCACCGGTTCTTTCGACACAATAGATTGGAATTACGTATTTTTTTTAGAAAAAATGGGCCAGATTTTTTCGCCGGCACGGCATCGCGCGTTTTCACGTCCACACAGTACGGCGTGCAATAGCACGCTACCATATCTAGTCTTAACAACGTGTGCAGAATTATGAAATTACCAAAAATTTTGTCGCCAAAGTTTTTTTTAAGATAATAAAAGCTTTTATTATCTCCTGATCTCTGCATTATGAGATACATATAGGGGCTGTTGCCTGTTTAGTTGTCGTCTCGTACGAGTCTGGCCATGGGAACCTGCACCATCCTAACCTGGTTCTAGGGAAACAGTTATGGAGCTCATATCCCACGAGTCTGGCTGCGAGTGCTTTGTGTATCGTGCTGGCCTGGCATCCGCACCACGCACAGGCAACCAAACAACCATCTTGCATGTGTAGATGCAGGCTCACGCGATACAACGAGCAACCAAACATTAGTTCCCTGACTCCCATGAGTCTAGCTGCGTAGGACTAGACGACCAAATAGCCCCATAGCCTACTGTTTATTACAACATTATGACAAAAATGCCATAATAATAATTAAAACAAATACTAAAAGAAATTCAACAAACTATAAAAACATGAAACACAAAGTCTCAAATCTCAATCCACACAGAGGCTATTACTAAATCTCCACTCATGTCTGCTAAAGAGATTCTTGAGTACAATCTCCAATGATCTGCATGCCGATAACATCACCTCTCGAGCCTCTAGACACTACAGTACCAACCAGAAGCCCAACCAGTTAGTGCAAAAGTGTACAAACTGCAATAGATTAGCAATTCGTTGTTTATCAAACACCATATTATTTCAACACAGCCAAATTGACCAACACAAAGCGGTAGCCCCGACTAAAATGTGTGCCCTTAAATCCTTTCCTAGCCTCACTAACTAGCTCCCAAACAAATTATTCATGTTTTAAGAGGTTGTAGATTAGAAGCTGATTGTATGACACGTCATGTGAAACGAGCAAACTGGTAGTCAAAAAATATGTGTTGTATTGTTTCCTCATTGGTATAGAAACAATATTTGCTTTGCTACTATTCCAATTTCTTTATATTGTGGTTATCCTTTGTCAAAAGCACTCCACGATGAAAGTATCATAGAAAAATCTTTATTTTTAGAGGCACCTTAAGAATCCACAAATGTCGGTTTGTAACTGGAATATTTTGATGCACTAAAGCTGTATACATCGACTAAACACAGAACTTTCCATTCTGATGTAGGGTCCATCGAAAAGTATCCCAATCTGAGGATAATTGCACCCCAGCAATCTTTGCAAAAGCTCATGCTAGGCCATTAAATTATTTGCCATAATTGCCCTATGAAAAGACATATTGAGCGGTACAGAACACATTACTTCAACCATCGTGGCATGCTTTTTCCTGACAATGTGAAAAAGTAGATGGTACTATGCACTAAGAGGGTTGTTCCCAATCCATACATTCTGTTCAAATCGTATTTGAGATCTATCATGAATGTGAAAAGACCCAAATCTAAACAAATAATGTTTGACTTTCACTAGGCTAGTCCAGAAATAAGAATCTCCTGGCTGTCTTTCTACATAAGAAAGAGGTTATTCATGCCATGGTATTTGAAGTGAAAACTGCCCAGCCTACAATCAAATAGCTAGGTATATTGAGTTTTAAAATCCTTAGCAATATCAAAACAAAATATATCACTTTTGTAAAAATTGATTTTAAGACCAGATAGTTATTCAAATGCACGTAACAATAACTTCATATTTTTTACCTATTCTAAACCATGTTCCATAAATAGGATGGTGTCACCTACATACTATAGGATTGATAACCCCTCATTCGCCATATGAGGTACCACTCCACTTATCATCCCGGCCTTTTTCGCACGTTCTAAGATAACAACCAACATATCCACGACGATGTTAAATAATATGGGGATAAATGATCACTCTGGCAGAGTCCCTTTCATGTTTGAAAATGTGAACCAATGTCGTCATTGATCTTGATGCCAACACTTTCCCCTGATAACAAAGCTCTTAACCCATATACACCACTAAGGTGAGAAACCTTTCATCCTTAAAGTTTGTTAAAAAAATGCCATTTGATCTTATCATAGGTCTTTTCGAAGTCCACTTTAAAAAGTACCCCATCTAATTTTTTCTTGTACATCTCATGAATCATTTCATGAAGGATAATCAAGCCATCTATGATGTTCCTACCTGGCATAAAAGATGTCTACGTAGGGCGTACAACATTATCAGCAACACTGATAATCCTGTTAGTACCAACTTTAGTAGAAAAATTTAAAACTGATATTCAGAAGATAAATCGGTCGGTAATGTTGTATTTGCTTTGTATCTTTATTTTTTAGTAGAAGCGTGATAATTCTAAAATTCAGACTGAACAGAGGCAACACTTTAGTGTGTAAATCTTAAACATTTCCATCAAATCATGCTTAATGACCTCCCAAAACACTTGATAAAATTTGGCAAGGAAGCCGTCCGAACCAGGTACTTTATTATGTTTCATTTGAAAAATTTCCTCCCTCACCTTGTTCTCGATAAACAATTGAGTAAGGAAATCATTATTTACTATAGAAACTTGAGGGATATCGTCTCGAACAGATTCAATCATTGTAAAATAATTGTTGTTCGGTGGTCCAAAATGACCTTTATAATATTTAGTTATGTATTCCTTATGCTGAACATCCCAACTATTATACCCTCATCTTACTCTAGTTGGAAAATGTGTTGTTTCCTATGCTTACCATTTGCTATCAAATGAAAATATTTAGTATTATTATCCCTCTCGAGATTATATTTTACTTTCGCTCTTTGGTACCATTTGATTTCCTCCTGATGTAACAACTGGGCGAGTCGCTCAGTAGAACGTTGTTTAAGGTTAATATCCTCATTAGAAAGCTCAACATACTCAGATTTTTTTGTCAAGTTCCTCAATAATGTGAATTAACTATCTTTCTTTCCTATATATTCCGCTTGTGTTCTTGGCCCATCCCATTAATTTCTAAGGGTTCTAATCTTAAATTGCTATCTCGATAAAGATGTGCTTCCCATGTATTCATTGTGCCGGTATTTCAACATCATTTCAAAGGAACCGTCCCTATGGAGCCACCCTAGTTTGAATTTGAACACCGATTGGTTCCCCATGTGAAAGCATGATCCAGTATTGAGTAAAAGCGGAGTATGATCAGAAAATAATCTATCAAGTGCATTAACAGTGACCAAAGGGAATTTCTGCTCTCAAACCGTGCTCATTAGCACCCGATCAAGCTTCTCAAATGTAGGATTATCCAATGTATTTACCTATGTAAATCGACGACCATATAATTCGATCTCTCTCAGATCCAAGCTGTCAATAACTGCATTGAATTAGAAAGGGCATCGAGGATGAAAAATAGCATTATTCTTTTCTTTTTGTCATCTAATCATGTTGAAATCACCCCCTATTAATATAGGTAATGATTCCTTACTGCAAACATAATTCAGTTAAAATTTTCTCTTTTAACTGAGGTTGTGCTGCACCATACACAGCCGCAAGACTTCATTGAAATACATCATACTTATTTCTCAAGTGAAACTTCATATGGATGTTTCCTTCATCAATGGAGCCAATATCAAAAATGACAATTTGACCCCCCAAGAGGATCCTCTAGATCGGCCAAGAGATGACATACAATGCCAAAGAAATTCTTCTATACCACCAAGATGTTTTAGGCTAGATGTTGAAAACCCACTCTTGCCAGTTTCAAGAAGTATAACAAAATCAAAATATGTTGCTCCTTGACTAATTTTGAAATGTATCTATACTTAGTCAAGTCACCAAGACCACTGCTATTTCAAATGACCTATGTTATTCCAAAAGTTTTTAGCCCAAGATTTTTTAAAAAATGAATTAAGGGTATCAAAATTTAGTAAAAAAATTGGGGATGAACCGTAGCTCGTATGGTCGAGAGCTAGGTGTGCTTTCGACTGGTTGCGAACTCGTGGGTCTCACCTAATAAAATTAGGTTTAGATATACATGTTTGTGCATTCAGTGAGATATCATATACCCATACTCTAGAAACGTGTTCCCAAGAAAGATTTTTCTTAGCGTGTGTATTGGGCGCGCACACACACGTGTGTGTGGACTGTATGTCCTTATAACTCTCAAAAAAATAGTAAAAAATTGATATTTTTTTAACAGTGAACCAGGTGGATGCTAAATTGACGAAAGCTACCTAATTTTGGTTTATCTCGCCTAAGAAGAATCTTGCGGTTTTTATTTATTTATTTATTTATCACGCAGCCGTCCACGTGCACCATGCCTCGCCATTTTTCACGCTCCATTTCTGTCGACTGAGGCCGGCAGGTGGAAGCGCCCATTGCAGCGGCCTACAACTCTACAAGCTCAGGAGCGAAACCGCAAAATGACCAGAGAGGAGCACACCAGGGGTCCAATAACCTGGTACCACCACACCGGCTCTCCCCCGCACGACTCCAAGGAAGCGCAAGACAGGGACGCGTGCCGGAATCGGCCAATCGGCTTTTCCGTCGACATCGACGGGAATCATAGTGGGCAAGAAAGCAAGAGCTGTAGCGCGTGACAGCAAGAGGTTTGGATTCATTCATTGATTAATTACCTTAACCGGAGGCAGCTCTGCGTTTCCTGGCTATAAAACGAGGCGGGGTAGAGCCGTGTTGTGGAGACTGGAGAGGCGGCCCTCCACTAGTTCCTCTTTTTTTTGGTTTGGTTCCGGCTTCGTTTGCTCTCTGGTTTCAGATTTGAGAGGCGACTCAGGGAGCCGTATCTCGGCAAGGTAATGCCCTTTTCTCTCTCTCTCCCTTTTCCTTTTTTCTTTAGTTGAATTCTTGGTGAGGATGCTTGCTTGGAATGGGGGAAAAAAATCATTTCTTGGGGTTTTGTGATGGTACCGAGTTCATTGGAAGTGCATTATAGTGAAAGGCTGTTATTTTTTCAGTTGTTTTTAGGCCGATTGTTGGATGTACGTGCTAGTTGGCATGGACTGCCTGCCTTCCTTTGGTTATACAGAAACGTTGTATCATTGGTTGTGTTTGTCTGTTGGTGCGAGTTGTGTTGGAAAGGTTGGATTTTGGAGGTGAGCTTTAGCTGGCTTAGCTTGCCCTTGAGTCTAATGGTTCGGAGTTTATTTCTTCATGTGATTTTGTCTCGTGTGCAAGGCAGATTTACTTCATATTACTTTGAGTTACTGAATCCCGCTCCTTAAAACTATGTTTTAGCACTTGGTTTTCTCCTCCCTCTTTGGTTTTTGGAAGCTTTGGTGTGTGAAATCTAAACTATGAGAACTATGAACAACTTTTGTTTAGAAGTGTCATGTTCTTTCTTTAGATCCATATTTGCATTAATTCAAAACACACTGCATTTATCTGAGGAGAACATCCAAGTTAAACAGCATAAGAAATGGAATTCGAATTGGAGAGTGTTTAATTCAATCTAGTTAGATCTCACCATAAGAAGTATACAAGACAAACCACAAAACATACTGAGTTATTCAAATCAATAATATATTGTCCTATATCGCTGACTGAAAAGCTTTGCCACTCAGGAGTGTGAAAGAAAATGGGGATCAGCAAAGAAAATGGGAGACAGCAGACAGCGCACAAGGAAATACGAGATGAGACCACGCCACTTCTTCCGGTCAAGGTGGAGGAGGGGTTTCATGAATTCAATGGAGCTTCATTTTCCGGGGCAGTTTTCAATCTGTCAACTACCATCGTTGGGGCTGGAATCATGGCCTTGCCAGCGAGTATCAAGATGCTAGGCATCATCCCTGGGATTCTGATGATCATCATTGTAGCATTGCTCACTGAGGCATCCATTGGCATGCTTGTCAGGTGCAGCCACCAGGGCAAGATTACATCATATGGATGGCTGATGGGCGAGGCTTACGGGCAGTGGGGGAGGATTGCGCTGCAGGCCTCTGTCGTCATAAACAACATTGGTGTTATGATTGTTTACATGATTATCATTGGTATTCCTTCTAAGCTCTGTACTTCTGCTGTTTTTTCCGTTGCTTTTGAACATTTTGATATGCACAACTGAAATTCACTGAGCTGGACTTAGTATCAATAGTCTAGTGCTCTTTTGTTGTCGTGGACTGGTGACAAAATTTGTGGCATAGCTCTGGAGACTTGTCACAAATAATTCCAAAATTTTCTTGAAACTTTCGATAGACCATATTTTTAAGTTAATTTCTTAGCTGTTAGACTTGGGTTTCTTTAGTGCATTGTTTTCAAGATAATTCAAACAACTCAATCATTACCTCCCAGAGAAGTTCTTTTGCAAGTTGTTTACTATCATATGGAATCCTTTCTATCTCTCCGAAGAAATAATTGGACACTGAGCAATTTGGTAAGAAACATAACATAGTTATTTGGTAAGAAATATAAGATAGTTACTACGCACTTGAACTAGTGAGGAGATTAGTTTCTCCTCTTTGAGTACATCGTGTACCTTGAAACGACAATTTTATTTGCGATGAACTAAAATTGACATTGGTTGTTAAACTTTTAACAGGCGATGTATTATCTGGAACATCGTCAGCTGGTGTTCATCATTATGGCATATTGGAGGGCTGGTTTGGAGCTCGTTGGTGGAATTCCCGTGCCATTGTTCTTCTTGCAACAATTCTTTTTGTGTTTGCTCCATTGGTGAGCTTTAAGCGTTTGGGTATGTTATCATGTTCGCATGGGGAAAAAACTATTATTCAACAGTCGACATATTTGCTAGGTTTAGCCGCACGATATTAATCATAAATCTTGTCATTTCCTATAGATTCGTTGAGATACACATCCGCCCTATCAGTTGCTCTTGCTGTGGTTTTTGTTGTCATTACTGCTGGGATTGCCATCATCAAACTCATCAATGGAACTGTAGCGGTGCCCAAGCTTTTTCCAGAATTAGATGGTCTTAGCTCCATCTGGAAGCTCTTTACAGCTGTCCCTGTTCTTGTCACTGCCTACATCTGCCACTATAACGGTACGCAATTGCAGTCTCAATGCCCAATATTCTTCTCATTGTGCTATTATGTGGATTCTAAATGCATGTTTTCATGATTCTACAGTGCACAACATTGACAATGAACTTACAGATAGAACACAAATTAAACCGATTGTGCGAACATCACTGGCCCTCTGCTCCAGTGTTTACATTGCCACAAGTTTCTTTGCATATCTCCTCTTTGGTGAGGGCACACTGGATGATGTGCTCGCCAACTTTGATTCAAATCTTGGCATTCCGTTCAGCTCTGTCTTTGATGATGTAGTGAGAGTGAGCTACGCTGCTCATGTTATGCTTGTCTTTCCCATTGTCTTCTTTGCCCTTAGGCTCAACTTGGATGGGCTGCTCTTCCCCACGTCGAGGCACATTTCTCATGACAACAAAAGATTTGCTATCATCACTATCTCACTTCTCACTGTAATTTATCTTGCTGCCATCTTCATACCAAGCATTTGGGACGCATTCCAGTTTACTGGTGCCACAGCTGCTGTCTTGATTGGTTTCATCTTTCCTGCCATGGTCATACTTAGGTAACTAAATACCTTTTCTTTTTTGTATGTATTCCCGCGCTTGCTAATGCAACATAAACACATCACAACTTGGCTTTGTTTTTACCAGGGATCCATACAGAATTGCAACCAAGCGTGACAAGATCTTGGCTGTAATCATGATCGTTCTTGCTGTTCTCTCAAATTCTGTTGCCCTATACAGTGACTCAATGAACATCTTCCGTAAGAAAGAGGTGGCCTGAACTTCAGACTTCAAATTTCAAATTAAGGGTGTCAAATGTCAATGATGCAGGAAGTGCGGCTTCATGTTACAAAACCTAAATGCTGTGAAGGGAGATGATGTCCCAGGATGCAGTTAAGGATGGTGATTTCTTGTCAGCACTTGAGGTTTTGGTCACTTGAAAGAAATGAAAGGTTTAATTTGTCTGGTTTTTTGTACATAAACCGGCTCAACATCGAATTGAGCCACTCTCAACATATGTATCTTCTGTGTGCTTGTATCCACACAGACAAAAAAAAGCATGGCTTGAGAAAGCTTGCTCTACAATAATGCACAGTTTTTATAATATTTAGCTAAATGTGGTCTGTTTGGACTTTTGACCTGAACTCAGCATCTGATTAAAAATGAAATGGCTATTGTTTCCATCTTTCAGTTTCTGCGGGAAGAAGCAGCTCAGTTGATTTAGGCGCTATGAAAATACAAATTTACGAAAATCTGTAATTTCCAATGATGTTGAAAAGGTTGCATTGTCACATTTGAGGTGTCCAATTTGGTACCAGAAATTCAGAAATGCCTCTTAGTATATGATTACAAATATATATACACAACAAACCTGGGCCTGTATATAGATCGCCGTCCCGCTGCATCAGTGTATATCAATGATAGAAATATAGAACTACACATGGAGTTCACAAAAGAAAGATTCATCACACCACTGTTGGTTTCCGCCTTCTGCTGTGACCAAGAGGCACCTACCTCCTGCGCTGAATCTTTCTGCATCAAGGTCAAGGCGCCAAGCAATCAAGAAAGCAAGTTGTTCTTTGTGACTCCAGGGCCCAGGCTGCTGCTTACAACCACTAAAGTGATGGAACAGTGTTCTTTGTCGCACTTTTTTTTTTGTAAATATTCTTTTGTTGGGACTCTTAGCATCCGAGCCGGCCAGTGAGTACACTGACAGAATCCTGGAATCCCTAATTGTGATAGGCTTATCTTTTAGTAGGGCAGTTCCAACCTTTCACCTCAGCTGGTGTCCATAGAATTAATTACACTGCCAACTAAGCAAAAATATGAGGTGGCATAGGAATTAAGGAAGGGAGAGAAGGAAAAACAAAGAAACCGTATCTCATGCAAGAAACTGGGTCGGTGCGGGTACCAAGACGCAAGAAACGAGCAAAATCGGGGTTGAACGTTTCTACGCGCTTATCAAGTTGTGTTTGTGGTGCATGCATTGGTTTATTGCTCTCTCTCTCTTCTAAACACTACTCATGAAAACCATGGGTTGGGAAACTATGCATTGATTTATTACTTTCTCTCTCCTCTAGACACTGCTCATGAAAACCATGGATTGGAACTGCCGTAACAAGTTGTGCCTAGTACTAGCCAACAAGCACTGACACCTAGTGTATGATTGATGAGTTCCTAGTTCATGATTGATGCAATGGACTATGAAAAGGAGAGCTTGAATTGGAGGAAACTCTTCGCATGACGACAATTCAATCAAAGTATGAATACGATAAATAAATTGCAGATCGCGGGTTTAGATCCACAAGTTTAGACCGTCGGACAGGAGTCATTGAGAGATCAATTCATAGAGGGCCCCAGATGATATTTCCTTTATTATAATTTATTCTGCATTTGGCAAGCTAGCTGTGAATTGTTCAAGGCTGCTTCTCCACATCAATCTACAGCGCTTAGATGGTGAAACGATGATTCGGGTTTCATTGTGTTACTCGGACAAACAATTTTGCTCTCACTTGTACACCTTTTCAATGATGTAGTTTTGTCCAAAAGGGGAAAAAAATGTGGCGATCCGTATAATTAACTAGGATAATAACAATAACTTTGTCATTAATTTTGAGTTAATCATATTGATCTGGGTATATTAGCTAACAAAACATCGAGCAGACCCGACATTTTATCAGTTAATACACTAAATTCAGAATATTACAACAGAACAATAATTAGAGACTGAAATGAAAACTTTATTACATTTTATTGCCACGTAGGCTACATGTTCAGCATATAATTAAATAAAGGATCCAAGTATTACATGTATGTAATACCAAAAGTACTAATTACTTCCCAACTTGATGAAGGTGAAGTATTGTCTATCCATCATCCTAATCCTCCTGGTAGACCTCATCAAAATAACATTGATCCTATGGGTGCTCCTCATCCCATACCTCGTAGTCAAGTCCATTTGGATCCATCTCCTAATCGGATGATTGATCTTTGAAACTATTCTCTAAGCAAAGGGGGATTTAGCAAGAGTGAATATAAAAGTACTCAGCAAGTATTAATAGTAAAATGCATTATATGAAGTTTTATTCCACGTCCAACTCAAATACGGACCACACTCACCTGGTGTATTCCTTCCTCAAAACCATTTTTTAGAAAATAGGGTTTTAATTAAAATAGTTGAGTTGTTAATTTTAATTTTCCAAAATTATTACTAGCACTCGTAGATGAGGCAGATTTAGCTTCTATAACCTCCAATCCAGGAGACATATATGAATTCATGATTTAACTCTGTGCAGATTTGTACTACTTTATTCATAGTGATCTCAACCGTTGTTGAGAACCCAAAACGTTTATCACTAATCAGGTATTAAATCTCCAACCCTAATAGCCAATGAGTAGTGGTGTCTTCGACTATTTCCCACCCACACTCAGCGTACCAGTTGTACTCCGACTAATTACGCGGTATAGTACTCCGACTATTGAGCACAGCATAGTACGTAGTACTGTGCTATGACTAACCATGGTAATACTCATCTCATGGCGTCAAATATAGCGCCAAGTCTGGTTTTGTGTCCTTCACTGGGACTCCCGGCGTACCCAATTTCACACTCCTAGATATCTATTCATACATAATATAGAGATCATAACACTATCATAGGACAACCTTTTTTGGTCATTTTCACATACTATAGTTGATACAAATTATACGGCTCATTGTTCAAGTGTAGTGGTATATCCTTATGTTATAACCTATGTAGAGGGCTCCTCCGGCAAATACTCAAACATGGCACCCTTTACTCACCTCATATATACCTCACATCGACTTCACCTGTCGGGTGAATGAAATCAACATTTCTAGAATTTCACAACTGCATCAGCAGTTTACCAATACTCCAATGACTTGATTTAGGGTTTTATTTTATAAGATAATTTTTCATGCAGTGAGGATTTTTGAAAGCATTCAAAAATATTTTCATAAATATGACCAAGGGAAGCTTGCCTAGATTTTGATAAAGATATTCATCCTCGCTTGGTTGATAACGAGGATCAATGGTCCAATTGGAATTTATTACTGAAATTACATAAATACCACATTTTAGTTGCTAAATATTTTTTGCATATTTTAAGGCATCCAACCTACATTTCTTAATATTTTAAGATTTATGAAATTTACTTTGCAATTTTTAATACTTTATTTGATTTTATTTTATCGCTCTTTAGTTAACAGTCCGACTGACTGAAATTGACGTTTTTAATAGATTTCAACTAATTTGACTTGTTTTAAATCTTATACAGATACAAATAATTATTATCTTAGCTAATTTGCTAAAATTTCATTTTTCTTGTTTTTCTCTTTTCTTTTCTCTTATTTTATTTTTCTGATAATTTATTACTTGCAACAGTTTTACACGATTTTTAGCGTATAAATTATGTCACGATTATTTTCTATGATTATTTTCCACAGAGTCCTCCCCGCAACCGATGCTACCCCAGGTTGACCCTCTGCGCCCTTAAGCAGTGGCGCCTCCCCTCCTCCGCAGAGCTTCGCCCTAGGCCCTCTTCGCTCGTGCTAGGCGGGCTGCATCCTTGTGCCGGCTAGACCTAACGCCATGTTTGACTCTGGGCTCAACATGGTGCTGACGTCGGCCTGCATCGGCTGGCCACCATTTGCCTCTTCCAACTTTGCCCCGAGCCGGGCTCAGTCTATACTTGGTTCACCACCATTCCCCTCCCTCTCTAACTTCTCCCTTACTAATGTTACTAGCTTTTGATTTATTCTACATAATTTTATTTCTGTGATGTTTAATGGTCTATGATGATTCTAAATTAGTTAGACAGCAATTTAGTGGCGTCGTGGTGATACCTGCGATTTTTGTTGCACGCCGAAGAGTGAGACAATACTGCAGGGATGTACGGTCCCATTATTTGCAACCACTAAACTGAGACCATTATTTAATTTATTATCTCTTGTCTCTAATTGATTCACACTATTGTTGCTCCTATGTGGCTGCATTGCTAAGGGTATTGGAGGGTTACCTGTGTGTGCTGGGAATATGAAACAAGGTGTTGGGTGGAGACAGTGGTGCTGTGATGTAGGTGTAGAGGGGCTGCCTTCTTACCCTTGCTCTAGGTTAGCTTGGGCTTGATCTTCACCTCCTGGTGCCCTGGTGGCTTGGTGGTCTCCTTTGCTTCCTGACTTGGCTTCTTGGTTATGTTTGCTAGCTTTAGGATGGCTTGCCTATGGCTTTGCTGGAAGTTTGGCTTGTTTAGGGGCTTTGCTCCTGAAGTTTGCCTCAGAGGCTTTGACTGGCAATGCTAGCTCTCTTGTGCTTGAGCTCTCCTAATGGCTTGATTTGGATGTTTTAACTAAGGGTCTTGGGTGGCTTGGTCTAGAAGCTTTAGCTTTATAAACTTGAGACATGGGAGCCTTAAGCCTTATGGTTTGGGTCTGAAGGGATAGCTTCGGCTAGCTCTATTCTAATGCATAGTATTCATGCCTATCCATTTCTACTGTAGGCTTTTTCTGCTTTACCATGAAAAGTTACCTTTCTATTGCCCAATATTTTTCTTTCTAATATGCATGTCTACAAAATGAATTCACAAGTTTGTTAATTTTCGAATGATGAAACCCTATTTTTGTGAGAGATACCGATTTGGCCTTAAACAAATCTGGTACCTCAGTGAGAGATACCATATCATACGGGTTTGACGGTAATTTTATTTTATTAATTCTTTTGGTCACTTTAATTCACGTATTTTTTTATTCTTATACATATGCAAAGCTAATGTGCAGGATTTACAGATGAAGATCAGAGGAACACGGATGATTGGAGTTAATATTCTTGTAAATTTTTTTATTTTTGAGATGTAATTAAAAATGTAATTACTTATTCATGCATTTTTGTACTTTGAGATGCAATTAATGATTTATGTAATTGTGATCTTAATTGTAATTAAACTTTTGGAATTTTGCACTTTATTTCATTGTGTTCATATTGTAATAATTTACTTATGTGATTCGACTGTATTCATTAATTTAATTAAGTGTGTTAATTTATTTTAATGATCTCATTTGCAATGTTAAACATCTGGGTTGTTTCAAAAAAATATTATAGAGTTTGAGAAATGCGAATGTGACTGTATAAAGACTTTTGCAAGTTAAACTCTGCTAGGATATGGTAACTCTGCCTCTTTCAGCTTCTATCTTCATCCATCAAACACAAATATAACATCTGAAGGTAGATTGATGTCGGGACTCGAATATACATATCCGAACTCTAGTGAAAAATGTATGAGTCTAGGATCGCACTAGTATATATAGTGGTAACATAGATAAAATATCAACTTCATACACAACGAAATAAGAATAAACAAACTATATTCGATAAATAAATTGGTTTTATGACTTTATGGTCGAGTTTATAATTATTATGTCACGCAGGGCTTAAGCTCCGCCCTGTCATCAAGCGTGAACGACGCCTCGCCGGTGGTGTCGCCCATGGCCGAGATGGAGAAGATTCGAGGCGAGCACAGGTCACTCCTCGAATCCTTCGGCAGTCTTGGGCGCGAAATCACCGGAGGGGTTGACCTGGCCGGCATGGTAAGTCGTGTTCAAAATTTTCCCCGCCCTTTCGAATTTCGTTGAGTCTCGTAGTGATGCGTCAGCTGGTTGCAGCGTCTGCGGAAGCGCTCGGAGGGTAAGTTCGAGTTCCTCCGTCGCCTGCACGTCCAGAGGACGGCCGTGGAGAAGGATCGCGACCAACTGGGCTCCGAGCTGCATGAGGCTCGGGAAGCCGTGGCGCGCGAGCGGTCGGCGGCAGAGGAAGCCCGCCGGGCGACGAATAAGATGGCCGACAGCTTGGAGGAGGAGCGCCGGTCGGGTTGGTCCCTGAGGGCGAGGGTATCCGGCCGAGTCCCTCTAGCGAGGCCAATGATGCCAAGGTCGCTGCCCAGTGAAGCGTGGCAAAAAAGCTCGAGGAGGACGCTCAGGCCAAGCTCACCGCCATGACTGAGTCGTCGGCTGGTAAGATGTTGTTATTCGGGTTGACTTGGGAGGTGCCGTCATCGAGCGCACTTTTTAACTTCTGCTTCGATCTTCAGAGTTGCAGAAGAGGTTCAGTGAAGTCGCGGAGGTGCGGCGATTGGCGGTGGAGGAACGTGACGCGCGGTCCTGGCGGCGGTGGCTCGGTCGGCCGAAAAAGAGGCGAGGGCGATCGGGCAGGCGGTCGCCGAGTTGGCGACCCTGGGAAGGGTAGGCCGGGCCGTCTGCAACCAATTGCTCGGTGTCGCGGGGCACAAGTTTGCTCATGATCGAAGTTGGCTCGTGTCCGAGCACGTCGAGAAGTCGGTGAGGGCGAGTGCTGCCACAGGAGCCACTTGCGCTTATCAGCGCCATGTCCTTCTACAATGGTATTAACTCGACAATGTTAGCGGTAAGTCGCCAGAACCGGACCGACGAGGAGGTCCAGCGGTAACCAGCGCTCAAGCCGAGCCCCATGCCCGAGTGATCGCTGATCGGATATCGCCGCAGAGCGTCCTCCACGGGGATTACGAATAGTGTTAGACATTATTATTCTTGCAAAAATGTAAAGAACTTTGATATGTAATGAATCGGGGTTCGTTTTCGTGTTTATTGCGGGTTTGAGCTGTTCCTTCGCGTTCGGAAACAGTAACCCTGAAAACCCGTTCCTTTGCGTTCGGAAACAGCAGCCCTGGAAACCGCCCGGGGTTTTTCGGGCGTAGGCGTGTTCGGTTTTCCGAAGGGAGCGCGAAGGAGGTGCTAACGAACCCTGAGGTCGAAAGGTGTCTATTCATGTTTCATGCAGGGGAGGAGTGGCTCCGACTGACTTGTGGCTTCGCACCGCGCGGGTAACCCCTTGCCGCGGAGCGCTACTTCGAAACCTTAGCCGCTGGGGCGTGGGCCGTAGCGCTTGGGTCGGACGGGTTACCCGCTAGGGAAGTCGAGTGGTCGGTCGGGCCGCCGACCCGTATGAATATGAATGACGTTGGAAAACAAGAGCATACATTCACGTTTTAAGCAGGAGAGGGATGTCCCCGACTGACTTGTGGCTCGCGCCGCACGGGTAGCCCCTTACCGCAAAGCGCTACTTCGAAACCGTAGCCGCTGGGGCGTGGGTCGCAGCGCTCGGGTCGGACAGGTTACCCTTGCCCGCTGGGGAAGCCGAGTGGTCAGTCGGATCGCCGACCCGTATGAATGTGAATGACATTGCTCCTGAGCCCCGGCGTCTTGCGGCGACCGGTCGTGGTCGGCGGCGTATTCGGTCCTTCGCCAATGTCGTAAAGGAGACCAAGAGTCAAGAGACTTATCTCTTTGGGTCGGTCGTCGTGCGGCTTGCTGGCGCCTGGTGCGGATTCCGAGGTTGTCCGTATGACTGGCTCTGCGCGAAGACCGAAGGTCGCGTTAGCCAAAGACGCAGCGGCGCCCTCTGCGCTTAGGGCCGCCGCGCATTTAATGCGGAGTGGGATTTTAATGCCCGTCGCGTCGGCGCATCGGACGGTGGGCGTTTCAGGGGGAGTTCGCGGAGCGGCCGAAGCGATGGCGGTTTTTGGCTGCGTGAATCCGCCCTTATAAATACGGGCGCTGGGGTAGTGGTAACTCACACCCAGCCTTGACGTTCGCGTTTCCTTGCCTTCTTTGTCTTCCAAGCGCTTCTTCGAGGAGCTTCTTGCGTGCGCTATGGCGAGCGGTGGCGGCGGCAACGAAGGTCGAAGCAGCGGCGAGGCGGACCACGGGGTCCGTCCCCGAAGAAACCTCGGACGGAGGGGGGGCTCCTCCGGTGCAGCGGCGAGGGGTGGGTTCGACCTACCCTCGCCGAGATTCTTCATCTGGAGCCCTCGCCGCGGGTAGATCCCTTTCTAGTTGTTTCGGTAAGATGCTAGAGTTGCCTAGTTGACGTCCGTTCTTGATCTTTGCTTCCCTTGGTCGGCCGCCCAGTCTTGGCGCCGACGAGTGCCGCCGGGGGTAGCTCCAGCTCCCCTCGAGCGGGAAGTGGCTCTTGAGGCCAGGCGGTGAGCATGGTGGGCCTTGTTGGTCTTGATCGCCACGCCGACACAGTGTCCCAGTGAGGTCTCTGCCGCCCTTGGGCGCAGTGTGTGTGTGTGGTAGCGGATTCGAGCCGCCGAAGACGAGGCGGCGGCTCGTGGCAGCGTCGAGGCCGAGGCGGAGGTAGCCCGCGCGCGTGAGGATTTCGACTCCACGCGCGGGGTTCTCCTTTCCATGCTCCGCCCTACTTACGAGAGCATGGGCAGGAGCCTGGGGCCACTTGGGGTGGAGCTGAATGAACCGGTTCAGCCCACCGTGGCGCAGTACGCCTTCGGGCTCACCCGAGTGGTCGAGGCATTGGAGGGCCTGCCCCAGGCTCTCCGGGAGCCTTCCGCTTCGGGAGGCGGAGGTTTGCCGCCACAGCGGCGAGTGCGTCTTGGCGTCTTTGCGCTAGTCGGTGCGGCTCCTTCGACCCGGTGGCGAATGTCGCCGATATCCAAGGCGAGCCGGCTCAGGCGCGGGCAGTCTGGGGCGCCTTGGCGAGAGATGGTGGCGGGCGGCACTGGAGACTTTGGACGACGAGGCCGGCGGGAACTCCGGGGCGACGAGGGCAGCGCCTTCTTTGGACCAGATCCTTAGGGGCTGGTGCGCTTCGCCCTGAACTTCGCCCGTGCGAGCAAGGCATCTCTGGCGCCAGGAAGCCGCCTCCGGTCTCCTCGCCCCGACCTGCTGTTTTGCAGATTTTTGCACTCTTTCGTGCTTTAGGGTTAGCATGAACTGTGCACTTTTGGTGTTTGGTTCCCTGTAATGAACGCTTCGCGCTTTGGGTGAATCATATTGTATCCTTCAGAAGCTTCGTTGCACTTAATGCTTCCTTACTTTGTACTTCTTTCTTTGTCGAACACCTGCTTATTGTTAATTGTCCGCGAAACCCCTCTGCCGACCGCTCGTGGGTTGCCCATGTGGAGTCCGCCTCGTCCCGTAGACTACTACTTTGGAGGTCGTAGTCAAGAAAAACTACCGGAGTTTTTACAAGACGTAGACCGTAGTAGCCGGGTTGGAACGGTTCATTTAAGGGGAGAACCCTTGATCGGTTTGGGCGCTACGTAATGCGATTACGTAGACCAGAAGTCCCCGAGCGGGTTCGCGCCGCTCGGGCCTGGCATGTTAACAAGGCCGTGCAGGTAAGGACAAGTCTTAGGGGAAAAATTGTCTGAGCTTTTCAACGTTCCAAGCATTTGAAACAACGTTGCCGTCAGCGTCTCTGAGTCGATAGGTGCCGGGTCGGATTACCTCCGCAATGGTGAAGGGGCCTTCCCACGGGAGCGAAAGCTTGTGCCTGCCAACGTTGGACTGGACTTGGCGCAGGACCAAGTCGCCTACGTTGAAGGCTCGGCCGCGGACCTAGCGACTCTGATATCGCCGCAGCGTTTGTTGATACCTGGCCGATCGGAGGACGGCGACATCGCGCGCCGTCGGTGGTCGGCGGCGTCTTGCTCGAAGTCGAGCCCCGGCGTTGTCGAAGGTTTGCGACCTCGGGCGCCGTACTCTAGGTCGGTCGGCGGGGCGCTTGACCGAACACCGGGAAAAACGGCGTAAATCCGATCGGCCGGTCGGAGTGGTCCGCGAGCTCAAAGGGCGGAGGCGGCTCGGCGCCCGCCGTCCCGCCGACTTCTTCAATCGGTTGAAGATTCACGGCTTGAGCCTCAGGATCATGCCGTTCGCCCTCGGCTTTGGCCGTTGGTCTGCGGGTGGGCCACGGGCGCCGATCGGCGTGGATGTTGAAGTCGTCGCAGAATTCGAGAAATTCTTTCCCTGTAAACTGCGTGCCATTGTCGGTGATGATGGAGTTCGGGACTCCAAACCGATAGACGATGCCGCGGAAGAAGTCTGCCGCCTGCGCGGACGTGATGGAGGCGACCGGTTTCGCCTCAATCCACTTAGTGAACTTATCCACCGCGACAAAGAGGTGGGTGAGGCCCCCGGGCGCCTTTCTGAAAGGTCCGAGCAGATCGAGTCCCCAGACCGCGAATGGCCATGTGATGGGAATCGTCTGGAGGGCTTGGGCTGGAAGGTGTGTTTGCCGGGCAAAAAATTGGCACCCTTCACAGGTGCGAACGATTTGCTCGGCGTCGGCTACGAAGGTCGGCCAATAGAAACCTTGACGGAAGGCCTTACCCACGAGGGACCGTGGAGCTGTGTGATGGCCGCACACTCCGCCGTGGATGTCGAGCAGCAATTCCTTACCTTGGTCGGTCAGGATGCACTTCTGGAGGACCCCTGAGGGGCTCCTTTTGTAAAGGTCTTCGCCGACCAGGACAAAAGATTTCGCTCGCCGAGCGAGGCGCTGGGCCTCGGTCGGTGCAGGGAGGGTCCGTCCGTCAGCGGTCGGCGTGGGGTTCCTCGGTCCGGTTCGACCATGAAACACGTTCCGACTTGGGTCGACGGTACGCAGATCTGGTTGATTGGTGGTTGGCTCGGCGGCCGGCGGTCCGCCGCCGGCTCGGCCATCGGGTCGATCGGATGGACGGTTGGCGAAGGTCGTGGACGAAGATCCCGGTCGGAACGGGTCCCTTGCCGGAAGCGAGGTTGGCAAGGTAGTCGGCCTCGCCGTTATTGCGTCGGTAGCTGTGGTGGAGCTCGAACCCCTTGAACTTCTCTTCAAGCTTGCGCACCTCCTGGCAGTACGCTGCCATGCGGGGATCTCGGGGCTCTGAGGCCTTCATGACCTGGTCGACCACCAGCTTGGAATCGCCGTATACGTAAAGCCGTCGCACGCCGAGGTCGGCGGCGATCCGGAGACCGTTGATGAGGGCTTCGTACTCGGCGACGTTATTCGTAGCGTCGAAGAGTAATCGGACGGCATATTGGAGTTTGTTGCCGAGTGGGGAAATGATAACGATTCCGGCACCCGCTCCGTTCTTGGTGTAGGATCCGTCGAAGTACATCGTCCAATACTCAGGGTCCTCAAGCACTGGGGGTGCCTGGGCCTTGATCCATTTAGCAACGAAGTCGGCAAGGGCTTGCGACTTAATCACCGTCCTAGGGACGAACGAAATGTCGTGGCCGTTGAGCTCAAGTGCCCATTTGGCCACCCTTCCCGAGGCATCGCGGTTGCGGATGATCTCGCCTAGCGGCGAAGTTGTTACCACGGAGACGGGGTGCTGGCTGAAGTAGTGGATCAGTTTCCTCTTCGCGATTAGCACCGCGTAGAGTAACTTCTGCACTTGTGAATAGAGGGCTTTGGTCTCCGAGAGTACTTCGCTGATGAAGTAGACCGGTCATTGTACCTTGAGGGCACGGCCTTCTTCCGCCGCTTCGGCAGACGGCGCGCGCGCTCCGACACAGGTCGTGGCGGCAACGTAGAGGAGAAGAGTTTCGCATGGCGCCGTATTGTCAGGCCGGAGGGATGTCGAAGGCCTTGATCGATCGAGGGCTTCTGAGCTTCTGCGTCAAGCGAAGTGGTCGGACTTCCGGGCGGCTTATGTAAGCGGCATCCGCGTTCGCCGAGGCGAGATCTGAAATGACTCAAGGCTGCGAGGCATCCCGTCAGCTTTTAGACGCCCTTTAGATCAGCAATCGGCCCCATCCTCATGATTGCGGAGACCTTTACCGGGTTGGCCTTGATGCCGCGTTCGGATATCATGAAGCCCAGGAGCTTCCCTCTGGGGACCCCGAAGACGCATTTTTCGGGGTTGAGTTTTATGCGGAACTGTCGGAGGTTCGCAAAGGTTTCTTCGAGGTCGGCGACGAGGTCGCCGGCCTTACCTGTTTTGACGACGATGTCATCCACGTACACCTTGATGTTACGGCCGATTTGGTCATCGAAACAAGTGTACATGCATCGCTGGTATGTAGCGCCGGCGTTTTTCAGACCAAAGGGCATCGTTACGTAACAAAACGAGCCGAACGGGGTGATGAAAGAAGTCGCGGTGGTCGGACTCTTTCATCGGGATCTGGTGATAGCTTTGAGTAGGCGTCCGGAAGGAGAGCGATTCACACCGGCGGTGGAATCGGCGACTGGTCGATCCGGGGCAAGGAAAATGGTCCTTAGGACACGCCTTGTTCGGGCCGTGTAATCAACACACATCCTCCATTGCGGACTTATTTTTACAAGGACGGGGTTGGCAAGCCACTCGGGGTGGCGTGCCTCTTTATGAACCGCCTCCAAAAGTTTGGCTACTTCTTCCCTATGAGCTGCGCTTTTCTTCGTCAAGCAAGAAGGCGTTAGGCGGCCGGCCTTGCGTCGGGTCGGATGTTGAGGTGTGCTCGGCGACTTCCTTGGGATGCACGGCATGTCGGAGGTCTTCCATGCGAAGACATCGGTTTACTGGAGGAAGTCGACAGCGCTTTCTATTTGGCGGGAGGCGGACCCTACCGCCGCGGTCTTATTTGGGTCCTCGGGGTCGCCGCGACCCTCTTCGTGTCTTCGGTGGACTCAAGGACCCAGGCCCGACTTCTTGGGGCGGGGAGGACTCGAAGCTTCCCTCCGTGCCAGTTGAGTTCGGCGGACCAATGACCGCCGAAGCCCTCTATAATCGCTGCTTTCGCGGTTGAAAGCGAGCTGGAAGGATGAGGCCACAGTAATGGCGCCCATGACCTGGAATCTTGACCGGTAAGTATAGTTGGGGATCGCCATAAACTTAGCGTAACACGGCCTCCCGAGGATGGCGTGGTAGGATCCATGAACCCCACAACCTCAAAGGTGAGGTTTTGGTCGCGGAAGTTCTCGGACCCCCAAAGGTGACGGCGGTCGACCGCCCAAGGGGTAGGCTTCTTGGCACAGGATGGCCAGTGGAAAGGTGCCTTGCTCGATCGCAGGGTCGAGCGCGGAACTCCCAGGGCGTCGAGCGTCTCGCCATACATGATGTTGAGACCGCTTCCGCCGTCCATGAGCACCTTCGTGAGGCGCTTCGACCCCACGATGGGGTCGACGACGAGCGGATACCTTCCCGGGTGCGGGATGTGGTCGGGGTGGTCCGTCCGATCAAAGGTGATCGGAGACTCCGACCACCGGAGGTACTTCGGGACCGCAGGGGTCACGGTGTGCACCTCGCGGTAGGCAAGCTTTTGCCTCCGCTTGTCAGCATAGCTCTCCGGTGCGCCGAAGATCATGAGGCATCCGTCGGGCTCCGGGAACCCGTCGTCTGCCTTTTCTTCCCCGGCCTCCGGCACCGGGTCGCACTTCCTTCCTTTACCCCGTGGCTGCGGGGGGTTTCCGGAGAGAAAGCGCCTCAGGACTTCGCAGTCCCGGTATCTGTGTTTGACGGGGTACCCGTGGTGCGGACACGGGCTCTCCATCAACTTTTCGAAGTGGTCGGATGCTGCCGCGCTGCTTTGCTTGTCGAGGCGGTCGCGGCGGCGACCGTGTGGTCCTCGCGGGCCTGTTTTCCCTTCCGCCTCCGCTTGTCGGAGTGATCGGGAGGAGGGGCAGGCTCGGAACCGGACTCTTGTTTGGCCTTCCCCTTATCGAAGATGGCCCCACGGCCTCCTCGCCGGGGCGTGGTTGAGTGGCAATGTCGGCGGCTCCTTGGTAGTCTGGGTTTGATGCGGCCCGGCTTGTGGACCAAGGCTCGCACGTCGTCCGTAGATAAACGCCCACGGCGTCGGCGTCGCCGATGTCGGGGAGTTCATTACTATTGGGAGAAGCGCGGATATAGTCGGGCGTTTCCCCAGGCTGCTGCTTGCGACTTTTGAGGTCAGGAGTTCGTGGCGCTTGTAAGTGCCACAGAAATTTCCGACGAAGCGTTCTTGGTCGGCCCAGTTCTGATGGTCGTGGCGGATACTCGAGCGAGCTCGGCCGAGTCCGCCGAGTAAATGGGAGAGGTCTTGAATGATAAAAGATCATTGGTAGCTCCTCGGCTCGGCGAGCGAGCCGGTAATCTTCGACCAAACACCGGGGTAAATCGCTCCGTGTACTTGGCGATGTTAGCGGTGCTTTCGGAAGCAGGCGGGAAAATCCGCCTGACGAATCTCTAAGAGAATGCTTGGGGCCCGACCTTCTAGGCTCGGACTTGATCATGGCGCCGCCATTGTCTGCGACTTCGCGGCGAGCCGCATCGGCGGCCGCCCTTTTTCGTCTTGTCGAGGGTGTCGCGATAATCGTGCGCCGCCGAGGTGACGTCTTGAGTGTAGGAGGCTGGGGCCGCTCAAGCGTAGTGCGGGTTTTGCCGGCTTCATGGCGGGTCGCTCTGGCGGCCGAGTGAGACCTCGGCGTTGAGTGCGAGGCGGGACATCTTGTCTGTGGCGTGCTCTACCACTCCGGAGGTCTTGATAGGTAGCCAGCCTCGGGCTCGTTCGGCTCGGGGATGCTGCGGAGCGACATCGCGCCGCGCGGTTCCAGCTAGGAAGGGGAAGCAGGCGCGGCAAGCTCTGCCGCCGATTATTCTTTGTACTGGCGTTGCGCCGCTGGTGCTACTGTGGGAACCGGTGGCTCGGCCCGACAGGTCGACCCTTGCCTTAAAGTCGGCGCTCGCAACTCCAGTTCCGTTCTTGGAGAAGCTCGTCATGGTGGGTCTGAGGAGACCCAAGCTGGTCGTGCCGACGCCCCGCCTCCGGCACGCCGGGCGCCGGTGGCGGGCTTCTTGGCTCGGGGATGTAGCGGCCGACTGATTAGCTATGTCGACCACGTTGCATTCGTGGGAGTACGGTCCCTCGAAGATAGCTCGCGTCGAGGCGAGTCATTGTCGAGAGGGTCTTGAGATTCGTGGAAGGAGGTGGCGCGCATAGCCACCATTGCCACAACGTAGGCCTCGGAGGCGGTGGCGCCGCCGCGACGCGCGCCACGTGGCTTCTCCGGGATGGCGCGCCTTGTGTCTGCAGCATCAAGGGCGGCCGAGGGCCTCAAGTCGGAGGTTGTCGAGGCCGTCGGCGGCAAGGTCGAGCGCCAGTGGAGGCTGGTCTGAGTCTTGGCGGGAACAAGGACGAGCTCTCCGCCGTAGTAGTGGTGAAGTCGAGGAACCGAACCGGATTCGGCTCCGGCGCGGCCTGCTGTCGTTAGTGATGGAAGCCATCAAGGGACAAATGGGAATCCGGAGATCTTGACGCCATGCGAGGCCCCTACAGCGCGCGCTAACCGGTGTTTCGAGCAAGCAAGTAAATTTGTAGGTCTAGAGGGGCTCTGCGCTCCGCTCCTTGAATGGTTAGGCCGAAAGAAAAGAGGTCCAAGATTTATCTTGGTTGAGGCGAACGTCCCTACTCGATTCGTGAGGTGGTGGATGTTATTGATTACGGTGTATCCGTCGTGTTACAAGTGAGGGTGAGCTCGGCCCCGAGCACCTTGCGCACCGGGGTTGCCCGGAGTGGCTATGAGTGTGATCCGGGAGTGCTATGCTCGACTGCCTACCTCCCCTCCTCCGAAGGGCCACGCCTCCCCTTATATAGCCTGGGGAGGCCGGTTACGCGGAGGTTACATGAGAGTGTGCAAAGGAAAAAATGGATGGGGCTCCCTACGCCTAGGGGTCCGGTCCTTTGCCTCGGTGTATGGTTGCTGGACTTGACTTTTGATGGGTGGGTGCACGTCCTGTGTTGGGTTGGTGGAGGCGCAGGGCGACGGCTCGGTCTGTTCCTCCGGGAAACGGCGTACCTGCTCTCTGGCGATGTCGAGTCTTGGCGTCGAGGTGTCGACCTTCGGGAACCGTTTTGGGAAGGTGCGTAGCGTCCCGTCCCCGCTCGATCGTGACGGAGCGCTGCACCAGCCAGTTTAGGTGACCAGCAGAGGCCGGTTCTGACGATTTGACGTTTGCTTCTTGGTGAAGATGATCCGAGCTTGTTGGTCGCCGTCGGTCGACCCATTGGTGGGACCCGAACTGGTCGTCGTTCTGTCGTAGCTCGTGGGCGCCGGTCTGTAGCGCTTAGTCGGACCGCTTTACCGGCTTGGCAGTGGGAACCGAGCCCTCGCGTGAAATTTGGTTGGTCGGAAGTCGTGGGCCTCCGAGCAGGGCTTCTTGTTTGAGGCTTAGGCGCGGTGGCGGCCCATATGCTTCTCCCGGGCCGCTGGGGATACCCATGCCCCGGGTATTCGTCAAGTTGCAATCAACTTGATCGGAGAAGATCACAGCAAAGCCTTTCCGAAACACTATCACACCATTGGCCCAACGGTTAGTGAGGTGGCACACACGCAACGCTGACGAGGCTAGTACGCTGTTGCTGACGGGGAAGTGACGCATTTGTTGACTTCAGTGGCAACGTGCTAGGACCTAGGGTCACGACGATGCAGATATGAGGCTCAGGGCTCCCCTTTTATCCGCAGAAATGGAGTTCCGGACGGATATGGTGGTGGCGCGGTGTTTGCCTCGTATGTGGAAGAAGCACAATACTAGCTGACAGGTTGGGCCCACTAGTCAGTGGCTTGGTGCGAAGCGGGACGTGGCTGCAAGACGGGCTGGTTTGGCTAGGTAGGCTATCTGGGCCAAGCGTTGTAGGCAACGAAGGCAAGCCTAGATGGGAGAGAAACGAATGAAAGCCTAGACAGGAGAGAGAGAGACACGAGCCTAAGGCAAGAATTTTGTCCTTAAGACCTTCTACTATTTTTAATTAGTTTTTATATTTTAGAAAATACCAAAAAAAGCAAAAGAGCAAAAATAAAATAGAAAATGCACTAAAAAATTTCACAGAAAATTTTGAAAAATACTTCAAAGCACAAGGAGCCCAAACAAAATAATTTTGACAATTGTAGTCCTTGAATTTAATGATATTAAATTATATCTTATTTATGAAAGTCCTAATTAAACTTTATTTAGAGAGGAAAATTGGTGAAAATTTTTGGAGGGCTAAAGTACACAAAATAATTTTAAAAGGGGGGAAGTTGGGATGTTACAATTGAGAAACGAGGCTCCAGCATAAAGCCATGAACCATAGTATGAATGCACTAAATATGGACATAGGCATGATTTTGCTTAATCTGAGCATGCAATGGATTCAACAGACTGATCTACTTGAGCATTAAGTAGGATCAGAATCAATTATTAATCTTTCTTAACAAGACTAGGATCTGCCATGCGAGTTCTTTCATTTCAGGGGAACAGCAACTAATTATTGTTTCCGGAGAAAATGAATCACCGCGTGTCAGAATGGTAACTTTCAAGCACTTCGGAGAAACAATGGCATTTCCAACTTGTCCATTGTATGATCGCCCTGACTGATAGGGAATCTCTGTCTGATATCAGTGTAAACTGACCATGACTATGCAATTACGTGTTCAGAGGTTTTATCGTTGTCGTTCTGTAATTTTGCAGCAATGGTTCAAATGGCATTGGGCTGTGCCAATTCTACACAAGATCCTTGCAAATATTCAAGTGCAGAGAACTGATTACTGAAATTGTTAGTTGAAGTCTTTGCCACTGAACTTCTTTAATTAGTAAGACGTTTCACATGCATTCCAGTGCCTTCAGCTTCACCCTTCAGATTTCACTGCTCTATGGCTTCGCACTGAAATTTACACTGTCTTTGATACTACTTTAAGCGCTACTTTGACCTGAAAACTTTTCATCTGCAGGACGCTTGGCTGAGCTGGCTGTTGACATGTGAAGCGTCTGCCATTAAAAAGTTGCTGAATTTCCAGTGAGAAGTGTGGCAACAGTAACATGCAACCCCGCATCTTATGCTTCACGCTATATCAAAGTTCACCGCGTTGGCTTCCAGGTCGAAGTTTTTGGAGTGAGATGCGTAACATGCAACCTAGTCACTTGACCTCGTTGGTTGGGGAGTCGAGTTAAACAAGTGTTCTTAAAGTTGTTTTCAACTGAGCTGCTTTGAAGAAAGGCACTGTCAGTTCCTCCTGTTGGAGAGTTCACAAGAAACTGAGAGGAAGGAAACGCGGAAAAGGGTTGGGTTTAAAGTTAACCTGGCCATACAGCGACCATATTCGCAGAGCTTACTGTCAGGTGGGGGCTAACACGGTTCGGGCCCACCTGTCAGTGAGAGATGTTACTGTTGCTCTCGATCTCATTTAGCATAGCTAAGCAAAGCGAGGGTTGTCGTCTTCCGAAGGCAATAACATGACGACCCCAGCCGCAGCCTAAGCTTAAGCTAAGCTGCTTCACTTGTTAGCTTTCCGTACCTTTATTAAGGCTTGTCGCGAAAAATTGGCGCCTCAACTTTTCTTTTCCTAATTATGCCTCCAAAAGTTCAAGCTTTAATTTTGTTTTGGTGTACTTTCAAAGTCCTACATATGTATTTAATTTCTTTCTTTTCTCTTGTTTACTTACTCCAGTTTTGACCTAGGAGGCTAGGAGAGAGAGAGTACTGTTGTGAAGATTAAGAGGGCTAGAATCACAGCCAGTATGGCACTTGGGAACTCCAACATAGTCCAAATTTCTTCATCCGTGTGTTTCAAATTTGAAGTGCACCTCCGGTCTACAATTTCCAATTTCACACGCTGTAAGGCTAAGTTAAGACTTCGTTTGAAAGACGGGAATTTTTGCTAGGCCTCAAACTCTTCCCGAATCCTGGTTAAGCTGAGCACCTCCAGGGTTCCAGCTTTTAAAAGCCTAATCACTCCTCTAATCAATGTCACTAACCACTAATCGCTAAACCAGGACAGGAGGGCCCCACCCATCTGCATTAACAAACCACCCTCGCCGTTCTCTCCGCTTCCCTTTCCCCTCCGGTCGCAGCAGCTTCCGCGAAGAAGCGGTGGCCGCCATTAAAATACCAAACTCGCCACGCGCATCGGCTCTCCTCCCTCCTCCTCGAGTGCCACTGCCGCCACCTCCACCTCCCCAAACCCTAACTCTAGAGTGCTCTTCTCCCTGCCCGGCGGCGCGCGAGGCGATGGGCGCCGTCGCCTCGACTGTGGCGGCGCGCTTCGCGTTCTTCCCGCCGTCCCCGCCCTCGTACGGGTTCGAGCCGCCGCCCTCGCCCGCCGCCGCGGCCGCGGACGGGGCGGTGGTGGAGCTGAGCAGGGTGCCGCGGCAGGGCGGCGTGGAGGCGCGGCGGCTGCCGACGAAGCGCGGCACGGAGGTGGTGGCCATGTACGTGCGGCAGCCCGGGGCGCGCCTCACGCTGCTCTACTCCCACGGCAACGCGGCGGACCTCGGGCAGATGTACGAACTCTTCGTCGAGCTCAGCTCCCACCTCAACGTCAACCTCATGGGGTACGCCACGCACGCTTGGATAAGATTGGAACGAGATCCTGTTTGTTATATTATGCTATTATACTGTCGGGCTGCTTGATTAGGGCAAAAGTTTGGATCTTTGAGCTCACGATTGTGGGACGTTCGTGCCGGCACCGGAGGTCTCGATTGTTTTAGATTAGTACTCGCCGTCTTGGTTGTGCTTGGTGGGATACGTTTGGGATCTTGGAATGGATCACTAGGAATGCTACAGGCTCCGCTGTTTTGTCTATTGCATTGGCGTTTAAATGTTTTACTCAGGACCAGTGCCATTGGTTCCTTATTTTGTTTTCGGACCAAAAAAATGCATTATGTGGTGCTGTTAGTTCGTTTGTTCACTAGTACAAGTCGTAGGCGTGAATTTGATGTAAGTTTCTTCATCAGATAATCTTCAAGGTCGTCCTTGGAGTTGGTTTGTGTATTTGCTGAAGGCAGCGTTAGATATTGTTGCTATGTATAATTGTTTGGAAGCATTGGGTCAGCAATTCATGTGTCATTGAATCAGTGGGAAACTGGAAATGTCTCTGGAGGCAGCTGTTATCTGGCTGTGTGGTTCAAGAGGTTAGGCTATTCTGGTGAATAATAGTAGATTTGACTGAAGTTGATCATTATTTTTCTAATAATACTATAGCTAATTGGAAAGTTTGGATGTTAGTGTGCTGTACTAGCGATGGGTGGGCATGTCTGCTTCGTGTCATTACTAGAGTCATTTGGGAATTCAAGGATCTGTGGAAGGAAGATGAAATATTTAGATTTGAGCAATTGGTTTGGTTGTGAATCTTGTGATTGGGCATTAAATAATTCGGTTGGTAAGAACTGCTACATTAGTTGTAGCGGGACCATTTTGGTTACCATCTTGGGTCAAAATTTGAACACCTCATTGGCTCATTCATAACATTTGTAACATGATATTGATATTCTAGTTTTTTGCTCATTTTGTAGAACATTTTCCTAATATAGGCATCTTCTGCTGATTGCTGTTTATAGTGATGTGCAGTGATGAAAATGAGATTTTTTTTACACTTCAAATTTTGGTTAGATTGTTGAATAATCGTTATGGTATATCAGCTGACAAAGTCTGAGAACCAAAATTAGTTATCTTTGATCAGAAATTTTATCTATAGATTTGTTCGCAAAAGTTGGTGATGTGTTAGGAAATGTTAGGACAATTAGATATCTTTTAGAGGTATATGAGAGCAAATTTTCATTCTTCATTGTTCTATTTATTCATATTTTGAATAGAAATGTCTGATCTTGGTAGAGGGATCTTTAATGAAGTTCCCATTTGGGCATGCTTTGATTAGAGCTGTTGTCCACTGGTTTTTCCAGATATAAGTTTGGATTTTGTTGTTAGTTTTGGTGGCAGCAGTAAATAAATGAAGCCATGAAGGAACTTTTGCTTACGCTTCATGCACCCATTTTAGTGGACCAGGTCATACATCCATTTGAGTGGACCAGGTTTTTAGTGAGAGAATTGGGTATTTTAGATCCGATGACTATGTTTATTGGATAGGACGGCAGATGAGCTTTTGGTTGGTTAGATTCATTGAGTTGTTCAGTGGATCTAATACTTGTTCTCCAACTAAACTCTTCTGAGTATTCATGTTGTTTCTTATCGAGTAATATAAACGCCTTTTGTCTCCGTCTTATAGCTTCAATCCTAGTTTGTCGTTTTAGTTGTGGGACCTAGCTATAATTTAATATGTAGTTTGACTTTTCAACAGGTCTATCAGCTGTTGTCTTGACACGATGTCAACTATAATGTGTTGATATTGATGATTACACAAATATATTTATACACAGTTTTTAAGCTCGTCTTTGTGCTTATGATATATGTGCTTTTCATTTGATACTAGTTAATACCTCCGCAGCCATGATCCTTTTAATGCCATGTAAGTTTTTGCTGACCATAATGGCCATTTTGGCTTCACAAACAGTAACTTGTGCCTTTTTTTTGGCAGTTATGATTATTCTGGGTACGGGCAATCATCTGGGAAGGTAAAGACTCAACCTTATTTTTAGGAAAGTACTTTTCCTTTCCCCCCTTTTGCTTTCATTTTTATAAGGTCCAGCTCTCCTCGGTTTGCATAATCACTGATTTATTCCTATTTGATTCTGCAGCCGAGTGAGCAGAACACTTATGCTGATATAGAGGCTGCTTATAGGTGTCTCATAGAAACTTATGGAGCCTCTGAGGAAAACATCATTCTGTATGGTCAATCAGTTGGCAGTGGTCCTACTTTGGATTTGGCCTCCCGTTTGTCTCATTTGAGAGCAGTTGTTCTACATAGCCCAATTTCGTCTGGCTTAAGAGTGATGTATCCTGTAAAACATACATACTGGTTTGACATATATAAGGTGATTACTTTGTTCCTGTCAATTTGATCTTGTACTCTTCTTTTTTCTTGTGAGAATTTGATCTTTTACTTGATCTAATCTCTTATAAATATTTTGCAGAACATTGACAAAATTCCATCAGTCAAATGTCCTGTGTTAGTAATTCATGTGAGTATTCTGCTGTCAGCATGATTTCCTATTAGTGTTAAACTCCATGTGCTGATGTGCACACATGCATGTGCGTTTATGTTGTTATAAATGTTGGTGTTGTGGAGTTGGGATGGAGCCTTTAAATAATTAAATTTGATTATTATATATCATTTTTATCCATTCTTTTCAAAATATGTTTCTAGTTGCAAGTTTGTTATTTTTACTAATGTTGTTAAACTTCATATTAAGCTCTCTATTTTTTGTGTGTCTGTGGAGAAAATGTTTATGCAGGTTTGAACATCCACAAATGTACTATGTGGCTTCATGCCAACTTTTACTTTTGGTGTCAGTAAATTGGTTTACATACTAGATATTCTGTATTATCGTACCTTACTATACTGTTGTATGAGTGAGCACCCTATACCTATTATAGCGTTGTACTAGGGTATAGGATACTTTTTTCTCCATTCCAGATCATAAGGCCCTTTTTTTGGTCAGCACTGTGACAGGCACAAATTCCTGCACAGAAAATGCTGGTTAAGGGTGCCATAATTAAGGGATACAAGTTCTACACAGTTAAACTGCTGTAATGTTTGTGTGATTGTTGTTTCCATTTAGAAGGGCACAACTCTTCCTTCTTAGGCAGAAACTTTAATAATTATGGACCTTCTTGCTAGGGTGTTTTGGAATGAGATAACTGTTCAATAGCTACGTAAATATTTCATCACCTATTAATGGCAATAAAATGATATCATCTGCAGGGTACAGCTGATGAGGTTGTCGACTGTTCTCATGGGAGGGCACTGTGGGAACTCTCTAAAGTAAAGTATGAGCCTCTTTGGGTCAAAGGAGGAAACCATTGTAATTTGGAACTCTACCCAGAATACATTAAGCACCTAAAAAAGTTTGTCACAGCCATAGAGAAATCACCACCATTGAAAGATGAATCTCCAGAGAGCTCAGGTCCTTCAGATCTTAGTGAAACAGGGTCTGAAAGTATGGACAGCTCAAGGAGAAGCACAGATGTCAGGGAAAAATCGAGGTCAAGCATTGATTGCAGGCATAGCACGGATCGGCGGGACAAACCAAGGGGCAGCGTAGATAGGAGAGACAGAAGCAGAAAGAGTGTAGATCATCCTGACAAACCACGGGCTAGTGTGGATCAACCTGATAAGCCACGGAAAAGCATTGACCGGTCTGTATATTCTTATATGCGTTCTGTTTGTTTTACAGTTTCATGTGGATTCCTGTTACAAGAGATATCCTTTTTTACGTGTTCTTGATCTCTGCGATGCATTGATGTGACAGCTTTGGAGGCATGATGAGGTCCGTTAAATTTTGCAATATTGACTGTTTCAAAGTAACCTCTGCTTCTGGGAGCTGAAAAATGATGGAAGGTTAGTGTTCGTTAGTCATCTGTATTTATTTCATTTGTATAATCTATTCAATTGGGTGTTTAGTTTGGCTGTGGAAGGTGTATTGATTTGGATGAGGGTTTGTCTTGTTCTCCTGAATTGTTTCTTGAGAAGAAGTGGTCATTCATTCCCAACCCCTACGAGTTTTTGAAGTCATCATTTGTTACTAGCAAGCTGCCCTTGTGTTGCAACAGAAACACATATTTTGCACCAAAAATTTTCTATGCAGTGTGCACTAATGAATCATACTGTTCACCTGAGTGTGCAATTATTGAATGTTCAAATCATTTCATTGTGTGAACTGTGAAGCATACAAATTGCCCACATTTTTTTTACAAACGCAAACTGTGAACATCTCTAATTTTACAATTAATAGAAGGCATGCACGGTACAAAGTATTTTGTAAAATTTAGATGCATTTACATTTTGTAAAATTTAGATGCATTTACACACATCTGCAGCCGGGAAACAATACGTATCCGCAAGAATCCTATAAAATTCGTGCGTTCCACGGGGCCTCATTGCTGGATAGGTAAGAGCTTTTAGCTGGAACATCACTATGTTCCGTTCTGGTAGGTTTAAAACACATCTGAACAACCAACCTATCACCTGTAAATCCAAAGATCTCACGAACAATCTAGAATCAAATATGACAAGCAGACAACTAAAGAACACCCCCCGATGAAATGCTTTCGAACAGTTCACTCCTTAGTTTTTTATGCTAAGAAAAACAAAAATTTAGAAACAACAATTTCTAAACATCAATTCAGGCATTCAGCTAACAACAACTATATCTTGATATAGTTTCAAACTTTACCGATGTAGGGGCTGTTTGGTTGCCTGCATGCACAGAGATTTGCATCTACAAATGCAGAATCTTTTTTTTTTTATGTTTGGTTGCCTGCATCTAGTTTTGAGCTTGGCTCTCTGGATGTAAGATTCTTCATACAGCCTGGCTCTGGAGATACGGAGAAAATGAGTGTATCTCTGGATGCAACGCATGACAGCCTCGTGTTCTGCGCAAGACTGTCAGTCACAATAGCAAACCATGCATACGGTGCTACGTGGGTATGCAAGTTTTCTTTTTTTCTTTTTTGTTTATATCTTTTGATTAGCATCTCCGATTACCGAACTGATTTTAAAAATGAGTTCCTGATATTTTTTTGAACAAAACTATACCACACTTGCTATATAAATTTCAAAATATTTAAATTCCAAAATACCTGCCTACTAAACACTCAACCAAACACCGTCTCTATATCTATGCATCTCGTATCCTATCAGCCTGGCTAAGTCAACAAACCAGGCTCGTGAGAGAAGGCAACCAAATAGCCCCGTACATGCGCACCTATGCATTAGGCAAGCCGGTGCTCGTTGCAAACATTGCCGATCTGTCCCGTAGGTAGCGAACAACAATACATGAAATTTCCCTCCTATGTCTTTGTGATCCAGCTAGACATGGATCGACAGCTTCACTCTTCTTCTGAATCATCCATGCAGCAATTACCCAGTGAACGTTAGGATCGCCACCATTCTGTCTATCCGTTCGTCTATAGCTCTGCGCAGTCTGATGTGGAGACCTTGAAATTCAAGAATCAGGGTAGTAGTAAAATCAGGAGCCAAAACATAAGCTGCAATTGGCCGGACAAAAACAATGGTAGATTTTAAAAGGTACCTGAACTCAATGGCTTCTGATTGCTAAAACCTTGTTCTTCTAAGCCAACGATTCTTGCTTCGTTTGGAGCACTGCACTGCACATTCGAGCTTTCAGCCAGTCTGCAGAAAGCGCCATGGACGCCACGACAGTTTGTAGACCAATATCCCATCATACTGGGACTCTTGCCATCATGCACCCCACGACACTGAAGAGGATTATAATCAAATAACTCTTCACCTGGTCCCGAATTCAACATACAGAGACAATCCAATGTCAGGAAACAGTGTGCACGTGAATTCAAGACACAATCCCATAACCGATTGCAAACATGTTTATGTAAACCTTATTACAGATCCATCAGAACCCCCTGCGAGACGCACAGACTCATCCTTGAAGCAGCAGTTGAGAAGCGCCGCTTCCGACTGTAGAGTAGACGAGTCTGCGCCGTACAGCCGCAGCCCGAGCAGAACAAATCCAACGCAAAAACCCTATCAAGCATCTTCCCAGCAGACACAGACACCCCCAATTTCGTCTCAGAGTAAACGCGTCGAAATTGGAAGACGCAAGGAGCTAGAATCGGCACGAGTACCGCAAATCTCCCCTCAACAAACCCACCAACACGAACCTCCACGAACTTGACCAAATCAAAAGTAGGCAACGAGATCAAAATGGCGAAGTAGCCATAGATGGCGAGGGGGAGAGAGATCTCACCGAATACAGGGAGGAGACGATCATATTGTTTGAGTCAGTGGCGATCTAGGATTTTCAGAATTGGTGTTTGAAGTTACAAAAATATTGTTCGATACAAAATATAAAGATTCATAAATAGCAACAATACAAAGTACAAATTATTCTCACTAGAGGCAACTCATGAAATAATTTAGAGATTTGAGGATTGGGGATTTAAAATCTACACTATTCCTCTTTATTTTTTTAATGTTCTTATGCTACATTTTAAAACTCACAATTCACCGTTACAAATCAACGTAACACTGATAGATTTGTGAATTGGTGATTTTTTATTAAAGAATCAAGAATAAAATTCACTGTGTAGTTGCCAACACAATATACTCAGTTGATGTCGACTGTTTTAGAACCACTTCCTACACTGTTGGGTGTTGCCGTCCTGATCCGTTGGTCATCGTGCCCACAGGATTGCCCTGCAACATGCCGCGTCATGCTCCTTGCTCCGCCGGAGCTGGTGTCACACCCTCCATTCCCAAATCGGTGCTCGCTGCGGCCATAGAAGCCAGAGCTACCTTGCGTCGCTCCTTGTACTGTCACCTGCCCTGTAGCCTCTGTCCGTTCGCTAGGACTGGTGGCTGCTCAGTGCTTCACTGCTGCCTTGCTCCCTGCCAACTTGCTCCTGCCTCCTTTCTAGTGGCCTTCGTTTATCATTGTCAGGTTGCCACCTGCACCGCCGTGCGGAATGGAGAGGGAGAGGGAGTTTGGTGTTAAATTTGAAAAATAGAGGAAGATTGGATCTTAAGTGATTAGGACGTGTATGGAAGATTACAAGAGAGAGTGGGTGGGACGGATTGAACTAGACTTTGAGGTTAAAATAAGTATTTTTGAGTACACTTGCTAAGTATACACACTTAATTTATTTATTTATTATATACTAGATTTTTTTGTCAATTTTTTGGGTGTATAACTGTACACCCTTGTCCATACGTGGATCTGCCACTGAGTCTAGGGCGAATCTAAGCCTAGAGATGGACATCGGTGTGGGTGTGGGCGGCAAGGGGAGCGGCGGCACCAGGCTTGGTTGACTTAGGGAGCGACGCGGTCAGGTGGAGAACGTAATGTGTACCAGCATCGAGCATGTCGCTGATGGAGTGCAACATCCCCGCATATGCCGCGTGCGCCCCCACCGGTACGCTCGCCTGTTACCTTGATGAGACACTTGTGGTCCTGGCACACCATCATGGGGTCTCTAGTTGTGCCACCGCCACCAGATCTTGATGGAGGAAGCTCGCCAGCCGCCAGATTCAGACGGAGGGAAGCTGCTGCAAGGACGGCGAAGGTAGGCGGTGGTGGGGACGATGAAGGGAGGCGGGCAAGCGGTGGTTTAGTTGGAGATGAGGGAGGGGCGGCTTGTGGAGAGGCGTGAAGGGAATCGGGGCTGAGAGCAGATGGAGAGAGAGGGGAAAAGAAACCCAATGAAGAAGATCGTGGACATAGCGCTGCGTGCAAATGCTCGACGTGGGTTGGAGATGGCGAACGTGGGGATGGTACGGTTTGGGCTCAGCCCAGCACGGTATTTGGGCCGTGCTAGTCCGGCCTAAAATGTTTCGTGCCGTGTCGTGCTTTGGGCCGTTAATTTCGTGCCGTGCTCGGGCTAGCCTGTTTGAGTCCGGTCTAATTTACAGGTCTAGTTTGGGGGAAGGAGACGTGCACACAAAGGAGAAGAGGGAAGGCCGTGCACGGGACGATCGTCTAAATGTCCACGGAGCCGTTGATGCGGTGGGGTTGGACAAACAGGATAAACCCCTTCTCTTATTAGTTTAGAAATGAAAAACGCGCCTCTGCAGAGCATCATCCTTACGTATCTGTACATATACTGTTGTATCACTACACTGTCTTGGTTTTCTTTTCTTTTCTATAGAAACATTTCATAGTTGTGATCAAACTAAACAGGGAATTTTGTTTTACCTATTTGGAAAGTTATATTCTCTTGAAATATGGTTTTGTGTTGTTTCATTGTGTACCTCCGAAGCAAACATTGCCACTTTGACATGGGAGTTTGCGGCTTTGAGCCTGTAATGGATCATGATTCATGAGTGATGGAACGGCGTCAATTTAAGCATCACCTTTGCTCAGTTTAACTCTTATACTTGTTTTTACTATTGCATTTCTGCAATTATTGTGTTACTCGATCGTAAATTCATCAACCGTGAATCATACAAGACCGGGTTGACATATTGATGTTCATGGTTGATTCTTAAAGAAGAATCGTTTCTACGTTGGAATTTGCTGACTACGGCTCTAAAAACTGTAATCAACGACTGGCTGGGAACCTCTGGTAGCGGTTATGCTGCAGCAATTGGTAGTACCTGGTGACCCAGCCAGTTTAGGAAAAAACGTACTGCTAGTCTCTCAGGTCATTCTCTCTCTCTCTCTATCTTTTGGCAAGTTTGAACTGCTTCTCCTGAACTACGCGGTTTTCTTTCTTGCAACTAGGAAGCTAGTGAATTGTCGACGTAATTTCACTTCAGTAGCCGGCGATGATTTATGGAGTCGTAGCGACTGGCTGGACGGGAGCGGCCGGGGAGGTCCAAGCCGGAGAAAACTCTGGTGCGAAGGCGGCACCGCGGGCGATTTGACGGCCGAGGCGCGAGGCCGCCGATATGTCGTGGGCGCACGAGAGAACGGGCGGCACCCGGGCGGGCAGCGGTGCCACGCTCGAGGCCTGCCAGCTCGTGCACTCGCCGGAGGCAAGGTGGCTCGCGCAGTGCTGCCGGCAGGGCACCACTCTCTCTGAGGCCTCGTTGGATGACTAGTTGACTACACTTGTTATGCCAAGCAGCCTGACTAGTGATTTCTGGACTACAGCCGCGGCCCAGCCTAGGGCCCGCGTTACCAACCTGACCACCTTATTAGGCCAGGATTGGGTCGAGGTCTAGTGACCCGAAAGGAACCGGGTTGGGCACTGGCCTAGCCCGCAGTTTGCTCTGGCCCGTTCCCATTCCCTTTTTTTTTTGGGACGAATTTGCCTGTCCTAGTTAGCTAGACTATCATCATACTTCGGAGTAATTTTTTACAAAACTATAAATATCGTACAAACTATTAGAAAATTCTATGTTTTAGCTTTTATTTTACAAAACTACAGATTTAGAACTGTAAGTTTTAAAATTGATCGCTTCTGTGTGGGTCTACACCGTCAGATCCCCATATTCTACAATATGTAGTTTTGTGATATAAATTTCCTTAAAATCTATAGTTTTATAAATAAAAGTTATAATATGTGGGTTCGTAAAAAAAACCTGTACTTTTTTAATAGTTCATACAAGAAATATGTAGCTTTGTAGAATTTACTCTGCATGTAAGGATATAGGATATCATCAATTGTTTGGCTAGCCGCTATTTTCAAAGACAAACTGGTACTCCAAACGAAGCTACTACTCCTACGTCAACTCTCAGCTTGGGCTGCTGCTACAAGGAAGAAAATCTGTCGCGGTCAGGAACGCGCGACTTGGACTTGGAGGGCACGCCCTCGTGTTCCGGCCCCCTCCGAGTCCGAGTGCGCCATGAATGCAAATGATGCGGTCGCCGGAGCCCGAGGCAGCGTCGCACGTTCGCCCGGCGCCCGGTTTCATGCTCTCTCTCGGTTTCCTTCTCGGCGGTTCTGTCGGGTGGGCCCAAACCGGCGTGGGGAGCTCAGCTGCGTGGCGGCCTTGGCACGCACCCGGTGTCCCGTTCGATTTCGCCGCGCAGTCCAGGAGTGAATTTTTTTGGTTGAATTTTTTTGGCTTGAATTTTAAATTGGAACTCTTCGAATCAAAAGTTTTTTGAATAAACTTTTCTAGCCGAAAGCTTTTGAGTCGAAAGTTTCATGAGTTGAAACTTTTCTGATTTGAAATTATTTTATTTAAAACTTTTTGTGTTGCAATTTTTCAACTTGAAACTTTCTAATTTTTTTTTTCGAAAGGGACAGCACGAGAAGGTGCTGCACATTTCATTAAGAAGGATGGAAAAAGCGCAGGTGGGTCCTATTTTTTAAGGAAAAAATCGTACCCATGAAAAAACCTTACAACTAAACGCCACTGAACACAAGACCCATAAAATTACAAGTACATACGGAACAAATAGAAGAAAACGACTACCCAACCAACAACAAGAATAAGATTCCTAACTAGTCCGCCGACTTTGAAAACAGGGCGTGATCATAGGTTAGTACTCCGTCTCTGATCATTGTTAGCACTTTCAGATCATGGGTTAGCACTTTCTAATTTTTTTGAGTTGAAACTTTTCGATTCAAAATCGGTTTGACTTGAAATTTTTCAAGTTGAAACTTTCTAATTTGAACTTTGACGATTTTAATTTTTTTGAGTTTTCTGGCCACAGCCATCCTCATCTGGACTCTGTAATTACTCCTCATCGCCAGACACATGGCTGGGTCATGAGCACACGGAGCAAGCGGGTTCTCTGGCTAATCTGCTTGTCCATGACGAAGTTGCTAACTTGCTGTTCTATACAAGCATAACCCTCCAGCATCGAAATACCGCAGACGCTGTCTGCAACGCAAATCTGTGCCTTCCACAGTAATGATTCATGAACTTCTATTAGTGGAAAGCTTAAATCTGCGTCACTGTGTTTAAAAAAGACCTCATCACCTCATCGATTCGACCGCACATAGATGTGTTAAACAAACATCCCCAATTTGACTCTACCGAATCTGGATGTACAGATTTTGTAGGCTCAGCGAATAGACAAACGGAAAGCGATTCAGTTCTCTAAACCTTTTTCGCGCAATGTGAATTGCGAATTCATGATGAACACGCCGCTGGTACGACTTGAATCCCAGAAGACCGAGTTGACTGTCTTGAGAGAGTACATTCCAGGTACAGCATGAATCTTCAAACCAGGACCAGGGGAGGGCCCCAACCCATGCCCTCAAGCAGCAGTACCGAAGCTCAAGCCGGCATGCTGCCCATGCTTTTCTCGTCATTTGCCACGATCAACACCAGAAAAGAGGAACCGTCAAGTTAGTAGTCCATGCTCGAATCATGTGCTCAAATTCAACCAGCTGCAGATGGATTGGCCGTGCGCTCACTCCTAAGCCCCCCCAGTTCAATGCTACCGACAACAGCGGTTGAGCACAAGTACTGACGCTCTTGCGTGCCGAGGGTGTCTGATTCACCCCCACTACCAGTTATTTTAAGGCTATCACCTAGAAGGCTGATGCATCAATATGGTTTAAGGTACATGTGGGGGCATCGAAAGGATTACTTTAGATCAAAAGGGAGGTGAAACCCTAGGTTCTGGCCTTGGTCACCGAAAACCCTTCTAGTTGGCCACTAAACTTTGCCTCTTCTCCCTCGTTTGCATGCATGCGCAGCGACGAGCGCAGAGTGCCCAAGGCACTCAAAATCTTCTATCCCAAGCAATTCACTCACGCGATCTTTGGATAGTACTGCTTGGCAAATGACAAGGGTCGACAAGCTTTGCGTACTCCCAAGTACGTGAATCCAAGCCAATAAGAAAATGCTGAGGCCGCAGACTATTGTATGGATTAAAAGTACAGGTGCAGCATTCTATGCACAGGAGATACTGCAACTCTGACCAATGGAGTGGGTCTATGGACCTATAAATCTACCCTTTCTGTGTTGTTCTTTCTCCTTCCCTTCCCTGTTAGTTACATGACAGACATACCTAGCAGCAGGGCCAGACAGACAGTCATGCAGCCATTAAACTGTGTAAGCTTCATGCTTGGGTTGGCCATCTTATCGGCCACCCTTGGGGCCTTCGTCGCCATTTCACAGAGAGGTAGGCACTGACACTCTTCTATTTGTATGTGCATACTAGATCCAAGGCTTTTCATTCAAGTTCATTTCCTTCTTGGTGTAAATATGCATGTGACACACTGACATGCGTTTTTTGGTGGGAAACACACTGACATACTGTCTGTTCTCAGAATTGATGATGGTAGCTAGCAGTAAGAGTGGACCAGAAAACAAGCTGGTAAGAACTGTAAGCACTGCCAAAACTTGTAACTATTTTTATGAAAATGCACTATCCAGGACTCATCTCTAACTAAAGTTTCTCCTGATATGTAGGAGCTCAGTGTTGACAAAACCAGCACAGATGAGGAAATCAGAAGCAATGTATTGACAGGACGAAAAATGGCTTTTGGAGACGTAGTCACGGAGAAGAAAGACGCACAGAATGCTGGAAGCAAACCAAGCTCAGGTGCAAAACATTCTGTTGGAAACTGTGGGCATGGAGGAAGGAAGGATTTGAGTATGAACTGTTATTTTAGAAGTAGAAAAATTCCTCCAGGGGTTAACTTTGATGGTCACATACCCTTCACTGCTGATTACCACACACCCCGGAAACACCCGCCCAAGAACAACTAGAAGTAGATAGGGTATAGCCACATAAATATGACTAGCTTGTTCTCCTTAGTTTCCTTCCTCCTTTGGTTGGCCATTCTATTTGTCAGCTATGGCCTTCCTTCTTGTTAGATATAGGTGTCTAGTCATGATATTGCAGTAATCTTTGTGTTTTTCCTGTGCCATAATAGTAATGTTAATGTGCCTTCTTAATAAAGGGCAACATTTATGCTCCAACTCTATTTAACATATATTCATATCTTTATATTTTTCTAGCTCCTATAAGCTTGATTTCACCCAAAAAAAAATCAACAAAGGAAAAGGAGAAAATCTTAAGGAAACATATGAAGTGGTTGACATTTTCTGTTCAATTTGAATATTCTCTCGTTCTTAATGCAGGAGAGATTAAGAATTACTCAACTAATTCATGTGCGCCTTCAAGTCTAAATTCATGTGCACCTTCAAGTCTAAAGGTGATCTCTTCCACTTTCCTCGACACCCTATATGTTTTCTCTTTGTCAAAGGTTGGCATAAGTTTTTCTTTTTTATCATAATTACCTAGGACTAAGAAATGAAACTGCAAATTCATACTTCTAAATTTGGTGCTATCAGAGTGCTGTTACCAGCGATATATGAACACCGGCGATATACTTCTAAATTCATACGTCAAAATTCTTTCTAGACAATATTGTCAATAATATAGTGGGAAAGGCACTTTGTGCTACAACCTGCGAACCATACTCTTAACCTTTGAAATTCAAGAACACCGGCACACACGTGCACACACCCATGCTATATTTGGCCAATGCTTCCCTAGGAACTACCCTTTCCAAATATATAAAATCTGTCCAAGAAAGTCATCATGCTCATCATTCTTTTAATTCCCTATGTTCTTTTATGTTGACTAATTAATGGATTATTGGTCAACACTAATTTCCTGACAAAATCTCTCAGGATATTAGTAGCTCCAGGGTGATGGCAGGACAATCCATGGACAGCATAAAACCAGGAGGGTGCACATCAGAGCTAGTACTGAACATCCCAAAACCTCAACATATCAGAAAACTGCCATCCAAGCCTTCTTCCAGGAACCCAAATTCAGTCTCCAAAAAAGAACCGAAAGATTCGATTGTTCACAGCACCTTATATAAAATTAATGAGGACTGGAAGGAGAAAATGCTAGAGGCCAGTGATGAAGTTCTCAAATTGTTTAACAAGGATTACCATGCCTCTCCCGGTAGGAGGACACCAATTCATAACTAAGGAAAGACAAGGCATTTATGCTGAGTCCTAGTTTCGTGACCTAAGTTAATGCTGTGGTGGTGTCTCAGTATAATTACATGCCATTTCACTTTGTAATGTAGGATAAGGAATAACAATTCAGTCGTTCGAGTTAACTTGTGGTGTGTCAAATTATTTAAAGAAGTTCGGCTCTTCAAACACAGCCATCAAAGACAAACTGGCACAGTCAGATCCATGAAACAATCATCTTATGGAGAGATGAAATGTGACATAAATGTACAAAAAACCATCAATAGTTCAGATGAAAAGCAAATAGAGAAGCATGCAAGCTGAAAAAAAAAATGATTCAGACTGAACAAAGCTACCTTGCCAAAGTCCATTGATGGGTAATGCAAGATATGCCTGATATTGCCTCATTTGAACCTGAGAAAATCGTGCTTTGTTCTGAATCGAACTTTTGTGATAGATAAGACCAGTTCCTT